>ML779393.1:822268-866671 GCA_009831015.1 Picea engelmannii
AATGGCTTCTATGTCAGGTTCTTTGTCAAGTTGCTTCACCCACAACCTTAGATTGTAGTAGACATATACCAAGTCATTAAGGCGCTGGGTACCTAACCTGTATGAACATTGAGAGCTATAGTTAGTGATGGTAAATAAATAGTGAATACTAAATTGTAAAAATTAAAATTAAAAAAAATATAAACAATTTAAATTTTGATTGTTGCATTTTTTAACATTTCTAACCTGTTGCGCTTCTTGGAGTGTATCTTTTCAAAGACACTCCAATTGCACTCACACCCTGAAGAGCTGCAAGTTTGACTAAGCACTCGAACGACAAGTTTTTGTTGCTCTGGGAGCTTTCCACCATAGTGTTTCCACCAAACATCTACAATGAATAAAATGAAAGGAAGACAACGAATTATATTTCGGATTTCCATCAAGTAATAAATGTCATATATAATATATAGAAAGGAATAAACAAAATTTGAAATTGAAGCTTACCTGGCATCCTTGTGGTTCTATCTTGGACAACCATATCATAGCTCAACATCCCGGATGCCATCCTATATATCTCATTCTGTCTAGAAATCTCTGAGTGTTCAGTTGGAGTCAACACCATGCTCTGAATACACTGGAGGAAATCATCAATGACCTCACCATCAAAATTAAATCCACAAGCATAAGCGAATGAAGGGTTGAGGTAGAGCCCTGCTGCATGAATGGGACGATGGAGAGTGTTATTCCATTGCTCATCAATCACACCCCATATCTGAGCTCTCTTGGTGAGTCCTTCCTCCCCCTTGTTCTCATAGTACCGGTAGATAACTTCCTTGGCCCTATCCATGGCCTCATAGAAGTAGCCCATTGCGGGCTTCTCACCATCAACCAATCGAAGAACCTTTGCCAAAGGTTCACTAATGGTACATACCTCCCCTACTCCACTCCAGAATCTCTTGTCATGTCCCACAAGTTGGGCTATGGCTTTCCCATCTTGTTTGGTGCTATAGACACAAGCAACCCACTCATTAGAAAGAAACATTCTTTGTAACTCCAACATACTATTGAGGAGCGACTGAAGAGAAATGAAGTTGGTGGAAAAACATGTGATTGCGGGATGCACCAACTATCTGTTCCCTGTGAATTGTCTCATGAGTGAAAGAACAAATGTGTGATTATATATATATATATATATATATATATATATATATTTTTTTTTTTGTCACACTCCAAGCTAAATCAATGATTTCCTTGATCCAAGGAAATTTTCCCATGTCCTCTAGCATCAAATCAATGTAATGGGCGACACAAGGACTCCAGTACAAGGATGGATACCTTTGCATAAGCATCCTCCCAGCAACAACATAATTATCAACATTGTTCGTGATGACTTGGACAACATACTGCGGGCCTATCTCTCGAATAAAGCCATCCAACAACTCACATAATAATTGTGCATATTTTGTATATGCACTTGCATCAACACTTTTGATAAACATTGTCCCCTTAGGACAATTAACCAAGAAGTTTAGAATTGACCTGCCCTTCCCATCAATCCACCCATCCGACATCACGGTGCATCCAGTGGTCTTCCATGTTTCCCTGAGTTGAGCTAATATTTTTGTGCAGTCGGCCTTTTCCCCTTGAAGGAGACGACCTCTCAAATCCTGATAGGAAGGGCCCCTATACCCCGGGCCAACGATTGCAGTAGCTTCAAACATGGAATGGTAGAAGGGGTTATTGGCAATGTTAAAAGGTATATCACTCCAAAGAAAACATTTGGCCACAAGCTTGTCGACCTCCTCCGTCTCTTTTCTTTTAATCAATGATCGAATATAATGTTTCCCCCAAGGTGTTGACCTCCCCACAAAGAACGTTGAGGTTGATGAGCGGACTGCAGAAGTTGAGGGCCCTGTGGCTGAGGAGTGGGATTGTGGTACTGCCCCCCCCTCAGAGGCACTTGTTCCAGTGTTTCTATTTGCAAGTTCAAGTTCTTTTTTGCGAGCCTCGGCCGCATCCCTCTTATTAGCCATATCAATGAATGAATGGTTTGCAATACGCATAATTTCCAGGGTACTTTTTGGACAAGCATCCAGATCAAACCCAGGGATTTTAGCAAGGTGGTATTTCAAGCGGCTAATTCTTGCAAAAATGTTTTTGCTGCAAAGATTGCATGTCAATATTTGTGTATTAGGAAGTTCCACTGGTTCACCATACACCCACATTGGATCCAATGCCTTCGACATTTTGTTTAGATGAAAATGTTAAACCTATGGCACAAAAAAAAACCAAAATAAACACACAATAATGCAAAGGTTAAATAATGAGAGCTAGATGAATTAGAATGATTGAATCTTCCATTCAAAAACAACAAGAAGAGGCACATTGCAAACCCTAGCCTAGCTCTAAAAATTTAAACTTCAAGTTCAAACTTCAAACAAATGAAAGAAAAACGTTTTGGATCATACCTGGAAATCTTGATCTCTCCGCTGGCGCTAATGGCAACAAGATCCTTGGCTTTCTCCTCCTTGGATAGATACACAATGACTTCCCTCACACCTCTCTAGCTTTCTGACACTTTAGAAATGAAACAATGAAAGAAAAAGGCAACCCGCGGCCTCTAAAACCCCCTTCATGCGCACTTTTTTCGCGCTTTTACCCAGCAGGCCGACACTTTTTATCGACTCGCGACATTTTCCCAATATTTCGCGAGTTAATGAATGTGTCGCGACACATTGAAAATTTCGGATATGTTGCGATATTTTCCTAGGAAAATATCGGCCCCCACAAAATTTCGGCGATATATTCGATATTTTCGATATATCGCTGAGATATACAACAATGATCTAAAGACACCTCCAAGGGTGACATCATGCCCTTCTAGGGTGACGTTGAGGCCCATAGGTGGAACGTTGAGCTAGAAATGTGGGACACTTGGCCTCCAGAAGCCTTAGATGATGCCCACACGTGCCACTAGGCTCATAAATGCCTCCAAAATGAAAACCATAGCTCTGGATGACGTCTAGGGTCATGATGTTGACGTCCAGGGCCCTCAAGGGCCAACGTCCATGTGGAAGAGAAAGGCCCCCCTGGGTCTAGGTCTGCCAGGGTGCCTCCAAAGGCAACATCCTTCTTTTTCTCTGTGCAAATCTTCAATTTCTTCTTACCCTTGGCTAGGGTTGCAACATCCATCTGTGGGCTTTAAGCCCCCATGTGTTGAATTTTCACTATACTTGGGTCAAGCATGAGGTTTATTTCATTTTAGTCATGTACTTGAACGATAAACAACTGCAACTACACTATTCACAATTGTTGCAATAACCAAGATCACAAGATGAAATACCATGCACAAGAACACAAGAAATATCTTGAGAAAACCCTTCTCAACAAGGGAGAAAAACCCAACAATCCTTTGCTATATTCTCAAGAGAAGATACTCTAACCATGAAACCCTAATGCACACAAGAGGGTGCTCTAATACCTTGAAACTTGCGCCTAAGAGAGGTGCGCACCTCAGCCCTAGAAGATGTACTTGCTGAAATTTCCAAATGACAAGGGACTTGTGTGTTTCCTCAATGGGGAAATCACCTTTATTTATACTAGATTGGACAGACCAAAAGTGGTGTCTATTGGCATAACAGGGCCGACCTCAATAACTCAGAAGATAATTAATTATTACAATAAACATTAATTATCTTTCACATATGTTGGAGCCGACCTGTACCCTTTACATCACAATTAGGGTTACATGTAAATCTTACTCTCAGACAATATAGCAAGGGATCTCACACATCCACTAGTGTTGAACCACTAGGGGCACGTCCACCTATGCTCAACCACAGGGACATCCTACTCAATAGATCTCCATCTCACTGAGTCCACAGGAGAATCATGTGGAGTACCATCTCAAGCCTGACTCAACTGAGTCCACAAGGCAAAAGACCACACGTCATAACAACTTAGTCCAGATTCTGACGCACACCCATCACATGGGCACCTTCACCCCACACAGGGGCACACATCATCTCATCTCAGTCCAGAGAGGAACGACACACCCATCTCATGGGCACACCCAACACATGGGCTCTCTCAGAGGTCGACTCACAGAGTCTCAGAGGAGAACGTGTCCTGGAGGATGTCTCACGAAGCTGTAATCATCAACAGTCCCTCTCAGCTAGGGAGGCATTCTCCACCAAGCCAAGTCTCTCACGGAAGTACTCGAACTTCGTCTTGGCAAGCGGTTTGGTGAAGATATTTGTAATCTGCTCATGTGTAGGAAAGTACTGCACGTGTAGTGCTTTCCTCTGCACCATGTCTCTGATATAATGATATTTTATCTCAATGTGTTTCGATCTATTGTGAAACACAAGGTTCTCAGAGAGCTTCACACAACTCTGGTTATCACAATGAATAATGGTAGGATCCATCTCATGATCAAATAAATCTGTCAAGAGCTTGCAAAGCCACACTGCTTTGTAGACTGCCACATTCAATGCTATATACTCTGCTTCTGCGGTACTCAAGGCCACAAAGCTCTATTTCCTGCTGCACCAGGAAACCATGGCATAACCCAAGGTAAAACAACAACCGGATGTGTTCTTCCGGTCCACTACGCTCCCTGCACAATCTGCATCGGCATATCCCTGCAAACTCATGTCTACACTGGAGGCATATCTCATGCCATATTCAACTTTGCCTTGTAGATATCTCAATACATGCTTCACTGCTATCCAGTGAGTTTGTCTCAGTTGACTCATGAACTGACTAAGTACATTCACTGCATAGCATATGTCAGGTTTGGTGTTAACCAAATACATGAATGATCCAATCAACTATCGATATAATTGTGGATCAATCTCGCCTGAATCAGTAGAAGCATCGTTCGTCTTCTTCAAATCCATCACCATTGGTGTAGGCATGGATTTGCAATCTGTCATACCGAACTTCTTCAATATCTCCACTGTATATTTTCCTTGACTCAAGAAAATCTCATCAGTCCTCTGCGATACTTCTAGTCCCAATAAGTAGTGCATCATACCCAGATCCTTCATCTCAAATTCAGAAGTCAATGCTCGCTTGCATTCAACAATAAGTTTTTCTGAACTGGTGAGAAATAAGTCATCCACATATAGGACCAAGATGAGACACTCGTCACCAACAATATGATAATATAGCTTTGGATCAACAACACTCTTGTTGAAGCCCAAACTCATCATAAATCCATCCATCTTCTCGTACCAAGCGCGAGGTGCCTGCTTTAGTCCATACAAGGCTTTCTTCAACCTGCACACGAGTTTTCTCGTTGTGCATCACGAATCCCTCTGGCTGCTCGATGTAAACTTCTTCCTCAATCTCACCATTGAGAAAGGCTGTCTTTACATCCCTTTGATGTAGTTTCCAACCCATGGATGCAGCTAGTGCAATGATAGTACGGATGGAAGTGTATCGGGCTACTGGAGCAAATGTCTCCTCATAGTCAATTCCCTCCACCTGTGAGAATCCTCTGGCTACAAATCTCGCTTTGTTTTTCTCGACACTTCCATCTGCTGCATGCTTGATCTTATAGATCCACTTGGAAGTTACTACATACTTCCCTTTTGCTCTCGGAACAATATCCCACACATCATTTCTCAAGACAGACTGATACTCTTCTGCCATGGCATCTTTCCATACCTGTTGACCTGTTGCTTCTCCATGACAAGAAGGCTCAATATCAATGATGTGGCTCATGGATGAAAAGTAGCTTGAGAATCTCTTTGGTCTCTTGCTCTCTCGAAATGTGCCTTGAGGAGCTGCATGGCCCTCTGCCTCCTGCAGAGTTTGTCGAGCCCAGGCAGGTCTTTTATGGCCTATTGCAATGTCTCTGGGGATATCAACTGGAGCAACTGGATCAATTGGAACAACTGGATCAACTGGAATAATGGCTGTCTCCCTCTGAACTGCTGAAGGGGGAGAAGGTACTATCTCACTGTCAATCTCCATCTGGGATTCTCTGGATCTTTGAAAGGCTATCTCTTCTTCAAAGATAACATCTCTGCTCACCTCAATCTTGTTAGAATGTGCTCGTTTTACCATTGACAATATCACTATTGTCACCCAACCATAGGCTGAAGCCAACCTCCGAGCACCTTGACCTTGATAGAGAGAAGAATCCTGGTAGCAATCCAATAGCCAAGCAAGGCTAATGCACCAAGCAAGAAGTAACCAAATCTGATCAGAGAGTCCAACCCAAAAGATAGAAGCAATAGGCTTTAGAACTGGCGGCAACACCTTCTCCAGAACTTGCGCACAAGACTGCCAGACTACAGTGCGCACAAGTGCATGTCTGCAATTCTGAGAAGTGTGTCAAATGAAAGACTGGCGCCCTGTATTTATAGTAATCCTAGCAGACTGCCTGGGCCGACTTCTCATTCTGGGTACTAATTAATTCATATTAATTATTTCTCTCAGCCGACATCTCTTCTAGGGTTATGTTCACTTCTTTTCTTTCTTCCGGAACATTTTAATCTTGTCAAAGGTCACAATGGAGGTTCATACCTCCCGAAGCTACCATAATATCAACACTCCCTCCTAGATAGGGAGGTATAACTGATAATGGTCTTGAGCACAAACAAACCATTCAACTTGTAGCATCACGAGCACCGTCATTATTATCCAACTGAATAATTTCCATGACAACAGGTACAATATCAATTGATAGAACACAACTGTGTTTATCCATGGTAGTACACAACTACTCAAACCGTGACACATAGTCACAAACAATGGAACATATCCACCACAGTAGCATATCTCTACTGTTTGAAGACATGCAGTCTCCATACCAATCATCTGATATCAACCTGCACAGAAAATATTGTTATGATATAAACTGAATCGTCTGCGCCATTCTTTCAATCACATCTGTGAGATCTGAAAGAGCATCTTCCCTCAGAGTAGAACATCAATGATGGGCTATCTGGACTATTCTTCTCAAGCAAGGAAGAATAACTGTCCCGATTTTTGAGCCTGGACCATTCCCCACCCTGGGCCATTCCTCCGGCACTAAGCAAAGTGCAACCTGGAAAGAATGAATCCGCCCTAAGGAATGCCTGTCCCTGATTGCTGAACCTGGACGATTCCCCACCCCGGGCCATTCCTCCGGCACTAAGCAAAGTGCAACCTGGAGAGAATGAATCCGCCCTAAGGAATGACTGTTTGGATCATTTCCTAAGGAAATGACTGTCCTGCACCAACCTCCAAAATGGACCATTCCCCATGTTAACCATAATGGGAAATCGCTGTCCGGCGAGGCGGGCCAGTCTTCTTGAGTAACCCTCAAGAAGAGAGACTGCCCTAGACCATTCCCCATGTTAACCAAAATGGGAAATCACTGTCTATGGTACGAAAATGACCGTTCGATCTAGACCATTTTCTGAACTGGAAAATGCTTGTCCGTCAGAAATCTCAAACCACTTTCCGAATCTGGAAAGGAATTGCCCAAGCTGGACCATTTTTCAAACTTGAAAATGATCGTCCTTAATTCATAAAAGTGTCAGTGCCCCCTCCCAACCTGGAGAGTCATTTCTTCCCTTTCGACTAAGGGAGTTATTTCCACGATTCTCAATTTGTCTCGAAAATATGCAAACTTTATTCTGGATAGAGGCTTTGTCAGGATATCTGCTGTCTGCTCATCTGTGGGGATATACTGGAGCTTTACTTCTCCTTCCTAGACTTTATCTCGAATAAAGTAGTATTTGATCTCAATATGTTTCGACCGTTAATGAAACACTGGGTGTTTTGATACAACTCTGATTGTCACAGTGTATTATGGTTGAATCTGGAACCTGATCAAATAAATCGGAGATTAGCTTTCTCAGCCATATTGCCTCTGTGCATGCCTCACATGCTGTGATATATTCTGCTTCTACTGTGTTGAGTGCGATAGACTTCTGTTTCCTGCTGCCCCAAGATATCATAGCGGAGCCCAAGATGAAACACATCCCTGAAGTACTCTTTATGTCTTTTGCACTTCCTGCCCAATCTGAATCTGTGAATCCATGAAGCTGTATATCACTGGATGCGGTATATCTTAGACCATAGTTTATTGTCCCACAAATATATCTTAGGACATGCTTTGCAGCTATCCAATGTTCATGTCTAGGTTCCACCTGGAACTGGCTAAGTGTGTTCACGACAAAGCAAATGTCTGGTCGAGTATTTACCAAATACATCAATGACCCAATCAATTGTCGATATAGTGATGGATCTACTCGATCAAAATCTGAATCTCTTACTTTTCTTATGTCTGTAGTCATAGGAGTGTCCATGGATTTGCAATCCATCATTCCAAACTTCTGGAGAATTTTTATTGCATACTTTCCTTGTCCAAGGAATACTTCACCACGCTTCTGCCATACTTCTAGTCCCAAGTAATAATGCATGAGACCAAGATCTTTCATATCAAACTCAGAAGCTAGTTCCTTTTTGCACCGGATGATGAGAGACTCTTCACCTGTTAGGAATAGATTGTCAACATATAGTAGTAGAATCACAATTGCATTGTTCACGACTTTGTAGTAAAGATTTGGATCTGCATGACTTTTGGAGAAACCAAGTCTCGTTAGATAGCTGTCTATTCTGGCATACCAAGCTCTTGGAGCTTGCTTGAGTCCATATAAGGCTTTCTTTAGTCTACAAACATGAGTGTCTCTGGAATGTACTTCAAACCCTTGAGGTTGTTCAATATACTTCTTCTTCGATTGCTCCATTGAGGAAAGCTATTTTTACATCCATCTTATGTAAACTCCATCCCATGGAAGCGACAAGAGATATGATAGCTCTAATGGAAGTATATCTAGCAACCGGAGAAAATGTTTCGTCATAGTCTTCTCCCTCCTTCTGGGAGAACCCTCTAGCTACGAACCTTGCTTTATATTTATCCATGCTTCCGTCTGCTGCATGTTTGATCTTATATACCCATTTTGAATTTACCACTGATTTTTCCTTAGGTCTAGGCACAATTTCCCATACATCATTTTTCATGATGGATTGGTGTTCTTCTGTCATAGCTTCTTTCCATTGTTTCTTTTGAACTGCTTCTTCAAACATGGTAGGTTCTTCATCTAAAAGCTTTGTCATACATGCTGCATAGCTTGAGAATCTTTTAGGCTTCTTACTTTTTCTGAATGTCCCATCTGGGGCCTTGAGTCTTTCTGCTTCTTGTAAGTTAGCTTCAAGCCAAGCTGGTCGTTTCTTGGTCTTAGGTACGGTGTCTGAATCAATGGTCTCACATGGTTGCATAGGATGATCAGGTTGTTCCTTTTCGTCATTCTGGTTTTCTGTGCTTTATTCAATAGGCTCTTCATGGTCTTCTTCTTCTATAGTTTCTTCTATGGATTTCTTGAAAGCCATCTTTTCATTGAAGGTCATGTCTCTGCTGACTTCAATCTTATGTTGTTCCGGAATATAGATTCTATAAGCCTTGGATGATTTGCTATATCCCACGAATATGCCCTTCTTTCCCGAGGGTTCTAATTTATTCCTTTTGTCCTTGGGAATGTGAGAGTAAACAAGACATCCAAAGATTCTTATGTTTTCCACATTAGGTTTCTTACCTAAGAAGGCTTCTTTTGGAGTCATGTCCTTCAGTATGTGGTGAGGACTTATGTTCTGGACATATATTGCTGTCATGGCTGCTTCTCCCCATAAGAACATGGATAAACCTTGATCGTTTAGTAGTGCCTTCACGGTTTCTTCAATAGATCTGTTCTTTCTTTTTGCTACACCATTTTGTTGAGGATTATGAGGAACAATCAACTCCCTCCTAATCCCTGCTGATTTACAGAATGCAACGAATTCCTTTGATGTGTATTCTCCTCCATTATCTGTTCTTAAGGTCTTGATTTTCTTGTTCGCGAGGTTCTCTATCTCTACTTTGAATTCTTGAAACTTGCTGAATACTTCGTCCTTTGTCTTCAGAAGATATAACCAAGTCTTTCTTGAATAATCATCTATGAAGATTACGTAGTAAAGAGAACCTCCTAGAGATTTGACTGGCATCGGACCGCAAACATCTGAGTGTATTAGATCTAGAATCTCCTTAGATCTATTGTTGCTGCTTGGAAATGGTTTCTTGACATTCTTTCCAGGAGCACATCCTTTGCAAATTCCTTCATGTGTAGACTGCAATTCTGGTATTCCTTCAACCATCATTTTGAGAAAAGGTAATGCTTGATAGTTAATATGAGCGTACCTTCTATGCCAAAGTTCATTGGGATTGACTTCATCATGTACAAGAGCTTCTTCATTTTGTTCTAGTAGTCTATATAGATTTCCTTCACGGGTTCCAATAACCCTAGCATTCTCTATGCTGTAGTCTTTAGTCCTTAGGGCTGATCTGAAATATAAGTTACAGCAGCAAACAGTGGACACTATTTCAATTCACTTCAACCCCAGTCCACTAGGCAATTCAAGGGTAAGGATACTAAACTTATGGCAACAAGTTTCAGCCCTTAGGGCACACTTTCGAAGCATAATGTCAGATCTGGAATCACTGTAATTAATGCAGATTTACAGCAGTAAATCTGCCCTATTATTTATTATACTAATGTTAGATCACTTAACAATTTTAACTCATGTCAAATCAGCATGAGAAACTAGTGCTGGAAATTATCAAACCAAGAAGATAATGAATGCTGAAAATCAAATCTGCAATAGCCTCATCTCAAGGCTACAATCCTCTAGATCTCCAAAACCTTGGCTAGGGAAAACGATGAAAAATACTAGCTCCACCAAAGATCCTCCACAAACTAGTACCACAATAGCAAGACTCCTTGGCTCTAAGCAAGATGTCTCCTCCTTCCTCTTCAACAAGTACCACCTAGGATTTAATGACAAAGCCTTAAACTCCAAGTCTCCAAGGGATGAAACCCTAACCCTAGTATTCAAGATGTTCCAAGTGCTCCAAGAAACCCTAGTGCCTCCAAGACGAGAGAGAATATACAAAGAAGAAAATCCAAGGGAGAGAGTTCAAAAAACTTTTCATCACATCCTTCCTAAGGTTTCCTGATGAAACCCTAGTGCTTCATATCTAAACACAAGATGAACAAGAATGAGTGATTGAAAGAAAGAAAGGACTCTCTACTTCCTCTATATATATGAGGTAAGGTGAGTTTATATGCCACACTGTTTTACTTTGCAGTCCAATTGACCTATTTGTGTTCATTTGGAAGACATTAATAAAATTATCTCATCTTATCTTGTCTATCTCATAATGGTTCATTTTTCCATGCTTTCCGTTACCATGCCATAAGTTAGAGCCAATAGACTTTCCATTCTTCATGTAAAATGTTTTACTGAGAAGCAAATAATTTCTGGAGATTTATCATCTATCAGGCTTTTCATGGACTGCTGAACATTGTTCAATTTAACAGCTGCTCTAATAGGCATCATCCAAATAACAGTGAGGTTGGCTATTGTTAGGCCTTTCAGAAAATGTGTCATAGAGCTGTAGTGTGCATAAATTTCAAAGTGTGCACAGGGGCCATACTCGTGTGCCAGCATGCATCCAATCTTATGGGTCTGTGCAGCGTATGTTGAATGTGCACCTGCGTTGTAAACCATATTTGGCTTGTTAAAGGCCCACTTGACTGGTGAATAAATGTTGCTTGTCTAATATGCTTTTTTAATGTTCTCTTCAATTTCGTTCTATGTTATTGCTATTCTTTATCAGCAGTGCTCCTTACAAGGTATTTTATAAGTACAGCATTCCTTAGCTTTACAATCTTTGGGCCAATTGAACTGATGTGAACAATAGTGAGTAGAATTCTGTCAGTATTCCCAAAATTCGCTTTTTGTCTGTAATAAGCTTCTTTTTTATGATAATAAGTTCAATAGTTTTCTCTGTGATAACTTTTAGATCTGGAAAATAAACTTGCTCCCTGTATTTCTCTAAGCTTGCTGCTCTTGAGATCTTTAGCTATATTAATCTCTTTTTCTTTAATGATGTTAATTCAAAGTATCACATTGTTATTAAATCGAGCCCCACTCCAGGTCTCTGTATATTTAATCTTCTGTTTCTCCAGAGGTCAGCTACATGCTTTCCAAAAAATATTTTGAATTGCATTTTACTAGTTTTGACATATGTTTCATTGCATGTTTTGCATAAGAGCTTTATTTGCTTCACTGCCATGTGTACATTTTTTCAGCTTTGCAGTTTGTGATGATAAAGTTCTTGGTTCATTTTCATAGCTTTATGCATCTTTTTCTTCAGGTAGTTCCAAATACACGAAGTAGAAATCAGATGGGTGAAACTACAGATGGAGGTCTCTATGAGATATTTCAACAAGATTATGGTCCTGTTGGCTCTTTGCGTTTTGAGCAAGCTCGTGACAATTTTATAATAAGCAGTGCTGGCTATGCCGTTGCCAGTCTCTTGCTTCAACCGAAGGATCGGCATAATGGAAACCTTCTATTTGACAAGTATCTTTCTTTTTGCTTTTCACTGACTTGAATTTTTATGCTTCCGAGTTACTCTTTTGTTTCTGTTGTTACTGCAAATCCTTTTTCGAGATTTAAAAATGTTGATATACATTCATCTCAATAATTGCTATTTCTCACGTGACCTTCATGGTGACCAGTATAGGAGAACCTTCTAGCTCTCCTGTGGTTTGCAAGCCGATTCTAGGCCTTTTTGACAGTTTCTTGGGAGTTTTAAGCTCCCCGTCTGCCACAACTTAATCAACCCCAGCCACCACTGCATTTTGCTTCCCTTTAGGTTGCTTGGGAAGTGTTGCGTAGTAGCTGAATGTCTGCTTTTGAAGTTTCAGGATATTCTCATGGAGGTTTTAGCCATTTATTCAGAAAAGTAGAATTAAAAAAGGAGAAGGATGATTTCATTTGCTTTTCCATTTTTGGATCTTTTCAGTAGAAACACATTTTTCCAAATGGTGATCTTTTGGTGGTTTGATGTCCAAAAGATCAGACCTTTACTCCAGGTTTTTGTGTCTGATAATACTATTTCGTGTCATAAGATAGCATTTTATCATGCGTGCTGCTTACAATCTGACAGTTAAGTTGTATTGTTGGTATGTGAAACAGCATGGGCAGGCTCGTCCATATTGATTTTGGCTTTATTTTGGAGACTTCACCCGGTGGCAATATGCGGTTCGAAAGTGCACAATTTAAATTAAGTCATGAAATGACTCAATTGTTGGATCCTTCTGGTGCAATGAAAAGTGAAACATGGAACCAGTTTGTCAGGTTTGTTTTCTGTGTGGAGTAATGTTGTTTGCTCTCTCATCTGACATGTTCTGACATGGTAGGCATTTTCTGCCTTACTCATAAGTTGCCTTCATTTATAACTATTTGCATATTCACCAGGTTGGTGGTGAAAGGTTATCTGGCAGCTAGGCGGCACATGGATGGCATCATCAATACTGTGTTATTGATGGTTGACAGTGGGCTTCCTTGCTTTAGTCGTGGAGATCCTATTGGAAATCTACGAAAGCGATTCCATCCAGAGATGAGTGAGCGCGAAGCAGCAAATTTCATGATCAGAACTTGTACCGATGCATATAACAAGTGGACTACGGCAGGCTATGACCTTATTCAATATTTACAACAAGGCATTGAAAAATGAGTCTAATCAAGGATTCTGCCATTTTGGTCTTTGTGGACCAGTGAAAAAGTACTGTAAACTTATCCTCATATAGTGTTGCTTCTGTTAAAGCTGGGGACATGTAGTTTATTGAAATTGGAAAAGAAAGTGTCTGCAGTTCAAGCTTTACGCCTGTATCTTTTAAGATTTTGTAGTTGTTGTAGATATCACCATTGTTTGTGTCCCTCGAGGCACATTGTAAAATTAGCTCTATCATTCTGTCAGGATTTATTACTTTTGAGTTTAGTTTGTCGTGTTGGTTGAGGATTTACATTATTTTGTCGCCAGCAGATTAATGCAAGTTTGCTATGTTCTGCTGTCATATATGGCCTTTTTCTCCATATGGCTTGGAGATCACATGGGAGACATCTGACCACATTAATATTGTATTTATTGACAATGATCTTTATTCCCTCTGGAAAGTATATAACTACTGAGTGAGTTGTTAAGAATGTATTGTTCCTTGCCCAACAGTCGAAGGCTTTTGGTGAGGGGTAGGTTAAATATGTCAGACCACTAATTTTCCATTTGTGCTCAAAGCTTGATAACGAATCGCTTGTATTGCGAGTAGCTTATCCTGGTGAGTGGTAGGTTAAATATGTCAGACCACTAATTTTCCACTTTGTGCTCAACGCTTGATAACAAATCGCTTGTATTGCGAGTAGCTTTATCCTAAGATTTCTGATTTGCTATAAAATTGAGAGCATATTTCTCGAAGATATATCCTTAATTTCACGTGACATAGATCTAATCTGCATCTTTAAAGTATGAAACAAAATCCGGAATGACAGATTTAGAATCATAAGAGAATTTTTAAGTGATGAATCCAACATACGAGTCATTGATTGGCTATAATCACGATGACAATTTTCTCCTTTTGTGCCATCTCATTTATTGAGTTCTCTTTATGTCATGTATATAATCATTGAGCCTCTACAAAACGGGGTGACCTCTAAATTACAAAGGCTCAATAAGGAAAAGTGGATGGACACCTGCGTAAAACCAAGTACAAGGCATGCAATAAATAAAGGGTTGGTGGTGAACTGATTGGACAATTCCTTGACGGTAATTCCGGGGACATTTTGTGTAGATTGAAGAGACATAAGCCACTGAATGATCACAAGGTTCAACCTCGAAGGAACACAGTGCTTATTGCTGTACATAAGCATTGGAGAGACATTACTAAAAAAATTTCAAAGTAATTTTGTTATGTTCGTGGCATCACATAAGCAGAAAGATATCCAAAATAACACAAAATGACCTAATGGCACCAAAATTAGCAGAAAGATAAAATAATACAAAATGACCTCAATAACAAGTGGCAGTAATATTAAATCTTTATTAAAATATAAGTAGAAGATGATTACAAGTAACCTTGGTGGCCCCTAAGCCAAAGACACTGAGAATAGAATTCCTCTACCAAAGCGAGAATAAGAGAATTATTCAGCTATGATTTGGAGAGAGTGGCCTAATTATAACCTAAAGAAGACACCTCAAATTCAAAAGTCACTATGCCAACTTCAGTCAAATCCTAACCTTGACAAATTATAGCTATAACTTTCTTGATATGTATCTAAACAAGGTCATATTTCACAATGAATTTCATAATGGTCTTGAGCATTTTTTTCCTCAAAGCATTTGTATATATGGGTGTTCAGATCGATTCCTTTGTTTTCCAAGTGGCCTCTGTTTTAGGAAGTCCCTTCGATTTGACCTAATATAAGTGCTCAGTGTATTATGTAAATTCTTGGTTTGAATGGCTAGGATTCCTGCAGGGTCTAGGATGGTACAGCCTTCTTCATCGACAAGTGTAAGCTTTGTTTGAGGTACAATATTATACTTCTGAAGGTTCATCTCAAAAGGATGTGAAAGTGGGTTAGACTTTACCTCTGGTTAGGACTTCTCTTGTACCTTACTATTGCGAATGAACCAATGTGTCTTAAACGTATCCAGTGGAACCATTCTTATCATGCGATATGTGAAACAAATGGTTCTCCAGTGTCCACACCTATGGGGCTTGAATATATTAGTGAATCCTCCCCATGGTCACTAGTACGATGTGGAGCCTCTTCTAGAATGTTTTCTTCATCAGCGAAATCCAAATCTTTATCATATTGAGTTTTGACGATATATAGTTTCCATGAACTACATTTGTAATCTCGTAACTAAGGCTCTCCATTTGTATTGAGTTTTGACGATATATAGTTTCCATGAACTACATTTGTAATCTCGTAACTAAGGCTCTCCATTTGTAGCATATACCAACCTTCCTGTGGATAGATAGGGTTAGCGATATTCTCTATTTTTTCATCCTGTCCTACCCATGTCTCCTATATATATTCTTTTGTGGTTTCGGAAGAATCTCTTCTTAAGAGTTAACATGCATATTTAATGGCACTTTTTTTAAGGATTGCCGGAAAAAACTTTCACTTAAGATCTTATTTCTGGTTTAAGATTTATTGATGTAGAATAATTTTATTTGTTTGTACCAAGGTTTGACTATAATTCCAATATTTGAAATTTCTTTGTATATTTATCCATTAGCCCCTTTTTAAAATATGAGCAAGTTTGACTTCATATGTTTCATTCTGATTTGGTTTTCCCTTTGGAAGAACTCTTACAAAACAATTCAAAGGTATTGAAAGTTATTGTGTTCTTATCATACAATCTTTGCTCCCTGAGTATGTGCTGCACCTTCCATGTCTTGTAGAGCTATGCACACTTTGATTTTGTCATCTATGCACACTTTGATTTGGTCATCTGGAACTCCAGTGTAGTTAAATCTCAACTTAAGCCTATTTATCCAATCATGTGGCCTGATTTTCCCATTGAACTTGAATTGGGGTATCTTGACATAACTTTTGTGGAACCTAGAATTACCCCCATCCCATAAGTCACTGGTCTCTTTGTTGTCAATTGATCCCCTAGACTCAATTGTTCTATTATATTTCTTTAGCCTCTCTGTTGATGAGTCATTGTGAAGATCTCTATTCAGATCTTGTTGACAACATCTTCTTATTCTTGTAATAATTCCTTCTATAAAATTTTTGTAGGAGTTACATTACTCCTAGTTCCATCAACTAAGTCTCTTACTTAGCAAGATATGAAGGCATGAGAAAGTGAGATATGAAGTGGTGTGACTTTTTAGAGTGTGATATGAAGTGGTGTGAATGGTGAGAGTAATGAGATGTGAGCCTATTGTCCAAGACCATCAAGATTTGATACCACTTGATAGGCCCTTGTCACTAAATTAGCATAATCCAAAATAACATAGGGTGATGCTAGTAGCAAGTACTAATATGGAATCTTTACTAAAATAGAAGGATAAAATGATTACAAATAACCTTGGGTAGTGTTTGTTTGCTCAATGATACCTATGTTGCCTCTGCAAGCCAAGAGATTGAGAATAATTATTCTCCACCAAAGATTGAATAAGAGAACAATTCAACTATGGTTTGAAGGAGGAGAGAGTGGCCTATTTATAACCTAAAGAACACACTTCAAATAAAAAAGTAACGACTTGTAGTTTTCGGCCCAAATCCATTGGCTAACTTAAACCATACCTTGACTTTAACGAAGTATAACTTAATATCTATGACAATATATTTTTGAAAACAAATACGAGACACATATCGTAATTTAACGCCAAGGGGCACAACAGATTCACTGACTAATAAATTGTTTGTATTATTATCATTCTAATATTTGAAATTTCTTTGTATATGCAACCATTAGCTCCCTTTAAAAATATAAGCAAGTTTGACTTCATATTTTTCATTCTAATTTGGTTTGCCCTTTGAACTCTTGCAAAACATTAAAAGGCATTGAAAGTTGTATTCTTATCAATCTTTGCTCCCTAGGTATGTGTTGGACCTTCCATGTCTTGTAGAGCTATGCACACTTTGATTTGGTCATTTGGTACTCCAATGTAGTCAAATCTCAACTTAAGCCTATTTATCTAATCACGTGGTTTGATTTTCCCATTGAACTTGAATTGGGGTATCTTGACATAACTTTTGTGGAACCGAGAATTAACCCCCATCCCATAAAGTCACTAGTCTCTTTGTTGTCACTTGATCCCCTCAACTCAATCGTTCTATTATATTTCTTTAATCCATACGTTGATGAGTCATTGTCAAGATCTATATTCAGACCTTGTTGATGACATCTCTTTGTTCTTGCAATAATTCCATCTATAAACTTTCCATAGGAGTTACATTACTCCTAGTTCCATCAACTAGGTCTCTCTGCAAGGTATGAAGGGTGAGAAAGTGAGATATGAAGTGGTGTGACTCTTCAGAGTGAGATATGAAGTGGTGTGACTTTTTAGAGTGAGATATGAAGTTGTGTGAATGGTGAGATGCGATGAGATGTGGGCCTCTTGCCCAAGACCATCAAGATTTGATACTACTTGTTAGGTCCTTGTCACCAAATTAGTGTAATCCAAAATAACATAAAATGATGCTAGTAGCAAGTACTAATGCGAAATCTTTACTAAAATATAAGGATAAGATGATAAAAAATAACCTTGGGTAGTGCTTGCTTGCCCAATGATACCTATGTTGCCTCTGCGAGCCAAGAGATCGAGAATATTTGTCCAACACCAAAGATTGAATAAGAGAATAATTCAAGTATGATTTGAAGGAGGAGAGAGTGGCTTATGTATAACCTAAAGAACACACTTCAAATTCAAAAGTAACAACTTGTAGTTTCCGACCCAAACCCATTGGCTAACTTAAACCATATGTTAAATTTAACGAAATATAACTTAATATTTTTTTTCAAAATAGGCCATATAATTTGTGGCCACTTTTGTTTCGGACCGATTTTACAATGCAAATGACCTTGTATGGCCTAAACTATATATGAAAAAATATTTTAGAAAGCAAATACAAGACACATTGTAAGGAAAATGTTATGCCAAGGGGCAAACCAAATTCACCGACCAATTTATTGTTTGTTTATTATCAAATTTGGAGAAACTTACTTTTCAATGATTTAACAAGCCACAATGAATATCCCTTAATTTTTTTTTTCTAACCTTTTGTGTATATGGCTTTCTCTAAAAGGTAATGTTGGAAAAATTGGACTTGAGAATTGTTAAGTTTTGAGTTATTATTAGGTTTCTTTTCAATTTACTAGATAACAATAGCATAGGTAGGATCTCTGAGAGAAACACAATCACAAGATACACATCATTTATCCTGGGAAACCCTCATGGGGGAGAAAACCCAACAAAAAATTCCTTAATATAGATAGCCAATACAATGCTAAGACAATAAACCAAAACACTAGAGAATATCCAACACTGAGCAATGCATCTCTCTCTTCCTTTTTCTCCCAACTGCAGCTACCAAACTTGTGCACTTTATGAGCGAACGAGTGAGTGAGATAATGAGGCGCTAGCCTCCTTTATTTATACTAGATGGCGGGCGTTGGAAATGTGTCTCTTCACTGGGCAGGGACGACTTCTCTTCTTAGTGGTTAAAACCACTTTAATTAGGCTTAGGGGCCGACTTCTTAATTTGCATAATATAATTAGGGTTTGACCAATCCACAAAAGGGGATTTGGTCAAGTACAAATCCCGACATGATCAATCCACAAAAGGGGATTGATCTAATGAATAATAACTCTATAATAAATAGAATACTCTTTGCAGTTACAATATTTCAACACCCCCTCTTAATAAGAAGGGTATTCTACAACATCAACATGAGAGAGAGAGGGAAGCAACATCAACAACATCTAGAACACTGATTGGCATATCTATAAATCATCGAAAGTTTTTCTCATCATCGATATCATCAACCACAACGAGGAGCTGGATTGGCATCATCATCATTTGCATCAACATGGATTAGTATAACACTAATACATCAACATCATCAATAACAACGCGAGGCTGATACAACATCAACAACAACATCATCACAACACGAAGACTGGAGCATCATCAACATTAGCATTAAGCTGGAAATCTTCAGCACGAAGATGACATCTCATCAACATTAGCATTAAGCTGAAAATCTTCAGCACGAAGCTGACATCCCAACAACATCAACACAAAGCTGGAAATATTCAGCACGGGGCTGGCATCACAACAACATTAACACAAAACTGGAAATCTTAAGCACGAGGCTGGCATCACAACAACATTAGCACGAAGCTAGAAATCTTCAACATGAGGTTGACATCATAACAACATCAACACGAAGCTGGAAATCTTTAGCACGAAGCTGGCATCACAACAACATTAGAACGAAGCTGAAAATCTTCAACATAAGGCTGGTATCACAACACTACTCCCTCTTTCAAGGGAGGTCCTTTCAGACTACACCAAGCTTGTCTCGAAAGTGCTCAAACTTTACACGAGACAAAGGCTTGGTCAACACATTTGCAACTTGTTCATCTGTGCCAACATAATGGAGCTTTATGGCTCCTCTTTGCACCATATCACAAATGTAATGATACCGGATTTCTATGTGTTTTGACTTGTCATGGAACATAGGGTTCTCTGTCATTTTTATGCAACTTTGGTTATCACATAGAATCATGGTTGCTTCCATCTCCAGATTGAATAGACCTGTCAAAAACTTCTGAAGCCATATGGATTCACAACTTGCAGAGCATGCAACGATGTATTCTGCTTCTGCCGTGCTGAGGGAAATACTTGATTGCTTCCTACTATGCCACGAGATCATTGCTGACCCCAAACTGAAACAACATTCAGAGGTGCTGTTTCTGTCAGAGACACTTCCCGCCCAATCTGAATCGGTATATCCACTCAGTCTAAAGTCATGATCTATGTTAGCACTGAGAGTCACACTTAGATTGCTGTAAGTGCAAGCCCAATACCCATAAGAATATAAATGGATTAAATGGTTTGAGTAGGTGGATCAACAAGACTAGGAAAGAAAGGGAGAGGGCAAAAAAATGTCTGCAGAGGCATTCCATTGGGCATGGAGTCATAACATCCTACAAATCAAAGGCAATCAAACTGTATATCAGACAAAAAGATATATAATGATGAGTAGAAGCATGGTGAATATGATAAAAGGAAGAACATCCATTATACATAGATCCTTTCTGCAATAGATAAAGATTTGCTTAAACAATGAATAATGATTTAATGGGCAAGCTACAACAGATCCTCTATTGTTCATGAATCCATTAATCAATGGCAACTATGCTCCTTAAAACCTGCAATATGTTCAAGCAAGAAGATAACAAATAAGTGGGAAAACAAAGAAGACAATCTGATAACAACTCTCATGAATCTTCAATGGCAAAAAATGTCATTACAAACAGGCCCTCAAGCTTACAAATGAGAAACTAAAACTGCTCCTCCAACTCTCTCCTCTCTTGGCTCATGAATCCAATCCTATTCTCATCAAGAACCCTTTTATTTATAGTGAATAATCTCTATCTACCCTAAGGAGGTTGAAACCAAGGAGTTACATAGGATCCTCCTTCATTTATGAGTCTTGTTACAAAATATTCCAACAAAAGCCTAACAATTTCCTATTTTTTGGGGATTTTGTCTATGATGATAAATTCATTTTCAAACATGTCATCCTGATTGATCTGGAGATGAAACACATGTCTCTCATGTCCAAAAAACTTCCAGGAGACCATTCGAGCCTTCCTTGACAGGTGGAAACCTCCCAACAAGGCGAATATCCAAACAATAACCACTACAGGAAATTTCGTAGCGCCGTTGTAAAACAGTTCTGCACATTCCATAGCGCCCTTTGTGTGTCTGGCGAGGTGATTCCGTAGAGCCCTTTGTGTGTCTAGCTAGGTGATTTCGTAACGCCTTTTCTATGTTTAACATCTCTCTAACCATAACACGTTTTGCAAAACTGAGAGGTTTTTGTTATTTGGTATGTGATGAACAAAAACCTCCTCCAGTTTTGAAAAATACCTTCTCATTTGTTCATAATCCAAGTTTTAAGTTAGTCACTCAAAAATTGCAGAAGCACAACGTGCTCTTAGCAGAAACACAGTGTGGTCATTGAGAGGGTGTTTGGAGGCCTTCCCAGAGGAGTTTTGGACTGCAAGAGATATGGTTGGAAAGCTTATGATGTCTGCTACACAATGGAATCATCAAGTACTGCAAACACCTTCTCAAAACCCCTGAAACACTGACTTGAAGTCAAGCTGTCCAAAGGTACAAGAACCCTCCTATAACAATTGTATTTTGGGAAATTATCTCAAATTATAATACAATCTTATGTGTTAACAATCTCCATTATCGTTGAGACCAAAATCCAACGTACCCTTAAGGTATCTCATCACATGTTTTGCAACAACAATGTGAACACGTCTGGGTTCTATCAGAAATTGACTCAAGGTGTTAAAAAAAAAACATATATCTGGCCTGGTGTTCGTCGGATACATCAACGATCCAATGATCTGTCTATAAAATGTAGCATCAACCAACTCTGACGAAGTATCAACCAGGAGCTTCAACTTTGTTTTCATGGGTATATTCATGGATTTACACTCCAAAATACCAAATGTTTTTAGTATTTCAACTACATAATTCCCTTGGTTAAGGAAGATCTTCTCTGGGCTCTGCTAGACCTCAAGACTTAAGAAATAGTGCATTAGGCCTAGGTCTTTCATCTCAAATTCTGCAGCGAGCTTCTTTTTAGAATCAACGATGAGCTTTTCTTCTTCAGTTATAAATAAGTCATCCACATACAACATGAATATATCAGGCTCATCATTCATAACCTTGAAGTATAGGTTAGAATCAACTTTAGTCTTGGTAAAGCCCAAGCTCGTCAGAAAACTGTCAATTCTTCCATACCAAGCTCTAGGAGCTTGCTTCAATCCATACAGAGCCTTCTTCAATCTGCATACACGAGTCTTTTTATCTTCAATCTCAAACCCTTGAGGTTGTTCTATATACACTTCCTCTTCAATGACACCATTTAAGAAAGTTGTTTTCACGTCCATCTGGTGTAACTTCCATTTCATCTTAGCTGCAAGGGCTATGATGGTTTTGATTGAAGTGTATCTGGAAACAAGAGACAACGTCTCTTCATAATCAATGTCTTCCTTTTGAGAAAATCCACGAGCTACAAATCTTGATTTATATTTCTCAATACTTCCATCAACAACCTGTTTTATCTTGTATAGCCATTTGGAAGATACCGCATCTTTGCTCTTTGGTCTGGGAACTATTTCCTATACATCATTCTTTATAATGGATTGGTATTCTTTTGTCATGGCATCTTCCCATTCTTTCTTCTGAATGGATTCTTCAAAGAAAGTAGTCTCCTTCTCTAAGAGAAAGTGGGTTTCTTGATTTGTCTCACGGTTCATTCTGGGGCACCATACTTCTCTCCATATTGAATAAGTTCCCTTGCCCAGGCTAGATTTCTCTTGTGAGAGATCTTCATCTGGGGAGGTTCTTGAGATTCTATCATGTCCTGATCCTCTAGAATCTCCTCTAGATCCTCTAGATTTGTATTTTAATGCTATTATTGTCATTATGTTGTTGTTATCATTTTTCCTATCTACCAGTTTATTCCTTGTATAAATAAAATCATGAACTAAATTTCAGTCATTCAAGTAGGAGATATTTATTTAGGAGATATATTTTTTTTAGGCCCTGAATTGGAAGGTCTTAGAGAACCCAAGAGACTCACCAATACCAAGAAATAAAAACAACAAAATAGGGGGGAAGGCTAGATTTCTCTTGTCAGAGATCTTCATCTGGGGAGGTTCTTGAGATTCTATCATGTCTCGATCCTCTAGAATCTCCTCTAGATCCTCTATATTTGTATTTTAATGCTATTATTGTCATTATGTTGTTGTTATCATTTTTCCTATCTACCAGTTTATTCCTTGTATAAATAAAATCATGAACTAAATTGCAGTCATTCAAGTAGGAGATATTTATTTAGGAGATATATTTTTTTTAGGCCCTGAATTGGAAGGTCTTAGAGAACCCAAGAGACTCACCAATACCAAGAAATAAAAACAACAAAATAGGGGGGAGAAGAAAAACATAGATGAATAATATAAAGAAGTGGATGATGTCTTAACTACTTTAGGGACCCCTATAGTCGGCCATATGAAAATCACCACTGCAAAGTGGGTGCAACCTAGAAGGAGGAGGTCCATCAAGAAAAGTCAGAAAAAGAGGATCCAAATACCATAAACCCTACTCACTATCACACCACAAGTAGAGGAAGTTAATGAATCTCCTATCCCTGAACAACAAAAAGAAACAAAGGGGAAGGATCCCCAAGAAGAGAATGTGATGAAAGAGGAAATACCAATGGAAGGAACCTCTAAAACTAAAACTCAAGTGGAAAAACTTTTTTATGCAGCCATGTTGGAGCTATAGAAAGCCAAGGTTGATGCCATCAAGTGGAAAAGGGTGTCATAATATAATAAAGGAAAGATGAAAGAAGAGGCTGCTCAAGAGTTGGAACAACAACTCCAACTAATGCAAGAAAATTTCAAAATTATGACTATGTATAAAGTGGACTATAGTCAGAAGCTGAAGGTAGAGAACCAAAAACTTCAACAACAATTGAGTAAAGTAAAAAGAGATCTACATGAGAAGAGTTAACAAGTGGATATCATGCAATCAACAGTCAAAACTATAGCCAAAGTATCTGAAGAAATGATGGAATGTAGGCCATCATCCAGAACATACACATTCTTCCTAAAAGAACAGTGGAACAAAAATCATATTACACACTTAGCTAAGTTTGTGAAATTTAACCTAGATACACCCAAATATTTCCTATATGCATACCAAGGTTGTAACATGGAAGAAAAAGCTCAAATTTGTGAGTTCTACCCACATAACCTTGTCTTACCACATCCCTACAACTGGAATCCCAATCCATATGTAGGGGATGTGTATTTGATAGCCTTTTATTCTTGGCTAAGGCATGAAGGAATGAGGTAAGAATAATTCAAAAAGTACAAGGAAGAAGAACATCAAACACCCCTTTGGATTATAGCAGAGGCTTTCAAGCCTAAATATTTCATAAACAATCATCATAGCCTCTCTTTCGATAAGGAGATAACTCCAGGGTGGGTAGCCAAACTGAGGGAAGTAATAGCCCATATGGATGACACATTGAGATTATTGGGAGAAGTAGAAACAAAGGTTTGCCACAAGAGGTGGCATTCCTTGCCTTGTAGCTCGAGAATCATAGAGCCTCACTCTCCAAACACATTGCAACTTTCCCTCCTCAGAACACCATGGTATAAAGAAACTCTAAGGAGAATGAGAACTAATTGGATTGGGATAAGGATGAGCCCTCCACTCCTTCTCCCTGTAGTTCCTATGGTTGAACTCAAACTAGAAAAGGAAGAAGTAGATTGGGCCAACATTGTGAAGAATAAGGGATACCATGATCAACAAGTTGTCACCGAGTATATAGTTTGGGATATGAGAGAGGAATTAAGAAAAAAATAGCAGGAAAATCAAGAGAATGTTGAGAGACAATAGGGCATTGAGCATCATCAAGATGATAGACAACAAAGGATCAATGAACATCAACAGAGTATAGAACAGCAACAACAACAACATTGAGATCAGAAAGACCATTTTTGGTTGCACAAGGGTGTGCAAGAGTTTAGTTGGGGGGTGATGATGAGCCTCATTATTGTAAATTCTAAAGGTTCATCTTTGACATATTTTTCCACCACAAAATGACTTAATGTTTTCTTTTGACCATATTTAATAGTCAGTCATGGTTATTTTGTATGTTTATTAATGAATGTATGATTGAGGTGGATTTTTATGTATAATATACCCTTTTGCACTAATGTTTTTTGGAAAAAGACGTGCTCCACCAACCATGTCGAACTGTAGGAGTCAAGGGCGCCAACCTCCTAGAAACAGGGGATTTTGTCCCCTCAAGTGATTTTCCAGCCAAAGATCAAGGGAAATTATCTACACCTACCTCCAAGAGCGCTCCCTATGCATTTATGACCGTGACTTCTACAAGACATTTTGTTGAAGACTAAGAAATTTGATGTTCTTGATGTACTGCTGATATTTATGAAATAAAATAGTTTTTCCTTCAGTCCATCAAATTTTCTTTTAGGTTCCTTGTGCTTCTTGGGTAGGGCTCAAGGACCCTTTTTACTATTTCTGTAGTTTTCATACATATTAGTTGTTGCATAGATAATGTTTCATTATCTATTGAAGTTAGATTTAACTTTGCATAATAAATTTCCATTTATGTTAAGATTTTAACTAACTGGCTAGTCGTAGCAACATCCTGTAGAAATGTTCAATAACCTTTTGGAGCACTCCTAAGTGCCTTCCAAGGCTAAGGGCCATAGATTCACCTCATTTATTTTATAGTTTATCTTTTTCAATGCTTTTAAAGGCTTTCACTACCTTTTCATAATTCATTTTGCTTCTTGTAGGAGTATCCTGTAGAAACTATACAAACCCTGTAGAAATGCATGATAGTTCCTGTAGAAATATCCTGTAGGTCTGTGTTAGCTTTAGATATTTACTTAGTTTAATATTGTTTTTCTGCAAGCATCAACAAACAATAAAATAACATTTATATTGATAATGATCAAGGGGTTAGATTTCTTTGTTCATGCATTAGTGTAGTTTCATTTCCATTACAGTTTTTTACAACTTTTACTTATATCACAGTTCTCTGTCATAATTTCAGATTAGATTCATCTTTTGCTTCAGTTGAACTTTCTTGATTCAGTAATCTTTGATGCAGTAGAATAATTTCTTTTCATGCACTTTAGATTATATGTAATTTCAAATTGGTGTGTTTCCTTCAAAGAAATTAGTTCAGAACTGCTTTATGTCATTTGTTTTCCTGCACATTTCGATCCTTTGATCATTTTGAACCCTCTTCTACCAACAATTGCATAATACACATACAATGAATAACACCTCTTAAGTTTGTACAAACCTCAGGTTGACAAGCAAAGTAGGAGACCAAGGGTACAATAAATAATTGTTGCTATTATTGGGACCATCATCCCTTACCAATTCTGGAATGGAAATTGGAAATCATTTCAATGGACTTCATCACTGGACTACTAAGGAAAACAAAAAAAAATGATTCAATCACGATTGTTGTGGATGAATTGAGCAAGGAAAATCACTTTATTTCGGTGAAATCTACCTACAAAGTAATTGACATTGCTAATATTTTTATGAAGGAGATTTTCAGGTTGCCTGGCATTCCAAAAACAATCATATCAGATCGGGATGTCAAGTTCACTTCAAATTTTTGGAAGGTTGTGTTCACAAGTTTTGGGACTAAATTAACATTTAGCACAACTTACCACCCCCAAAATGATGGAAAAACAGAGAGGGTGAACATGGTATTAGAGGACATGTTGAGGATGTATACAATGCATCGACCCAATAAGTGGGAAGACTACTTACCCTTACTAGAATTTTCCTACAACAATGGTTATCAAGAGTCATTGAAGATGAGCCATTTTGAGGCATTATACGAAAAAAAATGTAACATCCCAATCAGCTGGGATAATCCAGTAGACTGGATCACTCTTGGACCATATATGTGAAAGGAAATGGAACTAGAGATAGAAAAGATAAAACATAATTTGAAAGTGGTTCAAGATAGGAAGAAAATTTGTGCAGAAAAGAACATAGCTCAAAGGGAGTTCAAAGTGGGAGAACAAGCATATCTCCAGATCAAACCTAAGAGAAGCTCCCTAAGAATGGGAACTTGTGCCAAGTTGGCACCACGATAATGTGGGAAATTTGAAATTCTTGAGAGAGTGGGACCGGTAGCCTACAAGCTATCCTTACCTCCCACAATGAAAGAACACAATGTTTTCCATATATCGTTGCTTAATAAATATGTTCATGATGATAATCATGTAATTTATTGGCCTATGATTCAGGTGGAATCCGAGGGAGAATTCCAACCCGAGCCTCAATGCATAATAGATAGGACAGAGACCCTCCTTTAGAACCGAGCCATCACGCAGGTGAAGGTGCCGTGGAAATATTTTGGAGGAGATGAGGCCACTTGGGAGTTAGAGGATTCCATGAGAAATGCATACCCATTTTTGTTCACTGTTGTACATAGTAACTACACTGGCAAGTAGAACATCAAGGACAATGTTCCTTTAAGGGGGAGGGGAATGTAACACCTCATTTTACCTAGTATGTAAATATATGTCTATACCAATTTAACTTTCTATGGTTAGGAGGTTTGCCAAGGTAAATCACTAAGGACTCAACAATTTATTTGATGTCAACCTATTCCCATGTACATAGTGCCCACATAGCAAAAGACTTAGAAATTACAATCCAAAAATCTTTCTTTAATTAAGGGTTTTCCTATGTTTATACATCAGACTACTCTGATTTGCCACCTTGTAAATTTAACTCACCCGATACACATATAAGACCAGGGTTCGAGCCTATCCCACAACGGTAACTAAGAGACTTAGTTTTGACTCCAAGCCTGTTCCTTAACAGAGGTTGAGTCATGAATTCTTTTAAAGATCTTCGGCTTAACTAGACAATACTCCAATGATCCTTCCCAAACGATAGGTTTGTGGTAAAAAAAAATACATTTGGGGTGTATAAGTCTTCCACTTGTTCGGGACTTGAAGGGTAAACTTGATTCGTCGATTCTTGATGTGAAATGCCAGTCGACTGTCAAAAGGTAAATAAGGCTTCGTACCTATCATTTAATGGTAGTTCTATGTGTGCAACTTTCGAAACCCTCACCTGGCAATTTCGTCCATTCTGGTAATGCCAACTTGGTCCTCATCACATGTCTTCCTCGTCCTTCATACTTTCAGCATTTATCTGAGTAATTAAGGTTCTTACTAGGGTTTTCAACGTCCTACTATTCCATTATCAAGCCCTTTCGAGAGACTCTGGGTGTTATCGTCCTTCCATTGAAACATGTCGATGGTTCAGAAAGACGATACTCGGTGGAACGATATGACCAGTTGCCGCTCTGATAAGCTTCTACTATCCTATGTTCTGGATATTGAACACGGTTATGTTCTCCTTTACGCCTAAGCCAATCTACGATATTTCTCCACTGATGACTGTAAGGGTCCTGGTTTAGTGTATGCACTGTGGGCAGGGACATTTTGGCGGTGGTGGGAATGGTAACCAGGAATGGACTGGCCGACTCCCATTGAACAGGTAAAAAAGTTTCTCTACTAATTAACTCAACTGTTTATCTTCTTTAAGGTCTTCTGGAAGTCGCTTCTTCGTCCCGACTTATAATAACCCAACTCTAGCAATATATATGGGTAAACATGTATAAAGCATTCTTGTTACTTGTAGGGGTTACCCTTGTTCTGCCCTAAGTCCATGACTGATACCTTAGTAAGGCGATGATAAGAAAAAGGAGGTCCTGTAGGGTAAAATGAAAAAACCCACACTATAGCCTGTGTGTTATACTTTGTTCGACAACAAGGGGATGGATTCTTCTGAGTTTTATAAGGATTCTCTATGTTTCGACGGTCTTGGCCATACTGGGTTTTTATTTTCATGGAATTCTACCATCTGGTAGACCTCCCAATCCACTGGGTGTGTGATAACTGTAGTTTCCCCTTCCATAAAGTATGTAATTACCCTCCAGTAAAATGCGTATCTTTAATTATTTGCAAGCTTATTCACGACAACATTGATTAAGTCTGTAACTATAATGGTATGACGTTTTTTTCTCTTTGTCTTCTTTTCTTGTATCCTGTTAGTACCATTTTCCAGTATGTGTGCAAAACCCATTCGCGACGTGGCTTTTGATAAAGAAATTAAATATGTGTTTGTTGTTGTATTAATCTGTCTGAAGACTTGCATGTCACACGGTCTCTTGTTCAGTTTTTGACTTTGCAAGGTTATAGTGTTGTTATTACTTCTTATCTATTTTCCTGAGAATGACGTTTTATAAGAAGGTAACCAAATCTAATGATGGGGCCCTGTTTTTTTGCTGCGAGGGTACCCATTAGGTCATTTAAGCTCACTTCTCCCCTCCCCGGGTATCGACGACTAGGGTTATGGCTGGAAACACTTCATGCCCATGCGAGATAAGTTTCTTTCCTTTTTTGTGTTTTACATAAATACTTTCGTTATCTGTAAGATCCTTTTCCCAACTAAGATTTGACACTAATAAAAGAAACACGTCTCGTCCTTTGCAGATTTACATGGTTACGATGTTGGCGCTGGACCATGCCTTGCACAAGAAAGATACTCGGGTTCCACTTTATTTCTCTTAAGCGAATACCCTAGCTTCCTGGGCATAGATATGATTCTGACTTGTAATGTAGGTTATCACAGTGAAGTTCATCATATTTCAAAGATGATTGTATCGCTATTGCTATAGCTTCGCAGATTAAATAAAGGGCAAGTGCACTCAAAAGTCCAGTTACCGTGTAATAGAGGTTAAAAGTAGGGTTATACCTTTACTCCAAGAGTTTACCGTCGACCTAGAGGGAAAACCGATTAGTTTCTCCCTTCCAGAATATTGGATCTGACTATACATTTATTCTTAGGACTAAATAAAATCATGTGCTTATATATAACAAGATCCTGTATTGTAACCTATGTTTATTTCCATTTCTTTGCCCCTTCAATTTTACTGTGGTGAGTTTGTCTGTAACGTAAAGAAAATATGGCTACATAATGTATATTATTTGTTCTCTCTAATTACTAGCAAGTAGTTTGATTTTCCGAATTCTGTTTGAGGTTGCTTGAAATACCAGCTTCGTTTCAGAGGATTGTGTATGATAAAAATATTTTGTTTGTAATAACCCTTTATTAAAGAGATACAATAATGCTATAATAGTTACACTATACTTTTCGTTTTTACTCCAGTAACCATAATTTCGTGGGCAGTTCATCCCGACTTCAAGGAATAAAGCTATACATAGAAGCATGCATATATATATATATATATATATATATATATATATATATATATAACTGCACACATAAAACTAGCTTATTGTTCCTAACGTGAAACGACTATGTGCATAAAATATAGGTGTACATATATAGGCCTCANATATATATATATATATATATATATATATATATATATATATATATATAACTGCACACATAAAACTAGCTTATTGTTCCTAACGTGAAACGACTATGTGCATAAAATATAGGTGTACATATATAGGCCTCAATTTCTCTTTCAAAAGGAAACAACTCTTGAACATATTCATAGATGACATAATATACATGAAATAATTATTCTGATTCATGTACAATACATAATTGGTAGGGAGTCTTAGCACCGATTGGACAATGTTCTTTAAAAAATCCATGCTTAACCATGATACAGATATAGTTTCGATCAACACCTACAGTTAAACCTGTAAGGTCTATCCCACAGTTCAGCCCATTTGCAACATATCCATTTTTCTGGTATAAGTTGATTTGTTCACCCAGATTTACTTTGCTGCATTATATCAATCAATAATTCTATTAACATTGAACAAAGTAGGGGTAGATAGACATATCTGAGTAAAGTTTTATGAAACGAAAAATGGAACAATCACGTTCCACCCAACCTTAGAATAGGGTAGCCAAATCGCTTGTCCTATTCACCCCCTAGTCTGACCATGAATCCATGAGGGCGAACTTGGAGAAATCCTCCTCAACAATGCCCTTCAACTCCAGCAGATTCCTCTTGCCTCACACTTACTCAGTAGTGTTCATAACAGGAAGGAAATAAAATCAATAGTCTCTTTTCCCAGCATACTTGGCAGTGTCCTGCCTCCTCACATATGTTATTTATCAATAAAATCTTTTTGCCTAGGTCTTTTTCCCTCCCTGGGAATTTTCATAGCTTTCTAAATCCCTAATTTTTAGGGGCTACCAATGGTCAAATCTCTGATTTTCCACTTGTAACAATCAACCCAGAGGTAGTTCCAACATGTTCCCCACTCATAGAGTCATGGTCAGCTGATTTTAACATGGTTGTTTCATTTGTCTTCCTGCAATTAATATAAAATATTATGTTTTCATACAAGTGTCATAGTCAAATAGTTAGTTGGGTCAAATCAGATCTCTGCCCAACAGTCATAATAATTAATTACAATTATCAAATTTGAAATTCGGAATTTCCATAAATGGCAAAATTTTTCCAAATTTGAATTTACTAAAAACGGAATAATTTTCCAACAAATTTTAAATTTCAAAAATACTTTATTTTTTGGGATGTCACATCCTCTTCCCCTTCAATAAAACACTATCCTCAGTGTTCGTTCCCTTCTTGGAACAGTATTGGATGAGATTTCCACAGATCTCCCTCCAACTCCCAATTGGCCTCCTCAGGACTAAAGTGCTTCCATTGCACCTTTACCTGAGGGACAAATCTGTTCCAAAGTGCTATTTCTCTCCGGTCCAGAATACATAGGGGTTCCACCTGGAACTTGCCTTCGGGTTCCACCTGCACCAAGTTCCAATCAATCATATGAGTAGGGTCATGAACGTACTTTTTCCACAAAGAAACATGAAATGCATTATGAATTCTTAGATTAGCTGGAAGTGCAAGTTGGTATGCTACGGGTCCAATTCGAGTTAGTATCTCGAAGGGCCCACAAAACCTGGGTGTTATCTTGGCACGATTCCCTAACTTCAACGAACTTTTTCGGGCTTTGACCTTCAAATAAACATGGTCTCCCACTTGAAATTCCAAGTGTCTTCTTTTCTGATCTGCATAGCTCTTATCTCTGTCCTGTGCTTCTTTTAAGTTTTATTGTACCTTCCTTACCATGTTCTCCATTTCTTGGAGCATCTCTGGTCCAACCATGAGCCTTTCAGCTGGGTTATCCCAGCTAATTGGAGTCGTACACTTTCTGTCGTACAATACTTCGAAAGGGCTTAACTTAGCCGAAGTTTGGTACCCATTGTTATATGCAAATTCTACCAAGTGAAGATAGTCTTCCCACTTATTCGGTTTTTTTTTTACGTACATGCAGAGCATTTCCTCTACGCTTTGGTTTGTCCTTTCGGTCTGTCCATCCGTTTGTGGATGATAACTCGTACTGAAATTCAAACTAGTATTTAGCCCTGCAAACAATTCCTTCCAAAAAGCGGATGTGGATTTTACATCTCTATCTGAAATCACCATTTTAGGAATACCATGCAGTCTAAAAATTTCTTTCATGAATATTTCAGCAATGTTTATAGCTTTAAAAGTAGACTTTACAGGAATAAAGTGTGCAGACTTACTGAGTTTATTGATTACAACCATGATAGAATCATTCTGTTTCTGAGTTTTAGGCAAACCTGTTATAAAGTCCAGCGATATGGTCTCCCATTTCCATTCTGGTACTGGTAATGGCTGTAATAGGCCGGCTGGATGCTGGTGCTCGGCCTTAACCTGCTGACAATCTTGGCACCTAGCCAAGTATTCTGCTATTTCGCCCTTCATATTAGGCCAGTAAAATAGTTTTCTGAGTGCTGTTATTGTTTTCTGGTAACGTGGATGGCCAGAATACGGTTTCTTATGCATTTCGTCCAAAATTGTTAATTTTAACTTTGCTGAATCTGGTATGTAAAGTCTGTTTTTAAATCATAATAGTCCCTTCTTGTCAATACTTAGATCTGGTTTATCTGAGTTTGCGGTACTATTTTGTAATTCTGCCATTATCTTAGTGCAATTTCCGTCGTTAATACCTGCCGTCCTTATTCTTTGTTCCAGATCACTTTCTGCCCTGCTGATATTTATCTCAAATAACCCATGGACTCTTCTGCTTAAAGCGTCTGCTACTTTATTTTCCTTACCCTTGATATGTCTGACCTTGAAGTCGAATTTGCTCAAGAAGGCTAGCCATCTTGCTTGTCTTGCATTAAGATCTGGTTGGCTAAACATATATTTCACCCCTCTATTATCTGTCAATAGTAGAAATTTTCTGCCCATTATGTAGTGTCGCCACATTTTTAAGGTGTGAATTACCACTGCCAATTCTAAGTCACGAGTGACATAATTTCGTTCGTGTTCTTTTAATTTCCGGGACTCATAACAAATAACGTGTCCTTCTTGAGTTAGGACACCACCTAGTCCTTCTTTACTTGCATCAACAAATATGGTGAAGTCTTTATCTGGGTCTGCTACTTTCAATATGGGTGCAGTTGTCAATAATTCCTCCAATTTGTTAAAACTGTCTTGACACTTCTCTGACCAGTTAAACTTGGTCCCTTTCTTTTGTAATGACGTGATAGGGTAGTCTATCTTGGAAAACCCTTCTATAAATCTGTGGTAATATCCAGTGATTCCCATGAATTACCGGATATCCGCTACATCCTTAGGTACCGGCCATTCCATAATGACTTTTATCTTCTCCGGGTCTACGACAATGCCTTCTGCTGAAATTACATGTCCTAGATATTGCATTTATTTTTGATAAAAGTCACACTTGTCAAATTTGGCGTACAGTTTGTGTTTCCTCAACATTTGCAGAACTATCCTTAAGTGTTCATCATGTTCTTCCTCTATTTTTGAATAGACCAGAATATCGTCGATAAATACTACCATGAACTTGTTTAAGTACTGACTGAAAATATTGTTCATCAGGCACATAAATGTGGCTGGTGCGTTAGTGAGTCCGAAAGGTATGACTACGAATTTGTAGTGTCCATATCTTGTTCGAAAAGATGTTTTTCTTATGTCCTCGTCTTTTATCCTAACTTGATGATAATCGGATCGTAAATCCAACTTTGAAAAGATCTTGGCCCCACCTACTTGATCGAACAGATCATTTATCCTTGGTAAGGGGTATTTGTTCTAAATAGTCATTTTGTTCAGTTGTCTATAATCGATACATAGTCTTAGAGTAGCGTACTATCTTTCTTTTTCACAAAGAGGACACCCCCCATGGTGAAACACTCGGTCTGATATACTCTTTGTCCAACAATTCCTGTAATTGTATTTTTAATTCTGTCAGTTCTGGTAGACTCATTCGGTAAGGTGCTTTTGAGATAGGGGCTGAACCGGGTAGTAGGTCTATGGAGAAGTCAATTTCCCTTCTAGGAGGTAATTCTGGTATCTCATCCACAAACATGTCTCTGAATTCACGTAGGACAACAAAGTCTTCTAACTTTGGCTTATCTTCTTTTTCTAACAGATTTGTTACTTGGATGGCATAAACTTGACATCCCTTTCTCATACATTTCTTGAGTTGCATCGTTGGAACTTGTCCGACTGATACAGGTTTTGGTATACCTTGGGCTGTTCTAGCAGTGCCAACATCATCTTCATAGCTAAGTATCTTTGTATAACAATCTAGTACTGCTTTGTGTTGCTCCAACCAATCCATCTCGATAATCACATCATAAGATCCTAGTGGTAGGATGTTCAGATTTGTTCTTATATTTTGACCATCTAATCTGAACTCAAAATCAGAAATAAAGTCAACTACTTTCCTTTTAGTACCTGTTGCTAGTTGTACAAGCCATGATTTTGCGTGCTTCAGTTTCTTAAGTTTATTTGACTCTACTATATCAGGAGTGATATAACTTAACGTAGCTCCAGGGTCAATTAAAACAGAAATTCGAGTGTTATTGATTTTACCTTCAATTTCTACCATCGAGGACTGGTGGTCAGCTTTTCGACCATCTATGGCTGCATTTATCCGATGCAGGCTTCTTCCCATGTCTCCCACCGTCGAGGCTTCCTGCAAATTATGAACAACAATTCTGTTTGCTGAAATTAAACGTGGACAATTCCTCCTTAGATGAGGTTCTCCACATTCCCAACACTTTAATGGCTAGCGGGAGTTGTCCCCAAACTTCTTTGTTCCCAGATTTACCGGTTTACCGCTGCCTTGCGTATTCGGATGATTGGAGTGAAAATCCTTTCTCGGAAAGCTTTTTGCTGCATTCCGATAAGGAGCTGGCTGGTATCCCTTCTTCCGCTGGTTCATTCGATCTTGTTTCTTATCCTTCCAGGCTTTGGGAAACTCTACCCACTGTTTATACTGGTCATATCACATTCGTGCTTTCCTGAATACTTCACTCAAGGATTTGGGGTTGTCAAACTCAATTCTGTCCCTGTAGGACTGTGGTAAACAACTTAAGAATCGTTGGATTTTTACTTTATCCTCCCGGATGTACAGTACAAACCTTAGTAGTTCCAAAAACTTATTTATAAGGTTATCCATTGTCATCTGTCCAAGTGGTAACTCATAAAATTATTTCGTCTTCCTTTCATAATAGCTTTCAGAAAGGTATTGTTTCTTGAAATACTTCTTAAAGTCAGACCATTCCAACTGTTTCTCGTTTAGGCCCTTGGCCAATTTCAGGTCTTGCCAACAAATGTTGGCGTTCCCTTTCAGATTGTAGATGGCCATTCTGACCTTCAAATTGCTGGAATAGTTGTAGACCTGGAAGTATTTTTTGATGTCCAACATACATGCCTCAACTTCTTCTCTTGTCATGGATTCTCCATCAAAGGTAGCTGGTTTAATATTTTTAAATTCTCCTTCAAGGTGGTCTACTTGTTTTGTTTTTCTGTTTGTTTTAGTTTTGTCTTCAGTTGAAGGTGTTCCTTCAAACGAACTATCTCCTTTTTCTGTTTCCAGCCATGAGTTCTTGGAGGCCCTTTTGCTGACCTCTTCGTCATGGTTATCGTCTTTTGGGATTTTCTTGGTCACTATACTACGCACTAGGACTTCATTTATCTCTTGTTGTTCTTGTTGTGCTTTCTTCAATTTCTCATTATTTGCTTTGAAAACCTGCAGCTCAACAATAAGATTCCTCATTGTTTCTAGTACTTCAGTAGGAGAGATTTCGTCACTATTCTGTCTTGGATCTCCATGAGGTCATTGTTGCAGATTTCCTTCCATCTTGATTTCTGCATCGTCTCGAGTTGCCATAATTAACACAACACAGAAAGGGCTTTTTGTCTGTAACCATAATGTTTATTAGTTTTACATAAATCAAAATATATACTAAGCAACTAATGTGGCCCTGTTAAGGCCCAATGTTGTAAATTTTGCTCTGATACCATATGTAATAAACCCAAATTTCCCCAAATTTGCCATAAAAAAAAAATTGTATGGGGCATATTCCTCCCAGTTCATTCTTATTTTTTTATTAAAAAAAAGGGTCCTTCTTTCCCATTACTGCATTGATGGAATAACTTAAACTCCTATACCAATTTAACTTGCTATGGTTAGGAGGTTTGCCAAGGTAAACCACTAAGGACTCAACAATTTATTTGATGTCAACCTATTCCCATGTACATAGTTCCCACATAGCAAAAGACTTAGAAATTACAATCCAAAAATCTTTCTTTAATTAAGGGTTTTCCTATGTTTATACATCAGATTACTCTGATTTGCCACTTTGTAAATTTAACTCACCCGATACACATATAAGACCAGGGTTCGAGCCTATCCCACAACGGTAACTAAGAGACTTAGTTTTGACTCTGAGCTTGTTCCTTAATAGAGGTTGAGTAACAAATTCTTTTAACGATCTTTGGCTTAACTAGACAATACTCCAGTGAGCCTTCCCAAACTATAGGTTTGTGGTAAAAACAAAAATACATTTGGGGTGTATAAGTCTTCCACTTGTTTGGGACTTGAAGGGTAAACTTGATTCGTTGATTCTTGATGTGAAACGCCAGTCGACTGTCAGAAGGTAAATAAGGCTTCATACCTATCATTTAATGGTAGTTCTATGTGTGTAACTTTCGAAACCCTCACCTGGCAATTTCGTCCATTCTGGTAATGCCAACTTGGTCCTCATCACATGTCTCCCTCGTCCTTCATACCTTCGACATTTATCCGAGTAATTAAGGTTCTTACTAGGGTTTTCAACGTCCCACTGTTCCATTATTGAGCCCTTTCGAGGGACTCTACGTGTTATCATCCTTCCATTGAAACATGTCGATGGTTCGGAAAGACGTTACCCGGTGGAACAATATGACCAGTTGCCGCTCTGATAAGCTTCTACTATCCTAGGTTCTAGTTATTGAACACGGTTATGTTCTCCTTTACACCTAAGACAATCTATGATATTTCTCCACTGATCACTGTAAGGGTCCTGGTTTGGTGTATGCACTGTGGGCAGGGCCATTTTGGCGGTGGTGGGAACGATAACCAGGAACGAACTAGCCGACTCCCATCGAATAGGTAACACAATTGCTCTACTAATTAACTCAACCATTTATCTTCTTCAAGGTCTTCTGCAAGTCACTTCTTCGTCCCGACTTATAGTAACCCGGCTCTGGCAATATATACGGGTAAACACGTATAAAGAATTCTTGTTACTCATAGGGGTTACCCTTGTTCTCCCCTAAGTCCATGACTGATACCTTAGTAAGGCGATGATAAGAAAAAGGAGGTCCTGTAGGGTAAAAGGAAAAAACCCACACTATAGCTTCTGTGTTATACTTTGTTCGACAACAAGGGGAGGAATTCTTCCGAGTTTTATAAGGATTCTCTATGTTTCGATAGTCTTGGCCATACTGGGTTTTTATTTTCAAGGAATTCTACCATCTGGTAGACCTCCCAATCCACTAGATGGTTGATAATTGTAGTTTCCCCTTTCAGAAAGTATGTAATTACCCTCCAGTAAAATGCGTATCTTTAATTATTTGCAAGCTCATTCACGACAACATTGATTAAGTCTGTAACTATAATGGTATGACGTTTTTTGCTCTTTGTCTTGTTTTCTTTTATCCTGTTAGTACCGTTTTCCAGTATGTGTGCAAAACCCATTCGTGACGTGGATTTTGATAAAGAAATTAAATATGTGTTCACTGTTGTATTAATCTGTTTGAAGACTTGCATGTCACACAGTCTCTTGTTCAGTTTTTGACTTTGCAAGGTTATGGTGTTGTTATTACTTCTTATCTATTTTCCTGAGAATGGCGTTTTATAAGAAGGTAACCAAATCTGATGATGGGGCCCTATTTTTTTGCTGCGAGGGTACCCATCAGGTCATTTAAGTTCACCTCTCCCCTCCCCGGGTATCGACGACTCAGGTTATGGCTGGCAACACTTCATGCCCATGCGAGATAAGTTTCTTTCCTTTTTTTGTTTTACAGAAATACTTTTGTTATCTGTAAGATCCTTTTCCCAACTAAGATTTGACACTAATAAAATAAACATGTCTCGTCCTTTGCAGATTTACATGGTTACGATGTTGGCGCTGGACCACGCCTTGCATAAGAAAGGTACTTGGGTTCCACTTTATTGCTCTTGAGCGAATACCCTATCTTCCTGGGCATAGATACGATTCTGACTTGTAATGTAGGTTATCACAGTGAAGTTCATCAGATTTCAAAGATGATTGTATCGCTATTGCTATAGCTTCACAGATTAAATAAAGGGCAAGTGCACTCAAAAGTCTAGTTACTGTGTAATAGAGGTTAAAAGTAGGGTTATACCTTTACTCCAAGAGTTTACCGTCGACCTAGAGGGAAAAGCGATTGGTTTCTCCCTTCCAGAACACTAGATCTAACTATACATTTATTCTTAGGACTAAATAAAATCATGTGCTTATATATAACAAGATCCTGTATTGTAACCTATGTTTATTTCCATTGCTTTGCCCCTTCAATTTTACTGTGGTGAGTTTGTCTGTAACGTAAAGAAAATATGGCTACATAATGTATATTATTTGTTCTCTTTAATTACTAGCAGGTAGTTTGATTTTTCGAATTCTGTTTGAGGTTGCTTGAAATAGCAGCTTCGTTTCGGAGGATTGTGTATGATAAAAATATTCTGGTTGTAATAACCCTTTATTAAAGAGATACAATAATGCTATAATAGTTGCACTATACTTTTCGTTTTTACTCCAGTAACCATAATTTCATGGGCAGTTCATCCCGACTTCAATGAATAAGGCTATACATAGAAGCATGCATATAAATATTGCATATAAATATTAAAATGTTATATATATATATATAACTAGCTTATTGTTCCTACCGTGAAACGACTATGTGCATAAAATACAGGTGTACATATATAGGCCTCAATTTCTCTTTCAAAAGGAAACAACTCTTGAACATATTCATAGATGACACAATATACATGAAATAATTATTCTGATTCATGTACAGTACATAATTGGTAGGGAGTCTTAGCACCGATTAGACAATGTTCTTTAAAAATTCCATGCTTAACCATGATGTAGATACAATTTCGATCGACACCTAGAATTAAACCTGTAAGGCCTATCCCACAATTCAGCCCATTTGCAACAGATCCATTTTTCTGGTATAAGTTGATTTGTTCACCCATATTTACACTACTGCATTCTATCAATCGATAATTCTATTAACATTGAATAGAGTAGGGGTAGATAGACATATCTGAGTAAAGTTTGCCGAAACGAAAAATGGAACAACCATGTTCCACCCAACCTTAGAATAGGGCAGCCAAATCGCTTGTCCTATTCACCCTCTAGCCTAACCATGAATCCATGAGGGCGAACTTGGAAAACTCCTCCTCAACAATGTCCTTCAACTCCAGCAGATTCCTCTTGCCTCAAACTTACTCAGTAGTGTTCATAACAACAATGAAAGAAAATCAATAGTCTCTTTTCCCAACATACTTGGCAACGTCCTTCCTCCTCACATATGCTATTTATCAATAAAATATTTTTGCCTAGGTCTTTTTCCCTCCCTTGGGAATTTTCGCAGCTTTCTAAATCCCTGATTTTCAGGGGCTTCCAATGGTCAAATCTATGATTTTCCACTTGTAACAATCAGCCCAGAGGTAGTTCCAACATGTTCCCCACTCATGGAGTCATGGTCAACTGATTTTAACATGGCTGTTCCATTTGTCCTCCTGTAATCAATATAAAATATTTTTTTTTCATACAAGTGTCATAGTCAATTAGTTAGTTGGGTCAAATCAGATCTCTGCCCAACAATCATAATAATTAATTACAATTATCAAATTCGAAATTCGAAATTGCCATAAATGGAAAAAAAATTCCAAATTCGAATTTACTAAAAATGAAATAATTTTCCAAAAAATTTTAAATTTCAAAAATACTTTATTTTTGGGGATGTCACAGGTGGTCCTCCTAAGAAATTAATGAGAGAATGGACAAAGTACCCATCTGGAAGTTTCTAATCTGACCCATGAATTTGGGGGATTTGAACACAAAATCTTGTTGCAGAAGGAAAGAAAAAGAGGAAAATCGCAGACATAGGAGACAAGACACACATAGTTGGGTACGGGGACCAAATCTTAGTGGAGAAGAGTGTGTGAAACTCCTTTGTTTCTTAGCCAACAAAGGGAAGTCGAGTTCTATGTGTTCTGATTAAGAAAATAGTAAATACATTCTCTAAACCAAGTTGATAAATGAGGCTTCAAATTTTGGGTATTTAGTTGTGACTCCCTAAGTCAAGAATAAACCCCCTTGCTTGGTGGAATAGGAGATTTATCTTGCTAAATTATGTTGGTGAAGTAGAGTGGTATTCATCTTTTTATCTTTGTTAATGAGTGAGTATTTCTCTTATGGTATCTAATGCAAGAGCATCGTTGGCAAGCACGCAGAGGCAAGACCACTCAACACGTGTGAGTTCTTTCAAAAATTCAATGTTGACAGTTGCAGCCGATTTTTTGAAATCCGCCTTCACTCAGCGCCGAAATTCACCTTTGGAGGCACGCTTGAACCAATGCCGAATTTTACCTTTTGAGGCACGTTTTGAAAATTGTAAACAGAGCAGGAGTTTCCACTTCGGCTCTGGAATGCGACTGAACTTAGATAGTGTAGGAGGAATCTTATAGCCAGGGGAAGCCCTAGAAACATCTTTGAGTTATGTAGAAGTTTACACACCCAATTAGAGAGAAGGGGGGATACAGAGAAAAATTAGCTGTAAGAGAGAACTGCGAATTAGCAGGAGGAAGATGTTTTTGAGTTACTGTAATTTTGAATGTAATCTGTAGCCATTGGGCACTTGTGAATATAACAGAATGGAAAATTGATCCAAATGTGTTGAGATTGGACTGTGTGTATTTTCCTGTTATTTTCTGTTTTATAAACAAGTGAATGGAACTGTGAGATTTTGGCAGTTTCAATTGTTTCTCTTCATTTGGATCTCTACAAGGTGTGCATCGAGCCAGGGAGGAACGCTGTGGAATTGTTTTCTCTTCATTGGGAGCTCTGCAAGGTGTGTATCGAGCCAGAGAGAAAACGCCATGAATTTGAGCTATCGAAATCCCTCAGACGCAAGGAGTGCGTGGGAGCCGGAGTCTGAACCAGACAAAGATCAGGAGGAATAACACTTCAAAAAGTGTTATCGGGATCCAGGAACCCTTTCCCTGGAAGGAGCGAAGACCGAGTCTTCGCAGACTTAGAAATATCCTAAGTCGAAATCGAGTAAAAGATCAGGAGGAAGAACGCCGTCGAGCGTTGGATCGAGGTGGAAATTCCCGCAGGCCGTTCGATTGAAGGAAGGAGCACATGCTTTAACCCTGCATAGATCTAGGAGGAGAGTTCGGAAATCTGAATGGATGGTGGAGAATCCTCGAGGAGGAACACTGAAACCCCGCAGGCCGTCGGATCAGGTAGAGCTGCGAGGAGGTTAGCGGCGAAAGTTTCTCGACGTTCATTTTGGGACTTCAGGTACCGGGAGGTGGAAGGACAAAGGTTCTTGTCCCTCAGAACCCCGAATCGCGAAATAGAGAAATCGCGATTTGACGTGAGCCGTCAATCACAGGGATTATTGTGAGCTGTTGATTGAACGGCAAGACATTTCGGCGTTTCGACATTTGGGCATTTCAGCTTTTCTGCGATCGGAGACTCCAAGGAGAAGGGATACCCTTTGTACCCTGATTTCTTGAAACGCAAAATCCATAAATTAATAGGCGTCGGGCATTTCGGATTTTCGACGACCGGGGACTCCAAGGAGCAGGGATACTCTTTGTATCCTAATTTTGCGAAACGCGAAATCCCGAAATTGAGAGGTGTCGGGCATTTCGACGACCGGAGGTTCTAAGGAGCAAAGACATCCCGCACATCCTGATTTCGCGAAATGCGAAATCTCGAAAGAATATGCGCCAGGTATTTCGGCTTTTCGGCGACCGGAGGTTCTAAGGAGCAAGGACATCCCGCACATCTTGATTTCGTGAAACACAAAATCCTGAAAGAATAGGCACCGGGTATTTCGTCTTTTCGGCGACCAGAGACCCTAAGGTGCAAGGATATCCATTGCATCCAGATTTCGTGAAACGCGAAATTCTGAAAGAGCGAGCGTTGGCCATAAGACGAGACACTTGACTCGAGAAGTCCCGGTCCCCGATAATCACCTTTTCGGCTTGGCACTTGGTCACAACCCTTGGTCGCGCGCTGTGGAAGCTCACGCTTGACGCCCGAAAAAGTCAACTGAGCATTCGTAAGGGACCTGTGTAATTGTCCGAAGGGTTCCAGTTCAGAACCAGAAGAGCCATTTCGGCTCCAGAATCATAAGATCCTAACCGGGAGGTCGCGCAACCCTTAGGAGGGATAGGGGGTCTGCATCAGTATCATATTCTGGCTAGGGGTGGCTAGCTGCAAGGATAGAAAAAAAACAACTGTGCATATGGTTGGGTGGAAAGATGCTCACCCATCAGCAGTTAGTTACCAATCTACTTTTAACTCTCAGATAAGTGTTTCAACAATTTTCATATGCCATGATAAGTTTCTTAATGTTGTGGAATTTATGTTTTGGTTTTATGAAGAATTGATATTCTGTTCAAATAATGAAATTTGTTGCTTCATATGCTTGGCTGCTTGTAAAATCCGAGGAGAGTTGTGTAAAAATACATTTTGTTGTTTTCCTATGACTGTTTATGCTTTTATGGACTACTGTAAGAAATTAATTGTAACTCTGAGAAAGAACAAAATGTTGGTTGGGCATTTGCAACTCATTTGTGTGAATATAACTCATAGATTAGTAGTGAAGAATTAGTTGTCTAAATATTCACAGAACATCTGAAGTTAAGAATGCATAATATCTATTAAATGAATGATATTCTCTACATTACTGAAGATATGGATCAATTCTGGAGGGGTGACCTGTCCCTAGTCACTGGTCAAGCCTTAGGACCTCCTTGGAAGGTTTAATTGAATGCTAAATATTTTGTGGAAGCATGGGTAAAGGCCTTTGACTTCCAACCAACATAATAGGCTAGGTAAGGGGGAGTCATGGAATGAGAGATTAATCACAATTTTGGAATCATAAGTATAGCCAATTTAGTTGAGAGGATAAAGTATTTTAGCATGGGGAATATGTAAATAAAATGAAATTAGAAATATGTAATTTGCATTTAATTTATGTTTTATTAAGACATGTTAAGAATGAAATCCTTACCTAGTTTTACTTAGTAAAACCATGTACAAAGGTAACAACCTGGAATGTAGGCTTTGAAAATAGGTGGCAGTAAGTTCTGGTTAAAATAGAGGCTGGTAACCCTTGGTAATTTTCCCAATTTACTATTTTATTGTCTTAATAAGTGAATATTTAGAATATAAATTCTTATACTAAAACTATGAAATTCATTCATATGCACTATGCACCAAAAGTAAATAAGCTCATGATTTCTTCTTCTAGGCACAATATTTACTTTGTTAAATTAACTAGTCACACGGATTTGGAGTGCACATAGGAAAATTTTACAATCCTTGGGGAAGTTTCCTGTGAAAATATTTATTCATTATTAATTTAAATATATGGTAATTATTTTCTCTCCTCTCAACAATATAGTATACTATTATAATGTTTAAATTCCCCATCGAATTATTTGATATTGGATGAAGGGAAGTACAAGCAAGTACGTAATATCTCCTATCGAGAAA
>ML779393.1:892799-906038 GCA_009831015.1 Picea engelmannii
ATTCTGGGCCTTCCATTATAACTGCTGAGGTCGACTGCTTATTCAACACTTTGTAATTGTCCGATGAACAATCCGCAAAAGGGGATTTGGTCCTTATTCAATTACCGACATGATTAATCCTCAATGGTGATTAATATAATAACAATAATAATAATAATGACATGATTAATCCACAATGGGGATTTAATCCAATAATAATAACAATTGTCTTCACAGTTACATTATTTCAACACCATGCTTGTGAAATATACTATCATGGTTAGAGATGATAGAAGATGAAAAATCAAAGTGTAGTAAAAAAAATTCAATGAATAATTGAGTGGATTGCTATGCTAAAACAATATTTTTTCAAGGTACAATCATGATCATCTTGTTACCATGTTTTACAAATACCATAGATAGTCATTTCTTGTACTTATCCATTGAAATTGACTCCCATGGTTTTCTCTAGACTAGAAGTGGAATGCAATTTTCAAGCTTTTGATTTACTAGCTTCAAGATGCTACAAAGGGAATAACTTTTGATGAACTCTGATATCATTAGACAATACAAATACCCTTGTAAATTTGTTGTCGTCTTATGCACTCCAAAAGGCTCTCAAATTTTGAAATGACGTGTCTCACGCAAAACTATAATTCTTTATGTCTCTAATGAACAAGAATAATGCTCAAGTTGTACACAAATTTTTATTTCAATGAGTATTTATGAATCTCTTCATATGACAGGGTCATCATAGATTTTACATGACTACATACATCTATGCAAATAATTGACAATGCACATAATTAAACTATTGAAATGGCACGAATATTGTCAATCCAATTACTAGTGGTTGCAATAGGAAATCTACAACTTTATTTTTTCTCTCTTTTCGGTACTTAATCATAAAGTTGAACTAATACAAATAAGTAACATATTTCATGTGGTGTGTATTCTTGATCTTTCTCTATGTGTGGAGGAACTAGAGAGGCTTGTGGTAGCTATGAAGATAAATCTATTTACCCAACAAATAATATTGCAAACAATTTATTTATTAAACATACACATACATCTCTTGGTCATACACTGAATAATTTAGAATATAACCTAGAAACGTCTCATAGGGATATCTGATATTTCTTCAATGTTGCATCAATACTATGTCAATGGAATGTCTAGAATTATCTAGCATGCAACCACCTTGATCCTAAAGGCTCCTTGAATATAAAATAAGAAGATAATAGGAGCAATTGCAACTCAATTATGAACACTTCCTTTCCTGATCCAGATGATTTTCGGAATGAAATGAAAGAAGAGATATTACAATGAAATACACATAAAAATTGTCAGAAATAGAGAAATACAACAATACATGATTTCTATTAATGAAAGAAATGTACAGAGACTGTAAAAATATAGAGTGCAAGACTTGATAGAATGGTGAAAACTTTATCTCTGAGAAGAGATGTGACAGCTACACTCATTCGCCAGAAGATGATTACAATGAGGCTCTAAAGGCCTTTTTATGATAAAAATGAATGCCAAAACCCTAGACATCCAAAACCCTAAACCTAAGAGATGAAGCACCAAAAGTCATGTGGGCCCTGTTGGGGTAAGTTAGTACATTAACATCCCAGAGTCATAACTTTTGCATACGATCTCCGTTTTAGGCGCGTGATAGCCCGTTGAAAAGGTCTTTTTGAGAACTACACATTATGCCATCAAACTTTGACCTTTTATTGACCTTTTATAGAAGGTGTTGAGGCTGCAGTGGTTGTATTGACCTTTTATGCATCCTTTGAACATACTATGAAGAGGATGAATTTTTTAGTATGAGAGATTACCTTGCGGCACTGTTTTGGTGGAACAATAGTCAGAACTACCTCTGGTATCCTATAGAGCTGACCCCCTAGAGTAATAATGACACTATGGGGTCGAGACTCATAAACAACATGACGTTTCCACATATATGGTTGACCCAAAACAACATCACAGACATCAAGAGGGGAAACATCACACACTATCTCATCCTTGAAGGGGTGGATGCCATATGACAGGCGACACTGTTGGTGGACACGAAGATCTCATCCCTGGTGAAGCCACCCGATGTTGTATGGCTGTGGGTGTGGTGTTGCTGAAAACCCCAACTATTTGATGACCTCAACTGAGATGAGGTTCTTTTGGCTACCACTATCAACAATGAAATGCAACGGGGTCCCCTTCATCCACATATATGAATGGAAGAGGCGCTCCCCCTCTTCAGGATTTACTGGTTCTTTTGGTTGAATTGTTGCGGCCGGGACAGTAGAAGTAGAGCATGCGTCGATGATATGTCTATTTTCAATATTTTTTGGATCAGATTCCAAATCAAGGTTTGACTCCTTGTCTTTGACCTTGACCACCAATGACTGTTTCAAGCGACATTCATCGGTGTTGTGCCAGGGGATTTTGTGGAAGTCACACCACTTCCCAATGCCATTCTTCATATTTCCTTTACCCTTCTTTTCCCGTGTCTTGGACTGGTTGTCGAAAGGTTGTTGGTTAGGGTTGTCTTTACCATGCTTTGGTTGTTACGTATTTGCATACCCGAACTCCCATTTGTTCTGGTGCCTAAATTTCTGCTCGATTTTGACCATAGATCGATAGGCAGCTCCCAATGATGAGATGTTTAGAAAATCCATTTCAATTTGGATGTAACTATGCAGAGCCCCACGGTATTTCAGAACCAGATTCCGCTCGGAGTCTTTGATACCTATCTTGGTGCGCAAGGTATGGAAAGTATTTGTGAACTCTGACACTGTTTGGCTCTTCTCTTGCCGCAATGTGGTCCATCTTATTTACTGGTCTTCATAGTTATCAACACGGTAGTATTGTTCCTTGATTGCATCCACAAAAAAATTCCAAGTGGGCTTGGCCCCATATATTCCAGATTCCTCTGTGAAACTTTGCTCCCAGTAAGTTTCCCACCAATTTTTGACATGGAGGAGTGCAAAGGTGATTTTTTTCTTGTCGGAAAAATTGTGAATAGAGAAATAACCTTCTAGCAGATTCAACCATTTTTCTAAGGCATCCACATCTATCTGACCTTCAAGTACGAAAATATCATAATTAACTTGTACCTTGAAGGGAGAGGTTCCTCCAAAGTGGTCGTTTGATGAAGATGTACATGTTGCTATTAGCAGGCGTTGAGGATGTGGGAAAAATTCTCCATCATTTCATCCCTCTGTCGTACGAGCGCTTGCTCAAACAACAGGTTAATAGAATCTTCTACTCCATCATTTTTATTTTCTACCGCCATAGAGGGTTTCTTGGGGGTGCGAGAGTGATTTTCCTCAAGAGATACAAGCTTGAGACCCAACTTTCTATTCTCGGACCTCATTGGGGACATGCATTGAAAAAAACCCGGTCAAGAGAAGTCTTCTTTGATACCACTAATCCAAATTATTTTCAGAACGAAATGAAAGCAAAGATATTACAATGAAATACACATAAAAATTGACAGAAACAAAGAAATACAACAATACATGATTTCTGTTAATGAAATAAATGTACAAAGACTATAAAAATACAGAGTGCAAGACTCGCTAAAATGGTGGTAGCTTTATCTCTGAGAAGAGATGTGACGGCTATGCTCATTCACCAGAAGATGATTACAATGAAGCTCTGAAGGCCTTGTTGCCGTCCTAATACACACTTGCAAACGTGAGCGAAGTCTAGCTCACTTAGTGTGTCCTTGGAGGCACAATGCCTAGGTTCACAGTCCACACTGTCACCTTGACTGGAACCTCTTCCTTCTAGGCTTACTCCTAGGGAAGCCAAGGGGGGTAGACCCTAGTTACTAGATATGATTTAACGTTTATGTTCTAGGAGTTGGTTTTAGTTTGTTAAAAGGCTTGGGGGAATACTAGCCTAAGATGCTAAAGAAACAAATGCAAAGTGCAAGATTAAATAAGTGACAAGCAACCCTTTCCCTAAGTCAACTATGACTAGTGCCTAAGGTTGGACAAGGAGTCAACTAAGTTTGAGGGTGTTCAATTACCAAAATATTACAAGTCAAAATATTAGAACTAACCCACAAACTAAAGATTTGAAACTACTTACACAATGAAAGATAAACGTTACAAAGATACAAAATGATATACAAGATACAAATTAACAAGATATACAATGATGCCAAAATGTGAAAGTTTAGGAAATATTCCAACTCAAGATCAATCACATAAGCCAAGCATGCCCCAATAACACTTACTCTATTGGACCGCTTTTCAATGGCAACCACTAAAGCACTCAACATTAAAAAAGATGATGCCTCCCCAAGTGGGATACTCAACTTCTTCTTGAATCACACCACAAAAGCATAAACAAAGATATGAATATAGGAAGCTTCAATGCTCATGAAAAATTAAACACTTAGAAAGACAAACCATAAGATTGCATTAAATATTTGTAAACATGAAAGTAATTGCAATGTGTGTTCCTAAACATTCATCTAAAGATACCAAAAACACATGGATTGTCTATGCAACTAAGTGGTTAGGAGTTTCTTAAAAGTTAAGTAAATTTTATTGTTCCCTCCCCCTAACTATGTTTGGAGCCTTAAACCTCCTCCTCCTATAGCCAAATAGCTGCCGGGTGCTCAAGATAGTAAGGCAACGAGGCCCACCCTAGCTTCTATGGTCAGCCCTGATAGTAAGAGTACTTCCCGGAGATGACACCCACCTGGAGCGCCACGAGACGGTCCCCTGCCACTACCCTCCGTTGTTTTCCTCAAACCCATTTTAGATGGTGGAATTAGGCTATCCTAAGTTGTCTAAAAAATTATTATGACTCGCGGGTGAGTCTTTAGGTGTGTTTGGAGTGTTTTAGAGGTGTTTTAAGTGTCCGAAAAGTGTGATTTAAGACCAAAACCGAAACTGCAAAGTGCTTGAAATGATGTGTTATACAAGTAAATATTTAAACCATAAACATTATGATAACATGAATGTAAAAGCTCATAAGATAAACATTATTAACATGGCATCCCATTCATGATCATGACATATAATGTTGCAAAAAGGAAAGGCAAGAACAACTTGCCGAATGATAACAAGAATTGAACTCAAGACTTAATCACTCATTCACATGTATGCTAGCTCATTGAAAAAGATGTGCTTGAAAATGAAATACTTGGCAAGAACTAAAAGAACTAGATCCTAAACTATCTAGTGATTCACATATGCTTGCAAGAAATAAATGGCCAAATGCCTTAAGAAAGAATGAATTGCACCACTTAAGATAGATACTAAAGAAATAAACCATAAGACATGATTAACATATGTAAAATGAATAACATGAAAGAAATGAGCTGACGATTTTGGGGATTACTCTCCCAAGGTGTAGGCAATATTAGTTAAGCAATAGGAATGAAATGAGAATATTGCAGCAAACCACTCACAATGGCCAAGGTGGAGGCAAGCCTACCATATTTGGCCAAAGAGGGTTAAAAAAACAATTAGGCAATAAAAGTAAAATATACAATGTTACTGCAAACCACTCACAATGGCCAAGGTGGAGGCAAACCTACCATTATTGGCCAAAGAGGATTGAAAAATAAAGGAATGAGATTGTTATTGTTATATGGCCACACTACCTTGCCTTATGGACAAGTGGGGCAAAACAAATAAATTACTTGAAAGACAAAACTAAACTAGCCCAACGATATTGGGGGGTTGGCTTGGCCAATCACACACCCAAGGTGTAGGCAATGTACAATTAGTATTGAATGATACAAAAAAATGCTGAAATGAAAGCAAAACAATGAAATTTACAAAGAGATGAGGTGAGGGATTCGTTACCCAACCAATGGAGACCCTTGGGGATGTTGTGAGAGTGAATTTCGACAGCGTTTCCCTTTGTCCCTGGTAAGAATCTGCAAAAACCAACAAACAAAAGCTTGCTGGTAATGCTGCAAAACACAAAAATGTCACATAAAATTTTCACATGAAATCTCCAAGTGAAATATAGAAAGTTTTGACCTATCTAAGATATGTTAGCTATAGAAATAATATGTAAATGAACAGAAATAAACTATATCCAAATTAAAAACAAGGAGTGTATGAAGGCTTTGATTGGAAACCCCTCTAAAGTCTCTTCCAACCAACTCCTTTGAAAAAAATCTGCACACTCAAGCAAGACGTGAGGCAAAGAGTAGAATAATATGATAGGATAGGTTAGTAAAATGAAGTACTTCACAATGCTAACTACCCTACATATATAGATCAACAACACTAATGTCAAATGATCTACCCAAACAAACTAATTTGCTCAAGAAACTAGTCAAAAACTCACAAAATGCAAAAGGAACAAGATCACCTCATGTGCAAGAGAAAATATGATTACTCTAGATTGCTCCAAAATCCTCCAAAGCTTTTTATTGAATCCAAAAGGAGAGCCTTGCAGCAACTAATTGCTCCAATACTCTCAAGAGACAATGAGTGAATATGCGATGGCAAGAGCAAGATGGGTGGGGCGAAATTTTTGTAGCATAACGTTAGCTCAAAGAATGGTAACTTGAAAGAGTGAGGAGGGGCTTCTTTTATAGCTGTAGAGGCAAGGTGAAGGCACTTGGATGAGTTCCAAGTGTCAAATCACAAGTACATGAGTGAATTTCAATGAGGGGAGCGCACCACCTTAGGGTTTGACATGGATCAAGACATGGATTGATGAAGTGGAGCGTGGGGTCCATCTATGGGTGAGGTGTGAGGCTAGGGAGGGCGCACCTCTCATGAGAGGGGCCCACAAAACAATTTAAGGGGTTTTCTAATGTTTATGTGGGAAGGGGGGGCGCAAATCCCCCTAGGGGTGTGAGGTAGAGTTGAGAGGGGGGTGTGTTAGGGGGTGTAAAAGGTTATGAGGTGGGTAAGTTGGGTAGGGTAGGTTAGGAATGTTCATATTTGTTATTTTCCACCTTCACATAGACTCATTAACTCAATTTACAAAATTTACAAAATTTGACTTAGCAATTAAAATTGTTGTTTTGACTGACCGACACTCCGAGTGGACAAATGCATAGCAAAATTTGTTCGACTGAGTTGAAACTTGGTCTATGGGTGTAGGGGGTACCTTTCCATTTTATTTGAGCACAAATACCCCTATCAAAATCCCAAAGACTCAGTTTTTACAATATTTTCTCAAAAACATTTAATTAATTAAATAATTAAAATTCCAACCTTAGGAAAATTAATTAAATTTTATTAATTAAAAAAACCTATCTAGACTCGACGAAATTCCGCAAAACTTTCTACAATGTCTAACATGGTCATTTACATCATTCCTAAACAATAGCTACCAAAGGATGAGACCATTAGAACATTGTTCACCACTTTGGAGGAATTATTGCAAGTGTGAGGGAAAAACTCATGGGAAATCAACCAGGTTAAAAAACCCAGTTGACAACCTGAGGATAAAAAACCCTCGGTGAAAAGAACTCTCCCAATGAAAACATTCCAAGGCACCTGACTTAAATATGATCCATGCAGACTTATTACATTATTAACCCATGCAAGGGTGTGGAAATTTCGTTTACAAAATTTTGTGCTGGAGGCATAAATTGCCGAAGTAGAACCAAAATGTCTTCAACATACTTGCATCTGATGATGCACATCTTCATGGCACATGGAGTTGACCCCCTAGTTGAATAGGTGGTTAACATCTGGCTCCACATGGGGACGTGTGTTCGATCTTCTCACTTTGAGATGGAGAGCATACGAGAATCTAGCATCTACAAAACAGAGTGCTCCCCAAAGTGAACACCAGAAATTAACATTAGTACACATTATACATGATAAAATAAAATCAATGCTATAAACAATATCTACATAATGAAATATCTAAAGTACAACACATAACTACAAAATGAAACTATGATACCGAAATAATTCAAAGTACATATTAACATCATGAATAAAACAATACAAAATTGAAAATACAAGGAAAATGGTTAGAGATACGTTATAGAGGGTGTCCCTTTGGACACCAAGTTGCTCATCATCTGAAAAAGAGTTTGAGCTGTTGCCCATTCCTTGGAATATTGATGGGCTCACCGTCCAAATGGATGAGATGAAAAGAATTAGGCCCTGCTATTTCTCTGATCAAATATGGACCCAACCATAAGCTGTCAAACTTGCCATGTTTCCCTGGTTTTTCTTTGCCTTTATCCCATAGAAAAACCGTATCCCCAATCATGAAGTCCCTTTGCCTAGCTGACTTGTCAAAATCTTTCTTTACTTTACTCTGATTTTTGCAACTCTGATCATAAGCCTTTCGTCTGATTTCATCTAATTCAATGACCTGATTGACCCTGTTCTGAACTGCGTCTTGCTCTGTGGAAAAATCCTCAACTGACCCATAAGTGGGAAGTCTAAGGTGTACTAGAAACCTAGCTTCCAATCCATATACTAACTCAAAGGGACTCTTCCCAGTTGCTTCTTTCTTTGTTATTCTGTCAGCCCATAATGAATGTTTAATTTTACTATCCCAAGATTTTTTATTCTCACCAACTATTTTCTTAACTATGGTCATTAAGTTTTTGTTACTTGACTCTGCTTGACCATTTCCTTGAGGATAGTAATCTGATGCATGTGACAAGATGATACCATATTTGAAACAAAAAGAAGACATCTCAGCTGAACAAAAGGCCTTGGCATTATCTGTCACTATTTTTTATGAGACCCCAAATCTAGTTATAATCTTGTCTTCTAGGAAATCCATCACAACCTTCTCAGTTGCTGACTTGGTAGGAATGGCTTCAACTCACTTTGTAAAGTAATCTATTGTTGTGAGAACCCATGAATATCCATTACTTGAATTATCACTAAACTTCCTGATGAAGTCCAAACCCCACTGCTGAAAAGGTGCCTCGACCACAACTGGTTGCAAAGGGAGAGCTGCTAAATTTTGCTTTCATGTGAAAAGATGACATGGCTCACATTTCCGAACAAACTGATGCACATATGAAAATATAGTGGGCCAATAATATCCTGCTCTAAGGATCTTGTGGGTAGTAGTTTTAGTAGCAAAATGTCCACCACAAAATCCCCCATGGAATTCATCCACTAGTTTCTTTGACTCAACATCATCCCCACATCTAAGGATAACTCCATCAAGATTTTTCCATCCCAACCCATCTCTAGTAAGAACATACTTAACAGATTTTAACCTTAAGGCCCTTTTCTTGTGTCCTACTAGATGGCTTGGACAAGTCAGATTCTTGAGATAAAAGATGATGTCTGCGTACCATTCTACCCGTTTAAGTTTTAATAAGTTAGGAGGAAACTCTTCATCATTAATTTGGCAAACCATACCTAAAGCCTTCTCATTACTTTCTGTTAACATCTTAGCCAAACCTTGGCCCTTAATCAACTTTGTAGGTCTGATTTCCAAATCATACTCTTGGATTTTAGCAATCCATCTACCCTTTGAGCCTAATCCTTCCACTTGTGATAAAACATCCTTAACTGCAGGATTAAGAACATAACCAATCACTTTGGAATATCCAATGAAGACTCTAAAATGTTTGAGTGATTTTAAGGCATAAGCTTGTTTCTCAAACATGATATACTTAAGCTCTGAATTCTGCAAGGCCCGACTCATATAAGCAATGGGTTGCTCATGGCCTTGATCATTTTTCTGAAGAAATACACCAGCAATAGTGTCCTCAGAAGCAAAAGAGAAAATCTGAAAGTCCTTATTATAATCTGGGCTAATAAGGACGGGAGCTTCACATATGGCAGTCTTAATATTTTCAAAGGTTTGCCTACTTTCTTCATTCCATTCAAACTTATCATCCTTCTTAAGTAGTTTATATAAAGGTTTCATAATCTCAACATAGTTAGGAATGAACCTATGGACAAAGTTAGTTTGTCCTAAGAAGGATTGGAGATATTTCTTTAATATAGGCAATGGTACCTTGCTAATAGCTTCAACTCTCTCTGGGTCTAACTTGACCCCATCTTTTGAAATTATGTGGCCCAATAGTTTTCCTTCAGTCACCCCAAAGACTGACTTAGTAGGATTTAGAGAAATTCCAAATTCTCTACATCTGTCCAAAACTTGCCTAAGGTGGTTAATATGAGTTTTCCCATCCTTAGAAAATACAGTCAAGTCATCCTGATATATTTCAATTAATTTTCCAATTAGCCCCGTAAAGGCATAATCCATAGCTCTCTGAAAAGTAGCTCCAACATTTGATAAACCAAATGACATTCTAAGATATTCAAAGGTTCCCCATGGAGTAGTAAAAGTCATTTTATGTCTATCTTCAGCCTTAAGTCTGATTTGATTATAACTTGAAAAACCATCAAACATGGAAATCATTCCTGACCTTGTTACCCTTTGAAGTAAAGTTTCCATCTTGGGAAGGGGGTAGTGGTCCTTTGTGCAAACCATGTTCAAATTCCTGAAGTCAATACAAATCCTAATTTTTCCATTCTTCTTCCTAGCAACAACCAAATTTGAGCACCATGAAAAATGTTTAGTTTGGGCAATGATTCCCGCCTCTAACATTTTCTGTAGCTCCTGTTGGACCAAATGAGCTAACTTGGGGTTCATTTGCCTCAATTTTTGTCTAAAGGGCTTGGTTTCTTCCTTAAGAGGAATCACATGTTGAATCACATCCTCCCTATAGACCTTTAGCTCATCATAACTGAAAGCCAAAACATCCCTATATTCTTTCAATAACTTAATAATCTCATTCCTTTCTTCTATAGGGGTAGTTTTACCTATCTTTACCATCCTAGGCTCTTCAATAGTTCCAATGTTAACCTCTAGGTGATCACATAATTCTTTCTTTGATTCTTCCTTTTGCTTGCGACCATCTAGTTTATCAAAGTCCCTTTCTAAGGACACAATTCACCTAGGGGGGGGTTTTGCCTTATCAACATTTCCAGTATAATTACATCCCTCCTTTATTGTATCAATGCCAAAATCAGAAAATTCATGCATATGAGTCAAAAATTTAATAACCTGTTTGTCATCTTCAAAAACCTGCCAATGCTTCATGTTATTAGGAACTGAGGGCCTAAAAATTACTTCCACCGAAATATTTTCATCAATCAAACTATCTGGAAGCTGAAGTGTTGAAGCTGCTACTGCCAATTCATTTGCCTTTGAATTCTGTTATCTAGGAATAGTAATAAGGTTTAAAGCATCTAGATCATTTATCATATCCCAAATTGCATTCCTATAACCTCTTAATCTTTCAAACTTGCAAGCAAATTTATTCTTTAGCTGTTGGATTACCAAGTCTGAATCCCCCTTGATACTTAGACATTTGACACCCCTATCTTTGCAAAGCTCTAAACCAAGGAGCAAGGCCTCATACTCAGCCACATTATTGGTTGCATCAAACTCCAACCTATAAGCAAACTTAAACACTTTACCATTTGGAGCCTGAAGAACAATTCCAACACCTTTTCCCAATCTAGAAAAAACACCATCAAAGTTCATGTACCATACTTTGTCCAACTCATTATCTTGGACTTTATCTTCTAAGGGCACAATAGAGTTAGACAAAATGGCATAATTACCAAGACCCTCATTATCATACTTTAACTCATTCATGGGGTTCTTGGGGTCTTCCACATGGTATTTTCTATACACTTCCCTATTCAACTTGAAAGTGCCTCCATCTGGAGTAGGGAGGGTGGCATAAGATAAATCCATTTGTAAACTACCACCCAAATCTGCAGCTGCCTTTCTATTCAACAACATTCCCCAAAGGTCTGGAACGTCAATCACTACAATATCCATTTCAATCATAATATTTGGAAATGTTGTTAAGTACACTTGCAAACCCTTAATCAATCCAAATACTTCAATTGTTTGACTATCCAAGGCACAAATGTTATGATAAGGTCTAGATATCTTCAAGTTTAACTGTTCCATCACTTTCTTAGTCATAACATTAGAGCTTGCTCTTGTATCTAACATGCAATTGTGTAACACTTTATCATTCACAAGTAGAGAAAGGTAGAAAGACAATTTTTTCTCATTAGTCCTATCCCAATTCTGCAAAATCACTGGTGCATCTTGGTAGGCCATTGTTGGTTGCTTTGGTATAACACTTTTAGGGGGTTCATTTATGGCTTTAAGTAGCTTTTCCCTTTGAGAAGGGATCTTCATAATCTCTGATACTGGTACCAAAATCTTGACATTATTCAACCAACCTCCTAAGTCAATATTCAAATCCACATCAATAGGTACATTAGACTTAGAAAAACTTGGAGACACCTTGGAAACACTAGCTTGACCTTTATCATGCCCTTTATTTCCATTCCTTTGGTATGTAATGCCTTTATACTTAGCCATTTCTGCAATTTGTTGAGGTGTGGGCTTGGGCCCATACTTTTCTGTTGTTTTATCAACATTACCACTCATGAAGTTTCCATTACTTCCATGATCATTGACATTCATCCAATCATACATGCCCCCGTAATACTTTCTACCACACATGTTTATCTGTTCATTTCCATAGTCATTATAACAATCTTCAAGAAAAACAGGACAAGTAGCTTCCTCATGAAACTCACCACAAGGCCTACAATAAGGTATAGCTTGATGGTCTACCAAGTTGGTGGATTCAAAAGGATTAGGTGGCCTTTGATCATTTTGGGGAGGTCTTCTTGGCCACTTATCATTTGGCTTATGTTGTTGTCTATTGTTTTGAGACCTCTCTGTAGAAATCAACCTATTTTGCAAGGCATTAATTTGATTGGAATGATTAATCTCCATTTGCTTGATTAATTGGGTCAATTCCTTAATCCCATCACTTGATGATTCTTGACCCTTTGACTCCTTCTTCTTCTCATCATTAACCTTTGAAGAAGAACCTCTTGTAAAACCAGGAATATTTGACTTCCTAGCCTCAAGCAAATTCTGTTCAACCCTTATAGCTATATTTTGTGCTGCTTCTAAAGTTTGAGGATCTTTATCCCTTAAGGCATACCTCATTTCACCTTCAAATGCCTCAATATAATAAATCAAAATAGTTGCATCAGAGGGCTTAATGTCTCTATGAAGGCTTTTCACCAAGCTATTAAACTTAGTATTAAATTCGACCACAGTTTCGTTTTCTTTCTTCTGACTAGTGGTAAGAGCAGCAAGCAGATATCTATGTTCCTTTTGGTCACCCCATCTCTTCCTAAACTCATTCAATATCTCATCAAGGGTGCTAAACTTAGCTGCTGGAAAATCAGTAAACCATTCAGCAGCATCACCTTCAAG
>ML779393.1:906088-922109 GCA_009831015.1 Picea engelmannii
AAGGTCTCAAAAATATACTCATGGTTAAGTTAGGATTATTAGTGGGATTATTAACAGTTGGTTGATTATTGTTTTGGAACAAGTATTGGATATCAGTGAGTGCTTCTTCCCCAAGACTTTCAAGTAGCCTTCTAGGAGCAAGGTGATTTATCCTCCTCCTATAAACCTTTTCAGGTTCAGGAAAAGAATAAATCACTCTTTGTGAAGTGCTCCTAGTAGTATACTTGACATATTTTTTCAATGGAGTCGCCACTTGGAAAGGAAACACACAAATCAACCAATAAAAGTTCAATGAATTTTAAGGGACTAAAGTTTTTATTACTTAGTTCTTAAAAAAAATTAAGTTAAGTCGTTTTGACCAAGGATAAATGACTTATCCCTAGAAACGGTGCCAAAGATGTTGCTGTCCTAATACACACTTGCAAACGTGAGCAAAGTCCAGCTCACTTAGTGTGTCCTTGGAGGCACAATGCCTAGGTTCACAGTCCACACTGCCACCTTGACTGAAACCTCTTCCTTCTAGGCTTACTCCTAGGGAAGCCAAGAGGGGTAGACCCTAGTTACTATATATGATTTAACGTTTATGTTTTAGGAGTTGGTTTTAGTTTGTTAAAAGGCTTGGGGGAATACTAGCCTAAGATGCTAAAGCAGCAAATGCAAAGTACAAGATTAACTAAGTGACAAACAACCCTTTCCCTAAGTCAACTATGACTAGTGCCTAAGGTTGGGCAAGGGGTCAACTAAGTTTGAGGGTGTTCAATTACCAAAATATTACAAGTCAAAATATTAGAACTAACCCACAAATTAAAGATTTGGAACTACTTACACAATGAAAGATAAACGTTACAAAGATACAAAATGATACACAAGATACAAATTAACAAGATATACATTGATGCCAAAATGTGAAAGTTTAGGAAATATTCCAACTCAAGATCAATTACATAAGCCAAGCATGCCCCAATAGCACTTACTCTATTGGACTGCTTTTCAATGGCAACCACTAAAGCACTCAAGATTCAAAAAGATGATGCTTCCCTAAGTGGGATACTCAACTTCTTCTTGAATCACACCACAAAAGCATAAACAAAGATATGAATATAGGAAGCTTCAATGCTCATGAAAAATTAAACACTTAGAAAGACAAACCATAAGATTGCATTAAAGATTTGTAAACATGAAAGTACTTGCAATGTGTGTTCCTAAATATTCATCTAAAGATACCCAAAACACATGGATTGTCTATGCAACTAAGTGGTTAGGAGTTTCTTAAAAGTTAAGTAAATTTTATTGTTCCCTCCCCCTAACTATGTTTGGAGCCTTAAACCTCCTCCTCCTATAGCCAAATAGCTGCCGGGTGCTCAAGATAGTAAGGCAACGAGGCCCACCCTATCTTCCACGGTCAACCCTGACAGTAAGAGTACTTCCCGGAGAGGACACCCACCTGGAGCGCCACGGGACGGTCCCCCGCCACTACCCTCCGTTGTTTTCCTCAAATCCATTTTAGATGGTGGAGATGGTGGAATTAGGCTATCCTAAGTTGTCTAAAAGATTATTATGACTCAAGGGTGAGTCTTTAGGTGTGTTTGGAGTGTTTTAGAGGTGTTTTAAGTGTTCGAAAAGTGTGATTTAAGCCCAAAACCGAAACTGCAAAGTGCTTGAAATGATGTGTTATACAAGTAAATATTTAAACCATAAACATTATGATAACATGAATGTAAAATCTCATAAGATAAACATTATTAACATGGCATCCCATTCATCATCATGACATATAATGTTGCAAAAAGGAAAGGCAAGAACAACTTGCCGAATGATAACAAGAATTGAATTCAAGACTTAATCACTCATTCACATGTATGCTAGCTCATTGAAAAAGATGTGCTTGAAAATGAAATACTTGGAAATAACTAAAAGAACTAGATCCTAAACCATCTAGTGATTCACATATGCTTGCAAGAAATAAATGGCCAAATGCCTTAAGAAAGAATGAATTGCACCACTTAAGGTAGATTCTAAAGCATTAAACCATAAGACATGATGAACATATGTAAAAGGAATAACATGAAAGAAATGAGATGATAGATGTGTGATGACTACTCTAAATAAATTTTAAACCATAATAACATGTAGACCATCAAAACATTATTATCAACTAGCCTCACGATTTTGGGGATTACTCTCCCAAGGTATAGGCAATATTAGTTAAGCAATAGGAATGAAATGAAAATATTGCAGCAAACCACTCACAATGGCCAAGGTGGAGGCAAACCTACCATATTTGGCCAAAGAGGGTTAAAAAAACAATTAGGCATAAAAGTAAAATAGACAATGTTACTGCAAAACACTCACAATGGCCAAGGTGGAGGCAAGCCTACCATTATTGGCCAAAGAGGGTTGAAAAATAAATGAATGAGATTGTTATTGTTATATGGCCACACTACCTTGCCTTATGGACAAGTGGGGCAAAACAAATAAATTACTTGAAAGAAAAAACTAAACTAGCCCAACGATATTGGGGGGTTGGCTTGACCAATCACACACTCAAGGTGTAGGCAATGTACAATTAGTATTGAATGATACAAAAAAATGCTGAAATGAAAGCAAAACAATGAAATTTACAAAGAGAGGAGGTGAGGGATTCGTTACCCAACCAATGGAGACCCTTGGGGATGTTGTGAGAGTGAATTTCGGCAGCGTTTCCCTTTGTCCGTAAGAATCTGCAAAAACCAGCAAGCAAAAGCTTGCTGGAAATGCTGCAAAACAAAAAAATGTTAAGAAATTTTTCTGTGTAAAACACATAAAATTTTCACATGAAATCTCCAAGTGAAATATAGAAAGTTTTTGACCTATCTAAGATATGTTAGCTACAACAATAATGTGTAAATGAACAGAAATAAACTAGATCCAAATTAAAAGCAAGGAGTGTATGAAGGCTTTGATTGGAAACCCCTCTAAAGTCTCTTCCAACCAACTCCTTTGAAAAAAATCTGCACACTCAAGCAAGACGTGAGGCAAAGAGTAGCATAATATGATAGGATAGGTTAGTAAAATGAAGTACTTCACAATGCTAACTACCCTACATAGATAGATCAACAACACTAATGTCAAATGATCTACCCAAACAAACTAATTTGCTCAAGAAACTAGTCAAAAACTCACAAAATGCAAAAGGAACAAGATCACCTCATGTGCAAGAGAAAATCTGATTACTCTAGATTGCTCCAAAATCCTCCAAAGCTTTTTATTGAATCCAAAAGGAGAGCCTTGCAACAACTAATTTCTCCAATACTCTCAAGAGACAATGAGTGAATATGAGATGGCAAGAGCAAGATGGGTGGGGCGAAATTTCTGTAGCATAACGTTAGCTCAAAGAATAATAACTTGAAAGAGTGAGGAGGGGCTTCTTTTATAGCTGTAGAGGCAAGGTGAAGGCACTTGGATGAGTTCCAAGTGTCAAATCACAAGTACATGAGTGAATCTCAATGAGGGGGGCGCACCACCTTAGGGTTTGACATGGATCAAGACATGGATTGATGAAGTGGAGCATGGGGTCCATCTATGGGTGAGGTGTGAGGCTAAGGATGGCGCACCTCTCATGAGAGGGGCCCACAAAACAATTTAAGGGGTTTTCTAATGTTTATGTAGGAAGGGGGGGCATAAATCCCCCTAGGGGCGTGAGGTTGAGAGGGGTGTGTGTTAGGGGGTGTAAAAGGTTATGAGGTGGGTAAGTTGGGTTGGGTAGGTTAGGAATGTCCATCGTTGCTCTTTTCCACCTTCACATAGACCCATTAACTCAATTTACAAAATTTACAAATTTGACTTAGCAATTAAAATTGTTGTTTTGACTGACGGACACTCCAGGTGGACAAATGCATAGCAAAATTTGTCCGACTGAGCTGAAACTTGGTCTATGGGTGTAGGGGGTGCCTTTCCATTTTATTTGAGCACAAATACCCCTATCAAAATCCCAAAGACCCAGTTTTTACAATATTTGCTAAAAAACATTTAATTAATTAAATAATTAAAATTCCAACCTTAGGAAAATTAATTAAATTTAATTAATTAAAAAAAACCTATCTAGACTCGACGAAATTCCGCAAAACTTTCTACAATGTCTAACATGGTCATTTACATCATTTCTAAACAATAGCTACCAAAGGATGAGACCATTAGAACGTCGTTCACCACTTTGGAGGAATTATTGCAAGTGTGAGGGAAAAACTCATGGGAAATCAACCAGGCTAAAAAACTCAGTTGATAACCTGAGGATAAAAAACCCTCGGTGAAAAGAACTCTCCCAATGAAAACATCCCAAGGTACCTGACCTAAATATGATCCATGCAGACTTATTACATTATTAACCCACTCAGGGGTGCGGAAATTTCGTTTACAAAATTTTGTGCTGGAGGCATAAAATGCCCAAGTAGAACCAAAATGTCTTCAACATACTTGCATCTGATGATGCACATCTTCATGGCACATGGAGTTGACCCCCTAGTTGAATAGGTGGTCAACATGCTTTTTTTATGATAAACATGAATGCCAAAACCCTAGACATCCAAAAACCTAACCCTAGGAGATGATGCGCCAAAAGTCATGTGGGCCCCGTTCGGGTAAGTTAATACATTAACTTCTCGGGGTCGTAACTTTTGCATATGATCTTCGTTTTAGGCGCATGATAGCCCATTAAAAAAATATTTTTGAGAAATATGCATTATGCCTTCAAACTTTGACTCTATCTATCGTTTTACTGTGGCAAGCCAAGAAAAAACTGTTTAGAGCCCCAAAACGGCCCTGGAAGTACAAAAAGATGTACCGACATGAAAACTTCCACAATAAGCTAGTTGGAATAGGTGGGCGACGACCAATATCCACTTGAATGTTGTGTAGGGCTTTAGGACAAACTTGTAAGTGAAGAACCCACAATTACAAAGAAATGTCCCCATTATAGAGAAACGTGCCCAACTGAAAACTGTCAAGATGAGCCAGTTGGAATTTGGAACAGGTGGGTGGCCACCAATATCCACCTGGACCATTTCCATAAAATTAATCCTGATGAAATGGTGTTGGTGAAGGCTTACAATCACTGATGTGAAACTGTGCAAGCAAATCCAAAGCATAGTTAGGATGAGAAAGAAAGGTCCCATCAGCCATATTCCAGACCTGAAGATCCAAAAAATAATGTAAAGGGCCTAAGTCTGTCATCTCAAAATTCTTCTTTAGATCATTCTTCAATTCTTGGATTAGTAAAATCTTGTTTCTTGTAAGAATTAGATCATCGACATAAAGAACAACCGAGGAAATCATCTTGAAATAAACAAACATATATATTTGGATAAGATCATACATATTTGGATCGGATCAATGCCACTTGAAACTACTCTTCAAGAAAGGAGTATCAATTTTCTCATACCAAGCCTTAGGTGCCTGTTTAAGACAACACAAGTACTTGTGTAACTTGCATACCAATGTTGAAGTGTCAAAAGTGATGAAACCAGGTGCTTTTTGCATAGAAATTTCTTCATGAATATTATCATTTAAGAAGGTACTCTTTACATCCATTTTGTGAATTTCCCATTGTAAAGGTGCAACAAGAGAATTAATTGTTCTTATGGTGTTCATTTTAGCATTTGGAGCAAAGGTTTAAATGCAATCAATACCTTCTTTCCATAGGAATCCTTTGGCTACTAACTGAGCCTTATGCTTTTCAATCTATCCATCTACAATAAATTTTGTCTTATAGACCCATTTACATCCAACAAGATTATTCCCATGAGGAAAAGGAACTAAATCCCAAGTGTGATTCTTAATCAGATAATCATATTTAGTATCCATTCATTCTTCCATTTTGGCTATACTTTAGCCTCCGCATAAGTGGAAGGATCATCTATGTTTAACACTTTTTCCATAAGAGAAAACTCTGATCTAGTCCTATGAGTTTTGGATGGAATACCAACATGAAAGCCTATAGATTCAAGTGTTTTTTGTGCCCAAACAGGAAGAGAGTTAGTAGTATGATGAACAACACTAGCATGTTCAAAAGATTTAGGTAGATCACTAGAATCAATAATATAAATAGGATACAATACTACTACTTCACTTGAAGAAGTATTTATAGACACGAGATCAACTGAAGATTGAGGTAAATTCAAGGAAACATGAGGTTCTACAATATATGGTGGTGTAGATATTTCATGGAATTGTACATCTCTATGAATGATATAATATTGAATAGATGGATCAAATAACTTGTATGCTTTAAAATCCTCATTATAACCAACAAAGATGAATTTATGATATTTGGACTCTAGATTCTTCCATTTTTCATTAGGAATATGAGCCCAACACTCATATCCAAATACCTTGAAATTTCTAATATTTTGTCTTCTTTTGCTCCCCTTTTCTTTAGGAGTAACTTGCAAAACTGCTTTAATATGAACCTTGTTCGTAATGTAATTTGCACAACAAATTGCTTTAGCCCAAAATATATTCTTGATACCTTTTTAATGCAACATACATCTATCCATTTCAAATAAAATTTTCCTTTTCCTTTTTGCAACCCCGTTTTGTTGAGGTGTGTAAGGAACAATGTCTTGATGTTTAATGCCATGCTTTGATAAATATGCTAAAGATTCATTTTTAGTGAACTCCATTGCATTATCAATACGAAGAGTCTTGATGCATTTTCCCGTTTCTTTTTCAATTAGGGCTTTAAATTCTCAAAATACAACAAATGATTCCCTTTTATGATTCAAGAAATATACCCAAGTTTTCCTATTATAATCATCAATGAAAGTGATGAAGTAGAGAGCACTTGATAAAGAGGGAGTCTCAAGAGTATCATATATGTCACTATGAACCCAATGCAACTAATCTTGGGCATGCCAAAATTTATCCTTTTCAAACTTTTCCCTATGATGCTCACCAAGGACACAACATTCACAAACACCATTAGTGGAAGAAATGGGAGGTAAGCCATGTACCATCTTAGACAATAGTTTCATTTTACCAAAGTTAAATTGAACTAATCTTTCATGCCATAGATTACTTTATTCATCAACATGTGCAACATAAGAATAAAAAGGTTGTTTGCTGGATGAGGAGAATCTACTAAAATTAAAAAAAACAACATCTTGATCAATAGGGACATATGAAACAATTTTAGACCCATTATTAATATCTTTCAAGACATATCTATGAGGCCAAGCTTCAAATTTATACCCTTTTTGACAAGAACAATAAATATTAATCAAATTGATGGGCATGCCTTCAACATGAAACACATATTCCAATACACCATTAGGAACATCAACATTTCCAAACCCAACTACTAAAAGATTATTACCATCGTTAGTTGATCGGTTCATTGATGTATTTAGTCAATACTAGACCAGATATTTGTTTTGCTGTCAACAGTCTTATTCAGTTCATGGTGGAGCCTAGGAGAGTGCATTGGGTGGTAGAAAAATATGTGCTCAGGTATCTTTTGTTGAATTTTCACTATGCTAGGCTCAAGCATGAGGTTTATTTCATTTAGCATGTACTTGAACCATAAACAAATGCAGCTACACCATACACAAGTGTTGCAATAACCAAGATCACAAGAAGAAATACCATGCACAAGAACATAAGAAATATCCTGGGAAACCCTTCAAGGGAAGAAAACCCAACAATCCTTTGCTATATTCTCAAGAGAAGATCCCCCAACCATAAAACCCTAATGCACACAAGAGGGTGTTCTAGAAACTAGCGCCCAAGAGAGGTGCACACTTCAACCTTAGATGTAGATCTAAAATTTCCAAAATGACAAGTGACTAGTGTGTTTCCTCAATGGGGAAATCACCTTTATTTATACTAGACCAGACACAACAAAAGGCGTGTCTATTGGCACAACATGGCCGACCTCAATAACTCAGAAATATAATTATTTATTACAATAAACCTTAATTATCTTTCACATATGGTGGGACCGACTTGTACCCTTTACATCATAATTAGGGTTACAAGTAAATATTACATTTAGACAATATAGCAAGGGATCCACACGTCCACTAGTGCTCAGCCACTAGGGGCACATCCACATGTGCTCAACCACAGGGACATTATACTCAACAGATCTCTATCTCAACTAAGTCCACAGGGGACCCATCTGGAGTACCACATCGACTCAACTCTCACACAGAGGAGAACGATACACCCATCACATGGGCACACCCAACACTGGGGGACGACTCAACTCTCACACAGAGGAGAACTATGCACCCCATCACATGGGCATGCCCAACATTGGGCTCTCTCACAGGTCGACTCAACTCAGTCACAGAGGAGAATGTCACACGACGCTGCAATCATCAACATCTTTGTGGTACAGTGGATTATGGTCTAGACTATCTGAGAGGGGATGGAGTTGGATTGGTGGGTTATATAGATTCAGATTGGGCAGGATGTGTCAGTGACAGGAAGAGTACTTCTGGATGTTGTTTTGGATTGGGCTCAACAGTGTTGTCTTGGTTCAGTCGGAAGCAAAAGTCAGTGGCTTTGAGTTCTGCAGATACTGAGTATATGGCTGCTAGTCAGGCCAGTTGTGAGGTCCTTTGGCTTCACAAGTTGCTGGTGGGATTATTTGGTGTGCAGTTGAGACCCACTATGATTTACTGTGACAATCAGAGTTGTATTAAACTCTCTGAGAATCCATTTTTCATGACATGTCTAAGTACATTGAGATTCAATATCACTTCATTCGGGATTATGTTAAGAGAGGAGCAATTGAGCTACAATACATATCTACAAATGAGTAGGTTGCAGACATACTCACCAAAGCCTTGGGCAAAGGCAAGTTTGTATTCTTCAGGGACAAGCTTGGAGTGGTGAGTAACACCTTCCTCGGTAAGAGGGAGTGTTAAAAATAATTAAAAAGTACCTAGGCAAGTGTTTCTCATCACCTAGGCGCCTAAGGGGTGAGAAAATGCCTAAATTGGACCCTAGTCATTTAATTTATGAAATGTAAATTAAAAGTGACTTTTTGAACTTAGGGAAAGTGAGTGACTTAAGTGATTTAATCTCCACCATTCATCTCGTCTAATTTCAACCATTGGATGAGATGACCTTTCACCTTCTTGTCATTGAGTTGATTAGGGTAAGGAGGGCACATCCCTTGGGGGTCGTTGAAGCATTTTTTTGAGAGAGCATAAGAAGGGAGAGAAGTCGAGCAGACTAGAGAAGGAGCATTTTTGTAGCTTAGGGCACGCATTCCAAGGCAACCTTGGGCATGCAAATTGAGGAGAGAAGTACAGTATTAATGGAGGCCGCACTGTACGGATTTTAAGTAGGCTGTACAGCTGAACATTGGCACAGATTTCGAGGAAAGGTACATCAAAGTTATGGAGGCCATACCATACGGATTTTGAAGGCCGTACTGCTGTTTTTACTGCACAAAAATCGAGGAGGAATTCTGTGCATGTTTTTTGGATGATTGGCACGATTTCCTAGGTGGACGTACAACATTTATTGCACAGAATTTGTGATGCAGCATTTGGCACGAATTTTGAGGCATACGTACAGCAAGAAGGGGGACAAAAATCGAGGAGCTGACCTGTGCATTTGTAAAAGAAATTCAGACACAAAGTTCGAGGAGTTTGTCTCAGATTTTGAAGTGGAATCTTGGCACAGTTTTCGAGATAAGTCTGTTTAATTTCTGAAATTAATGACTGCTGTAAAAGACATTTTCTCAGAGTTCTGAAATAATAAAAATTCCTCACTGGTTTTCCCCTTGTGGGTTTTTCCAGGGTCAAGTTTGACCAAAAATCTCTATGCATTTAATTTTCTGAATGTGGTGCTACTGATATAATTTTATTTCTGAATTAAATGTTGTTCAGAATCCTCATGTTTCAGTTCTGAAATATTGTTTACATGCTGAGTATTTACGGCTGTCATAAAACTGGGTTTTGGGCATTAAACACTGATACAAATCAGTGAGACTTGAAACTGAGTGGGGTCTGAAATTTTACATATGATTCCTTAATAGAAGAACGAGGGCTTACAAATGTCTTATATAAATTATGATAAGTTGATTTCGTAAACTCATAAAAACTTCATAGGATTTCCATGTCTCTCATTTGGTTTGGTTTTGCATTATGAATAGAAGAACCTTCCAATGCTTTATGCTGTCATTGCATTTATGGAAGGGAAAAGCTTCAATGCATTGCAATGGAATTCAAACCTCTTCCTTCTCAATTGTTGGTATAATATTTCCATTGATTTCAGAGCAGCGTTGGCATAAATTTTAATTACAATTTGGTGTTTTCTCCTTGCATCTTTTCTTCCATACATACTGAGTTATGCTTTGAAATTTCTAGACTTGGCAAATGTTTTAGGTCAGGGTTTTAATTGCTGGGAAAGAACCCTCTTGTATTGTGGTTTAAGCTTGAGAGGGCTTGTCTCTTTTTGTGGGGTTTATGGGCTGCCCACATGTTCCCTTGATCCTCTTCCCATGTGCACTCCCATGAACTGCTCTATGGGTTTTATAGGCGCTACCACGACCTAACAAGGTCAGTGTTGTCAGTTGGCAGTGGGAATTTGATTCTCCCTCATGGCTACTCTTAATCAACCCATGATACACAAGCATGCACTATCAATTTCTATTACATAAATTACAGAATACCCCTACAACTAAATATAAAAGAAGAGATTTCTGCAATTGTTTTCCCATTCCATAAAATGACAGATTTCATGGAAAGTATAGGGAGAGTTATTTTTTATGGTATCTGGTTCTAATTCTTTAAGCATGGGTAGAAATTTCCTCACTTAATTTATATAGGCATGTTCTCAATCCTCTGATTCAGATTCCATCCCTAGGAATATGGAATTTGTCTCTTACAAGTTTAACTTCATCGTTTCTTCTTTTAAAGTTTATGTTTGCAGGAACGAGAAAGCTTGGAATACAGAAAGAGAACAAAGGGTTCCTTCAATGCTGCTTACCTTTTTCTTTTATCTACTTCTACAGTTTTATAGACAAGAACACTGTACCAATTTTAGTAATTCTCATTTAAGTCTTAGATTCATAAATACCACTGAGTTCGATCAACCCAGTGACTGCAGTGGTTAACTTGAACCTCATAAACACATAATATATGTCAGAAAATGAAAGTCCAAAATGATGGGGCACTGCATGTCTACTATCGACATCCTTTAACACAACCAAATGTATTTGTTAGTAGCTTTTCTTAATTCGATTGTTGATTTATGGATTTGCATTGTTTCATCACACCAATAAACAATATCCCATACAATTAACAAATGCAAGAGGAAAAATAATCTTCACGATATTTGTTTCTACACTCCACCTAGAATTTGTGAAAACGATAATGTAAACTATGTTTATATGAATTCATTATCAAATCCTCTACAATAATGCTCTCTTGACATATGAAAACACGATTATGAGCAACAGACATTCTTCTTCTAGTCAGTAAGTCTATGAAGAAACTTTCTCCAACCGAAGATAATCATACATTACACCGGTAAAAGGGCTGGTGACTTTTCTTTGTGTAAGGTATAATGTATTCTCACCCTCCACCAACCAGTTTCCAGAAACATCAATGTTAAACAGATGATACAAACCATGGATGCCGTGACGAGCAATGGCATTGTCTTTCCCAAATTGCATAGTATCAAAATGTGGTTTATATATATTTTCATCGTTAAATCGAATCTGTGACATGGAGGAAGTCGTACGAAGAGCAAGTTAATGAAACCAAACTATTTGTTTGAAGCTCAATCACATCCTTTGCCTGTATTTGAAGTAGAGATGGATACTAGCAAGAATTATAGACACCACTATGACTTGAATGATAACAGAGAATTGACCATCATAAAAAGTTTTATACCTGAATGGCTGCATTGGTTGATGATGCAATTGCCAATCGAAGCTTATAAAGACTGTTTTGTTCCATGCCTCTTAGCTGGAATTTTACTTGCCATGTTGCGGGACGGAAGCTTCCATCATTTTCAATCCTGAAATTATTTGTATGAAATCAATACAATGCATATTTGTCCATTCCGTTCCGATTATTTCACTTTTTCAAAATAATACAAGTATATAACTTTTTTGGGTATAAATTTTGTTTCCACATATATAATTGGGAATCCAACAAGACTTGGTGTAAGGCTTGTCACTATGTTTTAAATCCATTGACTTGCAAAACAGTCAAGGATAAATAGATGCACATGTAAGTAACATGCACATACGACTTGTAACATCATTGATATAAATGGACTAACCAGTAATGAAGTTTTTTGATCTTAACTTAGTTGAGGGGGCACTCTTTATTGGAACATCATTCTTGTTTTAAATTATTCTAAGACTACAGTAGCTAGTCGGTTATGTCTCAACGAATTGAGGAATATTACAGAGAAAGGATATGGAAGAAGTTGCCACAAGACAAACTGATACGACAGGATTGACCTTGTAGGAAGGAACTATTTATTAGAATACACATTAGTCTTTCAGTCCTTAGATTACTGCTGAGTGTAACATCACTACAAATTATCATCAAATATGTGAGATCTGCAAAGAAGTGCTCAAATAAGCAACAAGACTGGGGAGGAGGGAGGCTAACAACCCAATGCCAAATTAACTATCAACAATGATTGGGATGATATAAATAAGAAAGAGAATGAGATAATATTGTTCTACGCAAAATGAAAAAACGGTTTGTAACAAAAGGAAAATTCAAAATTCAACAGTCACGCGTATTCCTTGGTCAATATCAATATTGAATATTACCAACAATTATGGAGGTGGCCTTGATTGCTTCAGTATGGAAACCGAAATAATACTTATCCAAGGATTTAAACAAAAATTATCCCACATTGATTTAGAATATTGGAATTAATCTTAATAGCTATATAAATGACAGGCTCTTCTGCAGATCAAGTTATTGAAGTGGAAATCACTTGAGACCACCAAGAAAAATGAAGATCATGCATAAACAAACTCGATACATATAAAAACCAGTAAGAGGACAGATAAAAAAAACAACTCAAGCAAAATGGATCAAACTATTAGATGACCTCAATGGAATCAATCTGACTTTAAATATAGATATGTTATTTACAGTCAAAGCTGTGCCATAAGCATCTTCATCAAAAAAATACTAGGAAAATGGAAGTAAACCACACGTAAAGAATATGACTTGGATGAAAGACAATGCAACTAAAAACTATGACTGCAAGGGAGCATCATGATAATATTTGCCTTAACAATGTGAAACATAAGGTGATGAGAAAGTCTTAGTGACAATAGAAATCATATTCTTATTTGTGTGTAGGGTATGAAGATATGAGATACCTGCATGTGTGTGCAAAGTACCAATCTCTTCTCCAGTCACTAGTCCCAACTGTATATATCAAATCATTGTCTTTAAAGATCTCAGAATATCTTTCCCAAAGGCCATATTGCCGGAACCTGCAGAAAAACTTGAACAATGGCATCAATTTTCAAGGTGCCTATGTCCAGTGGCCAGATTATGCAATAAAAGGTCGAAAAGCAAATGTATACCATCAAGATGAGAGAAAGGGATACATACAGGAAATAGAAGAGAGATATATAATCGATAAGACAAAATGACATTTCCAACCAATGTATCTTTCTTTCTGAAAATTTATTAGAATAATATCTAGTTCATCCAAATGTTTTTCCCTTTCAAGTTGTCCCTCCCTTCCAATGTGAACAACACTAACTGCAGGACTTCCTTAGGTTGGCATCTACTATGCAAAATTTATAGTTGTTGATAATTTATGGATATTGGATAGTCCACAATCAGTCCATTTTTCAAATATAGAGCTAGGTTATTAAAATAACATACCACATATCCATTGTGTACATATTGCTCATAGAAGCACAATCAAGATAGAAGCAAGAAACAGAGATTGATCACAATAAATGAATCTATTCATATATTTGGAGCAATACGTCAAATGATCTGAAAGTCTGCTGTACTATTCTTGTTACTTGACTCTCTCCAATGAGAAATTTTCAATGATTTCTCATAAACGGACTCTTAATTATATCCTAAATCGATTACAAATTGATGTAACAGATCCAATGTATTTCATCACCACCATTCAATTTCTTGCTAACAATACAAGACGTTTAAGTTCTACTGACATAAAGCTCTCATTACTTAATTGGGATTTTTTCATGGTGATGTTTTCTATCTACTAGGAGAACCTCGCTTATTGTTTTATCAGTCTCTCTCATGTCTTTTATATGCTTTTATACTGGCCAGTTGTAATAGAATCCAATAGTTGCACATTCTATTAACTGCACTCATTAGAATGCAAATAGATGTTATAGAACAGAAATTTATATAGGCATTGCATAACTAGTATTAAATACTCCACATATAGATACACAATTGGAATCCTTGAAATTATAAAAATAGGGACACACCACAGGCTTAGCAATGTTAATAAGCACAATTCTAGTTTAAAAATCCTCAATCTTAAATATGGTGTACTAGCCTAACATGAGAAGAATGCACGACAATTAAGCATCATTTCCAACTTATATCACTTTGTACATACCTTGAGCTACACCATCAACTAAAAACATCTCAAAGGTTCCTCCCTTTACGAAATGTCATAATCATCAACATAAATACCCTATACAAGTATTCAAAATGTTAAGGTATAAACCACCACAACCTAGTCCCATCACTTGCTAGTGATTTCTTCTTTTGAATATTACTCTGATTTTCTTAAGATCTGATACCACTTTTCACAACACTGAGGCATGCCTCTTAAAGAGGTGAAGTTTTCTGAAACACTAATTACACACCCATAATGAAAATCATCAAGATTTTTCTCTTCACTCCATTAAATCAGACACAGATCAGTCTAGTAGGGTTATCTTTCAAGTTAATCTAAAAATACTATCTCAACTATAAGCTCACAATACAGTTAGGATGTTAACTAGTATGTAACTAAGCACTAGTTAACAACAAATCGCAAATCTCTTGAAATAGTCGAGCTACCTGACTCACGCTGAAACAAAATTGTCTCTGTTGTCGTCCTTATACACACTTGCAAACATGGACTAAGTCTTGTTGACCGCCTGTTCAGCACAGGGGTCAACTCATTATCATGAAGATTATTCTATGTCAGAGACAGAGATGGTTCTACTGGGTGTTTTATACACCAACACTTAAATTTTTGTAAACGGGATTTCCGCACCCCTGCGAGGGTATATAATGTAATAATGTCTGCATGGNTCATAGTTAGGTCAGGTACCTTGGATGTTGACATCAGGGGAGTTCCTTTCATCGAGGGTTTTTTCATCTCAGGGGGTTAATGTGGCCTAACTAGTCAGGTTAACCTCCATTGAGTTTTTCCCTCCCAGGCTTCCTCCAAAGTGGTGGAAGGCGCTCTGATGGTCTCGTTCACTGAGTAACCTCTTAGGATTATTGTAAATGACCATGCCAGGCAATGTCTGAAGTTTCGCGGAATTCCGTCGAGTCTAAAGTATTTTTTTTAATTAATTAAATTTTTAATAAATTTAATTAATTAATTATTTTTGAGCTTAATATTGTAAAAACTTCGTCTTTGGGAGAAAGATAGGAGTATTTGTGCTCAAAATGAATAGAACAGCACTCCCTACACCCACTGACCAAGTTTCAGCTCAGTCGGACTAATTTTGCTATGTCAAAGTCCACTCAGAGTCAGTTAGAGTCAATAACAACAATTTTAATTGCTAAGGTGATATTATTAAAATATCACAAGATCATTGTAATTTTGAGTTAATGAGTGGATGTAAAGGTGGAAAGTGGCAAGAAGAGACCCTCCTAACCTACCCAACCCATTCCCAACCTTTTCCTAACTTAATTCAACATATTAATTGAGTTTTTGACCTTTTTCTTCCTTGCCCTAAGGGGGAATTCGACCCTCACTAACTTAATTCCTAATTTTATTCCTCGAAACGCTAAACAAGGCACCCACATGTGTGGTGCGCCCTCCTAGA
>ML779394.1:13344-29647 GCA_009831015.1 Picea engelmannii
TGAAGCTTGTTATGCCTTAAATTTCTTTCAAATTATCTCTAAATTGCAAACCTAACTAACCTAGCGTCTAACCCTAGCTAATTCTTGAACTAACCTAAAGTTGATAACGTTGGCCTTAAATGAACTTTTGCTTGGATAGAAAGCTGCGGCCTTGTTGTCTCTTCATAGCCGTGGAGTTGAATTGTCTTTTTGCTGGTTGAATTTGTCAAAACGTCACTCCTAAGCTAGCTAACCTGCAGAACACCAAAAGTTATATATAGGTGACGTCACATGCTTAGATATATTGATTATACTGCCAAACGTTGTGACATTTGGTAGCCTTTTTGATTGACATTGAGTTATTAATTGCATGTGTAAGCTGATTTGCCTAAACGTTTCACTCAATTGTCTTGATTTTTTGACCTAATTTTATGCTAGACGTCACAATTATTTGATCTTTGCCTTGGCTGAAAACGTTGTGACTTCCACCACTTGATTTGATAGATCCCGAGGCATTGATTACATCCATAAGTTTTTTTTGACAAAACGTTGCACTCATTGTCTTTCAAAGTGTCTCAACCCTAAGGTTGACGTCATACCTACTGCAGAAATAATATAGGTGATGCAACATTCTTATGTATATGAGCTGATTTGACATGTTTATTCTATTGATGATATGATACATGGTTTAATTACAAACATTGAATGCTCTTATCTTATGCCTTATTGAAGAAGTGATATTAATCTTTTGTCTTTATTGAGCCATCATTGACTTCGTCAATAATAACACTTAATCATTTGCTCATATATACATGATAAAGATAATCATTGATTTTATGAAGTACTAACCCACTGCAAAGCACATTTTCTAGTCTTCTTTGTCTTGTCTCGCAAACAGGTGCAATCATCAGTGGAAGACTTCTTCTTGATTATCCAATACTTGGGAAGCAATCTGTGAAAGGGAACTTATTTGACTTGGTCCTTTACCCTTTAGCCCTTCATCAACCCAGATTTCCTTAGGGACGTCTCCCTTGGACTAGTCCTCCTAAATAGAAAGAGCCCCCCATCGAGGTGACATTGGGTGGGGAAGCTCCTGTTACGTCGGTTTCAAGCCCTGACTCAAGCTCTCTAAACCTTTCCTACAAACCGTGCGATAACAGTAACTAACTCTAGTGTTCTTTAATAATAACAAACATAGTGAATTTGGTGCACCTTAAATTTAAATGGCATCATAACTAAACTACTAACATAACCCATAGGGTGAGTGGGAATGCCCAAGTAATTAAAGGGGAGTTTTTAATATTAATATTGTTAATAAAATCCATAAAAATATGTGGAAAAATAAAAATCATAAAGATATTGTAATCATAAATATTTAAAACATTTTATAAGTCCAGTTATACATATTTAGGATCGTTTATATGAGAAACACAAGGATCTCAACACCTTGGGCTATGAGGTGAAGGGATTTGAAATTCCTGGCGTGCTCATCGATTTTATAAAAATGAAATGTGAAAGAGGAGAGGTAAGTAACATGTTTTTCAAAATCCATTGGTTTGAATCAACAAGTTTTTTACTATGAAACATTTGAGAGGTGACACCCCTTAAAAACACCTTTACACAGGATGCCACTAATATGAGGTTTGGGCCATAAACAACTTCATATGGTTTCTATTTTGGTAGCTCCATGATAAGTGGTGTTGTAGCACCATTCAAAAAGGAGAAGCCTTTGTGCCAATTGGTATGAATTTTTAGAAGAAAAACATATCAACTAGATTTATAGGAACTTGTTGACCACTTCCATTTGATCATTGGTTTGAGGATGATTTGCAATGCTCATATTCAACTGTGTACCTTGAAGTTTAAATAGTTCATGTCGAAATTTTTTGGTGATTATGGGGTCCTCATCTAAGAAAATGAAAATGGGAATATAATGTATCTTAAATATATGATCCATGAAGTCCTAGATGAAGGAATGAAAGGATGAGCTAGGGAACACAAATAAGCATCTTTTGAAAGAAAATCAACAACCACCATGATGATTGATTTGTTGACTACTTTTGGGAGTCCCATGACAAAATACATTGAAATGTCTATCCAAATTTGTGTTGGGATTGGTAATGGTTGTAATGACCCCAGTATCCTCATTCTATTTCCCTTGTTTCTTTGGAAAGTGTCACAAGTCAATAAGAAGTCTTGGATATATGTTTTCATGTCATCCCAAAAGAATGAATACTAAAGTATTTCATAGGTTTTATGAAAGATAGAGTGAATAGCTATTGGTGATGAATGTAGCTCCTTTAATACTTGTTGTTTTAGGGCCGAATCATTTTCCAAAACAATGCACCCTTTATATTGCAATGTATATTGTTTCCATGTACTATAACTTTTAGGTGGGTTGGGATATACCTAAAGTCTTTGGATGAGTTTCCTTAAAGTATCATTTGTTAGCCATTCCTTGTGGGCCTCCTTGAGCCATCTTGGACTTGGTAATGATAAGGAAAAGAGTAACCCATCCTCCTCGAATTTTGTGGATAAAGCATTAGCCACACCGTTATATTTACCCTTCTTACATATGGTCTCATAATCACACCCCAACGTCTTGGTGACCCATTTATGTTTTTTTTGTAAAGAAAATCGTTGTTCAAACAAGTAATTTAGACTATGATGGTCAGTCTTGATTTGAAAAATCCTTCCTATGAGATATGGGTGTCAAGTATCCAATGCATGAAGAATACCCATCATTTCCTTCTCATATGTGGCTTTTCCCAAATTACATTAACACAATTGTTTACTAGTGAATGTTAAGGGACATCGTTATTGCATTAATACTACTCCTAGACCTCTCCCTAAATAATCAAATTCTAAGAAAAAATTATTATTAAATTCAAGTACTACTTGCTGGACAAGCAATTTTGGATACAATTTTGATAAAAATCCTAAGTATGGAAGATGTGTGCAGCAAGAAGAAGAAGAAGGAAGAAAAGGAAGTCTCATGAGTGCATGGTTGAGGCACATTTAGGAATATAGTGCATAGAAGGAAGAATAAAGCAGAGAAGAAAGAAAGAGAAGAAAGCGAGCACAAAAGAAGGATGACAACTCGACGTGTTAAAGATAGAAGGATGCACAAAATAAGGAAGAATGACATTCAGAGTGAAAAAGTGGCATGCATGCATCAAAGAAAAAAAAGCAACCCGAACATCAAGTCAGCTTGATTTATCATGAATTGCAATAACATTTTGGGATGAACAAAGTAGGGTTTAAGCCCTAGAATTTATGTATAAATATGTCATGGGTTGAGAGAATATGGGTTCTTCTCGAGCAGTGTTGTGGAATCTTTTCCATGCTGTCGAGAGTTCCTATCAGTAAGGAGAGTGATAGGATAGGATGAGAGGGAAAGAGTCCATGTTTGAATGTTAATGAGATGGTACAGAGAGAGGAAGGCTTGCACTGCAAAGTGACTAGGCTATGTAAGGGAAAATATAGCATGATGTATCTTTGTAAGTGAAGTGTGCAAGCCTGAGGCAATTTCATAAAGAATAATAAAGAAGCTAGTTGTTGTGGACATAGCCAAGAGTTGGGTGAACCACATTAACTACTATGTTTACTTTTCTTTTATGTGATTGAACATGGATACTTTCTTGATGCATGTTAGAGTAGAATTATTCTTAGTGTGATCAATGCGCAATGGTTATGAATGTTTCAATACTTGGTTTTTGTTGTAATATGAGCTATGATGGTAATATATAACTGAATTCACTAAGTAACATGCAAAGATAAATTATATAATAATGTGAACAGAACAAATAAGTAACAATGACAAAGATAATCACCTCCCATTCCCCCACTATTGCAAAAACTTGGTTCCTGCAGCCCCAATAGATACCTTGGGTGAGACTTCACTTGCATGTAGGTTATGTCGAAAGGGACAGTGTTTCAAGGGTTTTGTTGGTCAAGATAACTCAAACCTAGGGTCTTACAACCATGCAAACCCCAACAAATGGTTATGTTGCTGGGACCCAGAATCTGTGATTGAGGGAACGTTTTGGAGGCCAACTAAGAAAATGATCTAATAATGGTTGGAAAAGAAGAAAAAAGAGTTTTATTAGAAAGAGAATAGAAGCCCTCAGATGAGTGAAAAGCAATGGATGCAAAGGTATGTGTATACAAAGTTGCATCAAATTTCTTTGGCGAATTTCTGATTATTGAAACTGAGTGGTTAGAAATATTAGTGGAGAATACTCGGAGGTACCGAACTGCAGCACCGAGGAATTGGAATGCTAAGCTGGTAAGACAACTAAATTCTGTAAGTAATCCAACTATGTGCACAATTGATTTTTGGTTGGATAGTATATTAGGAGGATATATTACGAAATTTTCAATAGATTGTACCCAATCATACAATGTTGAAAAAATGGACCTTTTCAAAGGTCTCCGCGAAAGTTTCATGAAATCATTGGGTACATGGATAAATATGTTGTTGTGTGAAAAGTGCGTAATGACAATGGATTCCGACTGCTAAGAGGTTCGAGCACATATGGGAATGGAGGGTTGACAAGAGGATAGTGTAAGGATAGGAAAGAACAAAGGAAGAAATGAAGAAGGAAGGGAGGGACTGAGGATGCAAAGGACTAAAGAGGGTATACTAGAGGAAGATGATGAGTTGGATTATTTCACAGAGGAAGGTTGTATAAGAGGTGAAATATTGGGGCTGATTAAGGACATCCACCTAGTGATCCGGAGGGGAGAGAACCCTGTGCTAGACTCCAAATAGTAGAGATACCGCACATAAGAGGAGAGGAAGAGGAGCTCTAGTCTAGTCCTATAATAGAAGATCCATCAAGTCCTACTCATATTGGATACCCTGTTGAACCCACGACCCCATGTGCGTCACCACAATATGAGATAACAGTTGAAGACTTATCAAAAGAACTTATAGTTAGAAAGGGAGGACATAATAATAGCAATCAGAGCAATGGAAGTAGTGCATAGAGTCATAATCAACCAACATCACCAAGAGGAGGTACTACACAAAGAAATATGGCAGGGGTAGACAATAATATCAGACTTCCTGAGTTCCAGGGGCTTGGGTCAGAGGACCCAGAACAACATTTGTTTGTCTGCGAGACAATTTGGGCTGCAAAGAATGTCTAGAATGAGGCCATGAATATTGCGCATTTGGAAAAAATATTTAGAGGTTGTGTGTTAGTTTGGTACATGAAGATGTTGAGTACCACACCTACAGGAAAAGCCAATACTTTGGTGAAGATAAGATAAACATTGTTAAAAGAGTTCAAGAAGCCATAGTATGAGTTGCAGTACATTACATTAATGAAGGAGATTAATCAGGTGCAGACTAAATCAATCTGGGATTTTCATCAACATTTTAAGGATATGATGGGTATGCTGACATACCAAATCCATGATCAACAACATCAAGAATGGTTTATTGTAGGGATTCTACCACACATCCACAGGCCCTTAATTCAATAGGATATTGCATCACAACTCGAGGATCTGGAAATTGCAATGAAATTGGAATCATCCCCTATAGGATATTGTGGAGGTATGGTGCAAGTTGAGACGCAGTTGGATGCATTAACGATTCAACTAACATAACTTAAAAAAGGGAAGGATAAACAAGAGCAAGTCTGGTGTTCCAAGTGTAGGAATGAATTCCATCACAATGACAAATGCCCAACATTCATGCAATATTTGGAAACTGGAGCACTGAATCCACTACTAGGAGGGTGATATTGTGAAATATGTAAGAAATTGGGACACCATATAATTGAGTGTCCATTACTGCAGAAGTATTAGAGTACACCAAAGAACTTATTTTACAATTTTTGTAAGTCCTTTGGACATTTAGAGAAGGATTTCCACGTGTTCAATTTGATGAGGGAGTGCACGTCATATATGTATAGGATTAAGGAGGATAATGATGCGAAATAAGGGGGTGGTCCACAATATAATAATCAAAGAGGCTTTAATCCAAGTAATAAGGGAAATTTTGGGAGAGGTCGAGGTAGAGGAAATTTTGGCAGAGGAGGAAGAGGATCGATAATATGTTACAATTGTAATCAACCATGAGACTTAGATCCTGAATACCTGAATATGTGTACAACGTGCACATACTATAGACCACTGGACCATGCGACAAAATATTGTCCTCAACTAGTTGCGAAATGTAAGCTAAAAGGGAATCAAAACCATAATCTAAATCAAAATGTACAGTAGATATCAACGAAGAAACGCAATGAAGGGCCAAGAATAGAAGTTGTTACATGTGAAGGAGCTAAAACAGGGGTTGATGTGAGGAATGGAGGAATACAGGTTGAGCAATGGGTAAGGAAGTCCACAGGGCCTATGACAACATTCGACCCTCAACAGGAAAATGAGACATATCATAGGGAAAGAAAATAGGTACTTGGACAGGATTGGGGAGAATCAACATCATCTATGATGCAGGTCAATAATTAATCTATGATAGAGAAGCCAACTGAGAAGTTAATCATTGTAAGAGAATTCCTAAGGATTTTTATAGAGTTAATGAAATATGAAACTGCGTTGAATTCACTATACAATATGATTGATCACTTCACGTAAGGAAGGGAAACTCCCATCGCGCAAAGGGTGGTGAATCAGGTACTTTGTAGGAAGAGGACCAATGGGTAATTCAGATTAGGTGCATAGATTGGGGAATATGATGTGGATAATGTTATCTTGGACTTGGGGTTCGATGTGAATGTATTACCAAAGAAAACCCGGGTGATGATGGGCCAACCCAAGTTCATATGGTCTCCTATTTAGTTAAGGATTGAAAATCACCACAAGATAATACCAATTGATTGATTGACATAAGTACCTGTGAAAATAGATGGGGTGTGCAACACGACAGACTTCGAAGTTATTGAAATTTTAGACGATAGTCAACCATATCCAACATTGATGGGACTTGAATGGGAATTTGATAATCAGGTGATCATTAATCTCAAGCAGAGAGAAATGATATTTGAACTTGGAGACTTGAAAGTGACTGCACCATTTGACCCAATAGAATGAAAGAGATACATAGAGCCAACAAGAGGGAATGACATTGAAAGCTTGCATAACATGGCTGCACAGATGGATGATCATGTAAACCCTCCCGCACATGGTTCACTAAGTTGGAGAAGTATCAGTTCATATGAATCAGATTTAGAAGAAGGTCTGGAGTATTGGAAACAGAGGATGCATGAAGTATCAACTAGGTGATGTGCACGCATAACCCGATCTTTGTGTTGGATTGGAACAAAGTTATGTAATCCACCCAAGTATGATGTATTGACTAATATAACTTTTTTTGTAAAGGAGTTTGAATTACAGGTACCTAAAAAACAAAGGTTGTTGGCACTAGATGTTTTCCTTAAAGAGACTCCATCCAAATGGTGGGTTTCACATAGAGAGAGGACGAAAGACTGGTCACAATATGGAAGACTAATGCAATAAAGGTTTGGAAACAAGGTGGAAAATATTGTGTAGAAGTATACAGGGGAGACTAACCTAGAAAAACATGTGGAGTAGTGTAGAAACCGATGGAGATTGACGCAAAAGGAGGAATGGATACATAGTTTTATACATACACTGGACACAATTCTGAAGAACTAATATTAGCAATTGGAAATGCATAGAGAGACAACCAACTAGGACAAGTTGACTCAGAGATTTAGGGTCACATTTACTTTTGAACATGAATCTCCATCAATAGATGTTGCGCTACAAGCTATTTGAACCAAGATATTTTCAAAAGAAGGGACGATGGAGGTGGTACCAGTCTACAATACACATAGAGTTGTTATGGTTGTCCATGAGTTATTGGAGTGCTACAATGTTTATAAGGAAGAAAAAGATGAATAATATACCAGGAATGTGCAAGTACCTGCAACAAAAGGAGAATGGGCAGTAGAAGGGCCAAAGCTTGAGTCTGTTGCATACACACAACAAATAAAGACATAGTAGGTAAACATTGGGATGACAAAGAACCTGAAGTTTGTGTAGATAGGGGATTTATGGAGTGATGAGAGAGTAGAAAAGATTATAGACTTGTTGTGCGAATATCAAGACCTATTCCCAACTACATTCTTAGAGATGAAGGGGATAGCTAGGGACTTAGGCGAGATGAAGATTCCTTTGAAACCAGGTGCTAAACTAGTTCGAAAGAGACCTGACTGGTTAAATCTAAAATACAAAGAGAAGGTTAAAGAAGAAATCGACAGAATGTTGGACGCAAGGATCATTGCACCCATGGTGGAATTAGAGTGGATAATTCCAATGGTAGTGCAAGACAAGAATACATTTCTCATTATTTGAGTGGATATGAGGAAGCTGAATGATGCGTGTTTACTTGATTCATTTCCCACACCATTCACATATGAGGTACTAGAGAATGTAGGAGGGAAGGAGACTTATTATTTCACAAATGGATTTTCAAGGTACCATCAGATCAAAATTGAGTAGGAAGACCAGTACAATACTACTTTTGTGATAGAGTGGGGAAGTTATCAGTATAGAGTAATTCCCTTTGGATTGAATAATGCCCCTACATTGTTTTCAAGAGTGGTGGTTCCAGCGTTCAAGGGATTTATTATTAAGTTCCTTGAAGTATACTTAGATGATTGGACCATGTGCGTCTATTGAAGGATCACATAGAAGTACTTAGGCTAATTTTGGATAGGTGTAGACAATGTCAAATTTCGTTGAACTTGAATAAGTGTATTTTTCTCACACCGTTTGGAATTTTGTTGGGCCATGTACTCTACAAGAAGGGATTACTAGTGGATCCATAAAAGATTGCAATGATTCTAGATTTAGAACCACCTACATCAGTCAAAAAATTGAGGGAAACTATGGGTCATATAGGATACTACCAGAAGCTTATGAAAAGATATGCATAGATCACAACATCGATGGAAAAACTATTAAATAAGGAAGCGAAGTTCCAATCAAATGAGGATTGTCAAAAGGGTTTGGACACCTTAAAGAAAAAATTGGCGACCGCACCAATTTTGATGTTTCTAGATTGGAACAAATAGTTCCATGTTCATGTAGATGCATCATCCGTAGTGTTGGGCGCAGTACTATCTCAACTAGGGGAGGGAGACATAGATCACCTAATTGATTTTGCAAGTAGGAATTTGTCCATAGTAGAGAAGAATTACACCACTACAGAACGTGAAGGATTGGCAATGGTATATGCATTGCAGAATTTCATGCATTATTTATTGGGTTCTCTCTTTAAGATGTATAGATACCATTCTGCATTAAAATACTTGGTGAACAAGATAGTGTTAGGGGGGAGAATATGCATATGGCTACTGTTGTTTTAGGAGAATGATTTTGAGGTTGTGGTGAAACAAAGGAAGTTGGTTGTCAGGTCAAATCATTTATCATGCATGTTATCAGGAGAATATGCAAGCAATTTAGATGAAAAATTACCATATGCACAACTATTTGTAGTTAAAATGGTGGATGACTCTTCGCGAACATCATGTAGTTTCTAAGTATAGGAATGACCCCATTATACATGACAGTTGCATAGAAGAAACAATTAGTAGTTAAGGAAACATATTATCAGTTGATTGCAGGAAACTTATACAAGTTAGTTGAAGATGGAATATTGAGGAGATGTGTGTTGGAACATGAAAGATCCATGATACTCACAGAAGCGCACGAAGGGATTGCAGGAGGACACTATGGAGGTAAGGCCATGACGCAAACAAAATTGTGCGTAGGGATCTGGTGGCCCACACTGCATAAATATGATAAAGAGAATTGTCAAGAATGCAATTTTTTTCAAAGGGTAGGAAAGCCATCTAGGAGAGATGAAATGCATTTAAATACACATGTTACATTACACACATTTTATAAATGGGCCATAGAATTTGTGGGGACAATCAATCCACAATCAAGAAGATCAGGGGTGAGGTACATAATCACTTCGACAAAGTATTTGAAAAGATGGGAAGAAGCAACACCAGTCATAGACTACACCATGGAGATAGTTGTGTGATTTCTATTTGAGAATGTAGTTACACAATTTGGATGTCCGTGCATATTAGTCAGTGACCAAGGACCACACTTTCTGAATAAAACAATTGCAACATTGACTTAGGAGTTTCAAATTCATGATCAGAAGAGTACCCCGTATCATCCTCAGTCCAATGGGATAGTGGAAGATTTCAATAAAATCCTGGAGAATTTCTTGAAAAAGATATGAAACATAAGGAGAGATGATTGGGACTTAAGAGTTATTGCAGTTTTATGGGCCTATAGGACGAAAAATAAGAAGTTGACAGGGAAGACACCTTTCAGGTTTATCTATGGGAAATAAGCAGTGATGCCAATGTATTTTATTCTACCTAACCTACACATTGCAACGATCAATGATCTTTCAAACTCTGGTGCAATAGAGAAGAGATTGTCACAGTTGGTACAACTTGAGGGAGATCGGTTTGTCGCAGAATTCCATCGACAAGTTTAGAAGGAAAGAGAAAAGGAATGGAATGATAGACACATTAAATAGAAACAGTTTCAAGTGGGAGACTTAGTATTAATCTATGATAACAAGTTTATGAAACATCCTGGAAAGTTTAGAATGCACTGGTTAGGGCCATATTTGATTAATCATGTAACAGAGGAAGGTGCCACGCAGTTGGAAACCTTGAATGGATAAGTCCTTAGAGGCATGGTGAATGGAATTCAGTTTAAGCTCTATAGAGATGGTCGAAAGTCCATGCAGTAACCCGGGCTACACCAGAACACATGTATCATAGTAACTGTACTATAGTAGGGAAGTAAAACACAAAAAACAATATAAAAAGTAGAAAAAGAATAAAAAAAAATTAAAAGTAGATATAGAAAAAGAAAAATATTAAAGAGTAAAAAAGCATAATACATTGCTAAGAAGGAAGGGTTGTCACACCATCGGGATGGAACTGTACCAATCAAGAAAATAATACACAGAAGCAAAAGAATGTGAAGAAAAAAAATGTGGAAGCAAGAACAATTGCGTAGTATAGTACTGACAAGATCGTTAAAGGAATTAAAGAAAGGAAATGATGACTACACAGTATTAATGGAAAGTCATAAAGACGTCGTATAATATTAAATGGTTAGAGTCGCCAGAAATCACGACAGACTGGTAGTACGAGGCAAAAATCACATGATGGATTTGGTAATAAAGTTACATTTATTTAACCATTCATCAACTCCATTGGAGGATTGGAAAAGTTATTTAAGGCATGAAGACACATGAACACCTGGAAAGGAGGCACAAGAGTAGTTGAGGGGTGCCAAGCGTGATTTATTTTTTTTACGAGTTGCATGCAAGTGAGAGTGAGTCAGAGAAAACCAGAGCGAACCAGACCCGACCCAGAGCCAAGCTACATAAGCACTAGAATACACATAGAGAAAGTAAAGAAACCTATCGCATAGAACAATGGCCCCACCAAAATTTGGAGCGCCATCATCAGCAGTACGGAAGCAATCAAAATGACCATCAGTTGTGCCAAAGGTTGAGGAAATACCTGAAGCTTCAGATTCACAAGAAAATTTTCACAGAGAGTATATACCACCCATAAAAAACAGTGTTCCTCAAGTCAAAGTACCAACAGATGGAAAATACCCGCTGGCCACACCGACAATCCCACCTAGTGTAAGTATTGAAGGGGACATGCTTGGTAAGATTGTCACCCTCAAATTTGTAGATCACGATATCATAGATTAGTAGAAGTTTCCAAAGATAGCTAGGGAAAAGTACTTGTGTGCCAAGAGTGTACCTGACATAGGATAAATATTGTTGGAACCATAGATGTGGGCAACAGGACTAGAGAAGTTGGGGATCTTGAACCTAATGGAGATTCCCCATTTTGGATGTAGCCAGGAAATAAATTCATGTGTCAAGTTACTCCTCAGTTGCATCCATGGAGGAACGTTGTGGCTTTCTCCACCGATATCAATTGATACCAAATTAATTGTGTGGATGACAGGGTTACCAAAATCAGGAGAGGATCCGACCACATTGTTCAACAAAGCAGGGGAGAAAGCATAATTAGAAGAAGCCATGAAGGAGAAGTTTCATACCTTCAGGGGAAAAAGGGAGTTGGATGTTGCAAACATCAATGATGATAGTGTCTATTTCACAACGCAAGTGTTGGCCTGCAAATTGTTGAGGAAGTGTCGCAAGGACGAAGTGCCTGCTGCAGTAATTGCAACCGCAGAAAAATGCGCGGAAGGGGTCCAAATGAACTGGGCCACCTTCTTGGTCAATTAATTTATGATAGGCTGTATAGAGGCCCATGAGAAAGGCATAGAGTTCCATTATGCCTAGCTTCTTATTTTGATTGCACCAGTAGGATGGTAGGAATTGGGTTATTACCAACTTATGAGAATAGCTGGTAAAGGTATTGCACATGTGTGGTATGCCAACTTATGGTATACGTCAAACAAAAGGAGGAAAATGGAAAACAATGTTACATTCTATGTATACTTTGACATGATCAGGTACACCATCACACATACATTGTGCATCACTGTTGAGATAGTACAAGCCTATTGAGACATTGCACAATTTAAAGTAGGGATGCACCATGTGTACGTGCAAGAAAAAGAGGAACTTCAGCGCCAGTGGATGCCAACCACCTATAGGTTGACAAAAAATGATGTATGCCTAATCACTAACTATTGGGAAGCCGAGTGGAAAATACCATCAGAACAAATGGGCCACCCAGAAGATGACGAAGAAAATGATAGGGATGAAAAATAAGTGGACGTGGGGGAGGGGAATGAAAAAAACATTAGCATAGAAAATACACCTGGCCTATCGACAGAGTAAACAAAACAGAGAGTTATCAGGATAGAAAAGAAAATAAAGGACAAGTGGAAGGAACCAACAAGAGGTGCGCACAAGAAGATGAAAGCACACAAGGTACCTGCAGTCTATAATATTACTAATGATGATATGGACTAAATATGATACCAAGTAAGGGATGTCACAGAGGAGGCCATTAAGGAAGAAACCAAGAGAAAAGAAGATATGAACCACCAAGTCCATGCCCAATTAATGCAAGTGAAACATCTCTTGGAAGCATCCATAATAACACAAGAGAATATATTAGGTGGAAAACCAAGCACAAGTTTGGTAGAGGAAGCATATACTGCCAATATACCTCTGACTGAGCTAGCAGCGGGGCACAAAATGTTACAAATCAAGATAGACACAGTCCAGTTCCCAATGCCCGAACTCCAATAACAGATGAATACACTGAACCACTTAAACATATTGGTTTCACGGATGTCAATACACATATTACAGAGCTTGAAAATATGATTTTTTCAAGAGATTAGGCTTTGTACAGATAAAGAAAATCGGGAAATGACTAAGGTGTTGGATTAAATGATGCAATTGCAGAAAAAATATGCCACTAAGCTACAACAAAAGAGTGAAGTTGAAGGAAAAGTGGAAGAAGCAATAAAGGAAAGGAATCAGGCTGAGGAAAGGGTCAAGAAATCTCTCAAGGAAAATGACGAAATGGATATAAAGGTGTAGAAGATACAAGTGGTCATCCAAAAGTTGTACAAGGAAATACTAGAAGTATTGATAGTAGTAGAGGCTACTATGGAGGAGCAGGCATTGAAAATTGGTGAAGTCATCAAAGGATTCCTCACAAGAATTGAGGACCTACAATTGCGTAGTACACCGGGAACACCACCAGAGGAAAGAAAAGGCAAAGAGAGAACAACACCAACAATCGTATCCAACATAAAAAAAAGTGGAGGAAGAATGCGCAAAAATCTGAGGAAAGCATGCAAATATGGACAACCCTAATAGAGGATCCATAGATGAATGCCATGGAAGAAAAATTAAGGGATGTGTAAGAAAAGGCACAGAAAGATTCAAAAATTATAAACACCCTTCCATCAACTGAACGAATGACGACCATTTTGGCATAGAGGTAGTCATATGTGGAAGTTGAAAGGATGTGGGATCAACGTAATATCCTTTAGCAATGCTTAGGACCACTGCAAGAAGAAACATTGAGGGTGATAGGAGAATTTGCCACTGTGCAGGGCAAGGTGAAACAACCAACACATGAGACAAAAGAAAATCTTATGACCCTGAATGCGCAAGGTGTCGAAGAAATTGTGGAAAATGATGCAACAATAATAAAGGAAGTTGCGATAGCTAAGGAAGCCTCCCAAAAGTTCATCCAAGCATGGAGGAGTGTGAAATAGGCCTAAGTGGCTCAGGACGAGCCATAGGTGAGTGTTGGGGGCTTGTTGGACAATACGTTTTAGATACAATTTTGATAAAAATCCTAAGAATGGAAGATGTGCATAGAAAGAAGAAGAAGAAGGAAGACAAGGAAGGATTGGGAGTGCACGGCTGAGGAACATTCATGAATACAGTGTGCAGAAAGAAGAATAAAGTAGAGAAATAAAGAAGAAAAATGAAGTAGAGAATAAAGCAAAGAAGAAAGAGGGAAAAAAAGAAGGATGGCAACTCGACATGTTAAAGATAGAAGGATGCGCACAAGCAAAAAGAATGACAATCAGAGTGCAAAAGCGTCACATAGGTGTCAAAGAAAGAAAAGTAGTTTGAACAACAAGTCAAATTGAGTTTTCATGAATTGTAATATGGTTTTAGGATGAGTAGAGTAGGGTTTAAGCCCTAGAATTTATGTATAAATATGTAAATGGTTGGGAGAGTACGGGTCTCAAGCAATGTTGTGGAATCTGTTCCAAGATGTCTACAACTCCTATCAGTAAGGAGAGTGATAGGATTGGCTAAGAGGGAACGAGTCTTTATCTGAATGATAAGGATATGATGCAGAGAGAGGAAGGCTTTCACTGTAGAATGGCTAGGATAGGTAAGGGAAATGATCTCATGATGTATCTTTGTAAGCGTAGTGTGCAAGGTTGAGACAATTGGATAAAGAATAATAAAGAAGCCAACCATTATGGATGTATCCCAAATTTAGATGAACAATGTTAACTACCGTGTTTAGTTGTATTTTATGTGATTGAACATGGATACTTTCTTGATGCATGTTAGACTATAATTATTCATTGTGTGATCAATGCACAATGGTTATGAATGTTGCAATATTTGGTTTATGTTGTAATATGAGGTATAATGGTAATATATAATCGAATTCACTAAGTAACATATGGAGAACAATTACAGAATAATGCATGCAGAACAGATAAGTAAGAATGACAAAGATGTTGACCTCCCACTCCCCCACTATTGCAGAAACTTGGTTCTTGCAACCCCAAATGATACCTCGGGTGAGACTTCATTTTCATGTAGGCGATGATAAAAGGGTCGATGTTTGAATGGTTTTGTCAGTCAAGATTACTCAAACCTAGGGTCTTACAACTACGTGCATTCCAACACTACTAATATTGGAGTAGTGCACATGGGTGACTGAAACCCACGTGTTGGTCATTCTTATCATTATTCCCTAGAAGGAACCTTTTCTGTTGGGAATTGTTCGGATTGGAGCAACATGAAAAGTCATTGGAATAAAAACTTGGATCATTACGTGGGGCATCGGTTTACTGGGGGTTTTGGGCACGGGGGCCAGGATAGCCTTACAGTATCCTGGAGATAGGAAGTCAGATAGGTTGCTCCTAGCTGGCAGGGAGGAAACATGGTTTGTGTAGAGTTGGTCAGTGCATCATGCAACAACAAAGCAACAGGCTGGACAACCGGGCCAACAGAAAAATTAGCATCAGGAAGAGGTAAATTTGTATTATTCTATTAAGTAATTCTTATTCTGTTATGAAATTGTTGTTCATTAATTAATTTAACATGTGTATATGCCGAATTAAAAGAAATTACTGATTTTTCTGCATAGAAGTAGAAGTTTACTGTTTCAATTTATGGAATTAATAGACTTAAATTAATACGGTCACTACAATGTGATAGCCTCCTACCTTTGTTTCATCCATGAAAATGTGTAGAATGAGGAAGCCACCCCTTAATGATTTCTTATCAACCTCCCTCAATACTTTCAAATTCACCAAATCAGAAGACTCCACAATTCATTTCTTCTCAACAACTTGGTTTATCTCTTGTTGCATTTTGGCCATGTAATCCGAATGCCTCAATATCTCGGCCATTACCCATTCACTATTTACAAAGGAAGTTTTTATTCTTGCAACAATTATGTCTTGTTAAAGGACATATGACTTATTAGAATTAGAAATATCTCATTATAGAAAGGAAACAAAATAACTACATTTAATATAGATGCTAGTTGCAAACTAATGTAATGTA
>ML779394.1:51524-64058 GCA_009831015.1 Picea engelmannii
CATTAAATGAATTTTTTTCACCTTCTTTATTTTAATTTTTAGAAGATATCATTCAACTGCGGACCGTCTTGTTACCTTTACGATCATTGCAGAGAAGTTTTGTAATACTAAAACCAATCTTTTTTGTTGTTTTGCTGACTTTAGAAAATATTTTGACATGGTTCCCACAAAAAACCATTAGGATAGGTTGGAAGAGATAAAAGTAACTTTTGAGTTAAGCGTTATTGCAATAAGATTGTATGAGAATTTTATTTCCAAGTTTAAGAACAATGGGAGTTGGTCGAAAGAGATTAACTGCAATATTAGAGTCAAGCAAGGTTGTCCTTTGTCTCCTACCCTTTTCAGAATATACATTGACAAGTTAGAAGATTGCTTGGAAGAAGCAGGTTGTGTCGTCCATACTCTTGCTGGTATAGTCATCAATCTTCTTATTTATGATAATGATATTGTTCTTATGGTGAGGAGTCCTCACGATCATGGAAATAAACTAAGAATCCCCAAGGATTTTTGCTCCAATATGGGTACGACTGTTAATACTAACAAGACAACGGTCATGATCATTAAATCCAATAAGATCACTCATGATACCTTCGTATATGACAACAACAACTTGGAGGAAGTGACTTCATACAAATATCTTGGAATTGATATTCACCTCAAGCTTAAATTGAGTTACAACATGGATAAAATAATTATTGGGAGATGGAAAGCTTATTATGGGCTTGAAAACAATTGTAAATCAAATGATCTTTGGATATGGGATAAGAAGAAACTCCTCTTTAAGACTCTTGTTATGCATGACATGTTATTATATATGGATGCAAAGTTTGGGGATGCAGTATCTCTCATGAATCCTCGAGAAAGATAGAGAAAATCCAAAAGAATTTTATAATCTATAATATCAAAATTAAAGGAAATATGTCTGATCCCATCCTCCTCTTAGAGGCAATTATTTCTCTCATTTAGAGCATGACTATGAATATCTACCTAATGTATAATAACAAGTTAAACAACATGGATAATCCAAATTATTTTTGGCATGAAATGAGAGCGGAGATATAATAAATAATTGTACAAAGATATATTAGATATCCAATAATATAACAGAGATATATTAGAGATATAACCATAAACACAGAGATACAATAATACACAATTTCTATTAATGAGCGAAATGTACAAAACTATAGAAATACAGAGTGAAAGACCCGCTAGAATGGTGGCAACTTATCTTTGAGAAGAGATGTGGTGGCTAAATTCATTCAAAAGAAGATGATTGTTACAATGAGTCTCCAAAGGCCTTTTTGTAACAATCATCTTTCAAGCTCCGAGACTTCAGAGGATCCATCTCCCTTACGAAAAATACCAAAATTCATCGAACTTGCGAAGACTGAAGGAGTCGAGGAGTTAACACCTGTGCTCCTTCTCCAAATCCAATAGTTGTGACAGACCTTGGATCCTCCCGAACAGATCTCGTCCACTGGTCTTCCAAACAAAAGGATCTTCCCTTTCGAGACTTAAATTCGCTATCCTTCCTGAGCTTTGCTAGTTATGAAAGACTTAGGTGCTGGCACGCACTTTGCACTCTTTCTCCTGAGATTAACAGACTCCTTCTCCCAGGAGACTCAAAACAACTGGGATTTTTGACATGCATACGGGAAACTATTCCCAAGGTCGACGAACTCACAGTTCATTTGCTTAAACTTGACCCACTACAGGGCTTGAGCATTTACGTGTACAAACCATATAGTTCCTTACTTTATTAAATAAACAATCAGGAAAATATAAATGGACACATTCTAATCATCAAGAAAACATGCACATACCTGAAACATTCATAGGATATCCAACTTTAATTTACAGTTACAGTTCAATTACACAGGATATAAGAATACTTATCTATTACAGGTTGCAGCCAACTAACTGATTGTTGGTGTGTGCCTTTCCACCCAACCATAGGATCAGAGGAATTCACTCATAGCACTCTATATACCCCTAGTCCAAACCATGATATGACTAGGGAAATTTATATCGTTTCTCAGAGATCCTACGAGGTTTATCAGATGCTTCCTCGGCATCAAACTCACGACCTTTCTCTTTCCTTCTGCATATCCGGGTCGCGCATTCCCCTTTGTGGATGTGCTCTTTTTTGTTGTCTCTCCTTCTCTCTAAAGAGCCTCATGCATCTACCTCCACTCTCTGTGCATGCATATCCCCTTCCTTCCTTTCCCAAGATGGTTCTTGACCTATCTAGTTCCTTCTTTCAGAAGGAAACTCAGGTTGGCATGAGTTTTGTTCGGGCTAACAACCTCCTGTCTCCTCAGCCAGACCATGCTTCCATTCGTGGGGGTAGTTGATTATTCAACCACCAGTGCTTCCTTAATTAACTTATTCCTCTCCTTTGGATCCAGAGGGGTTTTTTTATTCACAACAAGGGGAAATTTTGGGTCATTTGACACAAAGAACCCTCTCTTATAGTTTTCAATTCTTTTCCTTAGTGATATCATGGCTAGTACTTCAAGGCTTCACCCCCACAGTCAGGCGTTGGCAATATAAACAAAATGTATGTACATCGTTCACACGCCATAGCATGGTAATCCTAATTAATGATTAATTACAAGTTGGGGGAGGAAATGGTATTACAATCCCCTCCCCCTTAAAAGGGAACATCGTCCTCGATGTTCTTTCTCAGTAACACATGTCATTCCTTTCTCATTCAGCTGCTTCAAAATTCTTGACCCTCTTTCTCGGTAAGGTCCTTTCATACTCTTGGCCTTCGTCACCCGTATTCAACAATCTTGGACAACAAGCATATTAATCATATATTTCATGCGTAAACATTTAACTGTTGCATAAAATTCAAGAAAATTTCATAACTTAGCACAATACTCATTTGTGCAGTTCTTGGATTGATATTCACATGGTTGTCTTGTTTTCTTGGCTCACTATTTTTCTTGGACATAACCATTGTGTCCATGATCCCAATCAATAGTTTATAATAATTATCAAATTCTCATCTTCCCTGCGGTTACTCACCTTCCAAGCCCAGGCTCATGCATCCCCTTCTCTGATATACAGTTCCTCGGGCGATCCATATTTCCCTTCCAAGGATTTGTCACACAAGAATAATTTAAGAGACTTGATTGAGCCTTACAGTCGAGGCATTTCTCAGACTTTCTCTACAGAGGTGTCCCTCCATATTGTGTTTCCACACCACAACATATTATAGGTGGTCATGGCCTACCACATGGTTCTCCTATCCCAGTCAGTAGCCTTTTTCATGTTTTCCAGCTTGACAACCTTCATCTGTCCTCCCTAGATAGATATTTTCATTTCACCTGTATCACAAGTATGCATAAATTTTGAGATATTATCATTGATTTCAAATTCATATTTTTCTTGCAAATCTATTACCCACAAATTTCCACATTCCACATTTATTTTCAGATCTGTTTTGCACAGGACCCATATTTTCTAGTATGGGACCTTCTTCCCCATAGTAGTTAGCTCAACAGGAATTTGGTCTTCCTTATGGAATTACAATATTTCCATATCCAAGACCCTTTTCTCCCTGCAATTTCCACATTCCTCAGCCAAGCAAACTGTTAGTTTTCATGCACTTTATATTTTCAAAAGTATGCATAATAACAGTCCAAGACATTTTCATCTATTCAAGTATACAAAGCAAAATGAAATATCATTATTTACGTATGCACCCTTTCAACATACTAAGTTTTTCCAAATTCAATTTAAATATCAAATGTATTTAATCAAGGTGCCAATATTCATGACCACATTCACACCCAATGAAATCTTGCATTGATTTCAAGTTTGCCACACTTTATGATGAGCACTTTTCCATGGCGTGTTGGAGATTAACCAACCTCTTCACCATAGGGCTCATCTATTCTCGTTAATTATTGCAGCAGGATTGTACTTCCTACTACAGGCTGATCATGATCCCAAATCAACACATATGAAACTATAAGTTTCTCTTGAATGCACCCAAGCATTCTTCCTTGATTAGTAACCAGGGTGCCAACACTCATGGACACACAATTTACTTTTCTTTAACACATATACAATGTAAGTGAAATATTGGAAGATCCTCCTTCCTCAATGGAAAATCCATTTTCTTCCCTTTGTGCAAATATGCATTTCCTCGAAGCGATTTCATGCAATGTGATAACTATGAGCACCTTTATTCCCAATCTCCCTAAATTGGTCATTGTACCCATGTTTCTCTTTACTCATACATTTTCTTGCAGGGATTATAACTCATCCTTGACCGACATAGACTTCCTCTCTTTATTGTTCAGATTCTTCCTTCCTGAATCTTACCTTGCTTGGGTAGCAATGGCATACAATAGCCACTCAAAATTATTTGCATATCATTAGGATAATGAAATATTTTCAGAAGGGATTCCTACCAATTCCCTTCATACCTCATGCCACATAGGTATGAAAATTATTATACCTGCTCTGGCTGGTAGCACCATTTCGGATATTACCTCATCAATGGTGCTTTGTGGGGACTTTTAAAGTCCCTTCAAAAATATTTTAACAAAAACCTCCTCATAGTTATCCTTTTCTTGAGTTTGTCGATCATTGGAAACTATCTTTCTCAACATATCCAATTCCTTTCTACACATGTCATCCATCATAAATATATATTAGTTGTTAGGTAAAATAAAAATGCATGTATCATAGCATTTTAGTCAATAAAACATTTTCAGATATTCCCTAGCGTATCTTTATGCACTTCATTACATTATTCTTAATGTTTGCATGAGTGAAACACAACAATTCTCAATTGTTTCTACAAGCATACAACCATCATCACTATGGTGTCAAACATTTACCTTTCATTAGCACACTAGTTTCTCATCCTAGAGAAAACATAATAAACAACAAGAAATGAGTTAAGAGATCTTCCCTTTTCCAACTCCTTCTACACATCCTGGGATTTTCAATCCAACTGAGTTATTTTCCCAGGGCCTAACTGTCTTTATTTAACAAAATTTGACCAAGATTATTCATTTAAATATGATTATTTATTCATTCTCCCTTTTTCCAGCTGTACTTGTTCCCACAACTTCTCTTCTAAGGTTTACAACTATGTTAAACAATTCAGAGTTCTTAGGGTGAGAAAAGTGTTCCTTCTTTTCTCCTTCTTTTCTTTTGCAATCTAATTCTTATTGTGATATCCATGCTCGGTTCCTTGATCAGTCTTGGTTAGGTTCACCTCAATCTTCTTGGTAAATCAACATGCTATAACAAAAAAACTTTTGTCCACGATGAATCATGAACTTGTGCATTTTTCACATTACCTTTCGGTTATCAGAATGGTCAACATTCATTTGTTAGTCTTCCACCCATATCTTTTGTTTTAGAATATAATCTAGGATTATGATATATATATAGATATAGTTATATATATATATATATATATATGTTTGCAACCCACTACTCAATTCTCAATAGTCATTAAGGGTGTTACTTCGTTCTCCTGACAAAATATTCACACGATTCCTCCATAGGGAACTCCTTCAACATGAAACTTCCTTATTTCATATACTTCACTATCTGTGATAGCCTCAACGTTGAGTTAGTTCATTGGTTTATCAAATATTCCATAAGGAATATAAACATGCATCTTTTTTATGCATCTAGATTATTCTTCCACACCTATTCCTTGTTTTGTTAACTTACATCCATGATGCAGTTAACGACATGCACAATCATAAATCATTTAACTTATGATGGTTCACAATTGTTCTCATGAAACCCTCAAAGGGTTAATCATGTTGCCTTTTGTCATAAAAAAAGAGAATCCTTGCTTCTTTACTCTTTCATCTATTTATATTAGTCTTTCCTGAGGGAATGGAACACATTCCCCTCAAGCCATCATTCAAAACAGATCTTTCATGACTCTTTAGAATGGATTCAACCATGTATTCATGGTATTCATTAAACTTTGGCAAGTGAAATTCTTGCCTCACATTCCATTCATCACGATAGTCATATTGTGCCTTTTATATGCATATATTCATACATCGTACACATGCATCGCTTGCACCTTTAATATCATTCATACCTAATTGGTATTAATATCAGTCTTTATGTCAAGAGGCCTCACAATGCATTAACCCCATGTCCTCAAGCATATACAACCATAGCCCAACATTCATCATGCAAGCTCATTGCTTGCACCCTTTCCCTGCCATACATGCACATGGACATATTAGACTTCCAGATCCTCCTCCCAAGGATATTGCTGTCATCCTTATGACAAGCTTCATAGAGACACTCAAAACTGAGTTTCCCTCTCAATTGAGGGATTGTAATCATATCATTATTTTAATCATGTATACATGTATATGTAGGTGCATCTCTTGAACCCTTTTTACATTAATATTTTAAATTTTAATATCAGTTTTCTTTAGTAACAAATTACAGTCACTCGTATGACTAGTCTCACAGTCATAATTCATACTGGTGCTTCCCCTTCTACATGGAAATAACATACAAGGGTCACCTTTTGTTATCAGACTAATCGGTAGGTGCAGACACTAACAGATCTCCCTAGATCCACCTAGATCTAGAACAAAACACACCAGAACATGACATTTTCCTTAAGTTTTAGATATTGAATTTACTAACTAAAGAGGGATGGGTGCCATACCGTTTAAATGTCACTTCCTCTCACCATCACCATCCTAGCTCCATTCCAATGCTCATACAATGATGAGCCTGCAAAAGAATGCAACCAACCAAAGTGACAGTAATAACATAAACTCAATATAAACCTATGTATGTGATCAAAGAATCATACAATAAAACACAACAAGCTTTATAGGAAAGAATCATATTACTGTATCATATTAAATGTGAAAGAGAGATTACAACCATGGCCTTGATGTCGTAAGGTCCCTTCCAACTGTCCTTCATTCCCCACACACTTTCACTCCAAGAATTTTGAGAGCACAGATCTGATAATATTCACAATCTATCTTGACAAAGTGGCTCATCTAGCTAAGCTAAAAATCTCCAAAGCTCAATCCAATCCAAGCTAATCCCAAAAGCTCCAAAGATAACCAAAGCTAACTTTCTCCATGAGAACTGCTCTCCTTTTATAAGTTGAAGAGGATAAGGTGAGGAGGTTAGGATGATCCCACTAAATCATGAAAGCGAGTAAGATCCAAACCATTCGGATGCCACCTTACCATAGAAGTTTCTCCTTCTAGAAGATTCGATAAAACGCTTGTTTTTCCAACGTGTAGGCATTCCCACACCCTGCTTATAGTGCAAGCTGTGAACAGTTCGCACCCTAAGTGTGGGCAACCTACGAGAATCAAGCATTCTCGCACCCTAATACATAGGCAGCCTGCGAACTTCCTTTTTATAGGGTTTTTACAAGGGAAAATGCAACTTCTTTTCTTAGGAAAATTTCTTCTCCCTTCTCTCTTCGGGAACTCAGGCCACTAACCCCTCTGAAGGCAATAGATAGGTTTACATCATTAATGGTCATAGGGATGACGAAAATAATGTGTAACACCTTTTTCCTTTCTATTGTAAAAATACTTCCATAATTTAGAATTCATATGGGTAGTTATTATGCCACTCAAGGAAGTAAGATAACCACTTCTAGTCTCTTCTTCATGCCTCAATTCACTCTTGGTAAACCGATATTTACAAGGGAAACTCTTTGTAAAATCCCTCTTATATCCTTCTGAGCATACCAAGCCATATCCATATGGCTACCATCCACCTCTAGATGTCAATATGATCCACTGTTCGTCCAAATGTGTTTTACACTTCCTTAATCAGACCCTACACCAGTCTCTCATAAATCCTTACAGTCCTATCGTATTAAGGAAACAGGTCACAACATTATCAACTTTCATTATTGTGGTTAATTCCTACTATCATAAGGTCATCCTCATTGTTGTTCCTGAGATTAAACTTAAGGCTCAAAGAGTAATGTCAGGGATCAAGAGTGTTTAAAGAGAATGTTTTAGAAGAGTTCTTTTTCTACCTTTAGTTATATAATAAATGAAATTAATAATAGGATAGTACAGAGGCCATATTATCTTGTCTGAGTCACAATTATAATATCAAATGGTGTGGAGGAAGGTTACAAAAAACTTTTAAACAAATCTAGGCATCAATTGCAGAAGAGTCTCACCTTGTTTGCAGTGGAATAAAAGTGGAGAGCGCACCCTTGAACAGGATATGAAATGTGGTAATTCATACAACTTGCAGGTCTTGTATTACTTACAGTAAATACATAGGAAAAACTACCTACTTAATGAATTGATAATATAATATAATCGCAGTAGTTGTAATACTAATTTGCGATCAATCACTTTTCAAGGAATTATATAAACAAATTCAGAGAAATGACGATACAGAGGAAACACATAACTCAAACTGAATGGAAATTATAATCTTTGTCTGCACTTTTATTAATACTAAAAAAGGAGAGTTTTCTCTATTACATCCAGAAAGAAGTAGCCTTGAATAGATTTTGAATATATGTATTTATACAAAACTGTCACAACTCAAAATGGTTGGACTTCTTACAATATTTGATTAAAATAATGTATATTTGAATAAGACAATAGTATGTAAAATATGATGAGTTCCGTTGGCGTTCTCTGTATCTTCATATGCTGGGGGAAAACGCCTCTTTTCCTTAGTCCTTTAGGCTGAATACATATGTCATATAGGCCACCTTAATCATTCAGTGTACTTTCTTGGCCATTTTAGTTTTGTTTTCTTCGGTCCCTCTAGACACGTTCAACAATGCAACAAATCACAGTTAGGATCAGGTAGGAAGGATAATCGGATGAATGAAATTGCATGGCTCGTCAGGGAATGAATAACATGCATAGGAAAAAGTGACCGTTTTTGAAAAGAATGATAGTGAAACAATTGTATGATGAAGAATTAAGGATAAGAGGATACACGAAGATTAGAATGCGAGTGAATGAGATAAGTGGTTGTAGGAAGGTGAAAGGTAGGGAGGGTAAAAAGAAAGGGCACTCTACATGTTTTGTTATTTTCTTCCAGCTATGCTTTCTTTTCCATGTTCAATACATTGGTTGCATCTATTCAATAATTCCACCATGAACCTTGAGGGCTCAATTGTTTCATTTACCTCAAAAGTGAATAATATCCTCTCTACATGAGGTACCTTTTCTTGGATCATTTTTATTTCCTGAGCTGTGGCTTGGAACTGTAATCTTGGACTTACTAGCCATTTATTTATCTTAATAATATCAATTTGGCTCATTTCCTGAATGGCTATTAGAGTTTCTTCCTTGCTCTTTCTAAAATTATGTTGGTTCATTTCAATATCAATTTTCCCCAAGGCTTTTGAGATATTACTTCCTTCAAAATCAATTAGCTTCTTATCTAATGATGACAATGCTTCCAAGGAAGCATCCTTTACCTCCCTGGATAATCTTTTTCTTTCTTCCAAATTTGTTTCCCAGACCTTCAGGGCCATATCACCTCGTAATTGTTCAGAAGGAGAGAGCAAAGGAAAATCATACACATTATCTTTGTGCACCAATATGATAGCTTCTTGAAACCTACTTCGGGCTGAGAAAACTTATATTTACTTGACATATATTTCCTTCAGAGAAAGGTCTACGGCCTGGTATCACTTTTGGATGGCATCTACCTTCAGAAAAAGGTCCTGCTGGGCAATTTCCAGCTTCTCATTTATTTCCCGTGCTTGAGTTTGGAAGGCCAAGATATCTATTGAGGTACCTTTGGTTAGGTCCAATATAGCTTGAAATTGATTTATCAATTCATCGTGCTGAGTGAACAATACTCAGTTGGTTTGTGAACTCTGATGGAGCTCCTTAAGGTTGGCCTGAAGCTGTTGGATTTGTTGTCGATCATGAGCTCTGATTTTCTCGAAGTCTTGACTCATCTTGTTCCTGATAGTCTATTCCATGGCATGTATTTGAATTTGCAAGTGCTCTACCAATAGGCACTTCTATCGGAGTTGTTAGGACAAATTGTACACGGACCATTGATTGGCAGTGGAAAAAGAACCTAATGAACCTGCAACTTCTTTCGCGAATTCTGGATCATCTCGATTATTCCCGTCATACACCATTCTCTGCCTTTTATTTATCACTCCATATTTCTGGTGTGATTCCATTTTCACGATGGCCTTATGTTTTCTACTAAAGAATAAATATGAAGGAGGCATCTCTTCGTGCTAGATGGGGGTAAGATCATCTACAAAAACAATTTTGGAATTAGGATTTCCAAGGCTGTATTGCAGAGGTGTCAATGATGTAATGGGAGTACCAATCTTCATAGACTATTGTTGCTCTATTTTATTTTAGGTTCCAGCGGGGATAGTTGGTGATGAGGGAGGCACATTTTGTACTTGATTTAGGAAATATTAGAATTGATCTTTTTCCTGGGGGCCTAACTGGTCAGACAATGATGCTTCAAATTTATATGTCAATACCTCTGAGCTCTTCAGGGTTTCCTCAACTTTATGTTTACCAGAGTGACTCACTTCAGACCCTATTGACCTGGCTTCCTGAGAAGGGGGAGTGGATATTTTCTCTCCTTGTAGTACCTTTGGTAGACTATTTTTCCTGTTCTTTTGAAAACTGATAGAACTAGCTTGTTGATCTAGGGGCTGGGTTTGGAATCTGTTTTGAACCTCCTCATAAGATCTAACTCCTTTGAATATTTCATCATACGGGGAGTTTTCATGCATATACCATTTCATGTTGAACTGGGCTAGGTGGTTTTCCACAATCTTACATGGATCGTGTCTTTTAAACTCATTGTCAACCAATTTGACATCTTCCAAAACCACAGCCTCCACTTTGGTGTGACCAAAATCCAATAATGAAAACATGCCAACCTGAATAGGGAAAGTCAGTCATACCTTTTTCTGTGTTTCCTTCAGCTCTTTGTTGATCCTTCTATTACTGTCTATTAGGGCACTTCTCTGCATACTAGTTGGTCCGATAAAAATCATGGGAGAGCATGGGGAGGAACCGAGCACCCAAAAACCCTGATGTAGGAGAAGTTCTCCTCAACAAACCAATCTGCTAGCTTACCCAGGTTTCCCATAATCCTTTTTGAAATTAGAGGAGGTGGGCGACCATACAGGGCTATATGAACATGAACCACAACATTGTGATAGATTTCATAAAGGAAATCCTTGTATTTTTCTTCCCATAGCTTGGAATGGTAGAAATGAATGGGCTCGACACTGGTTGGTGATGCAGGAGCATAACAATTACCAAAGCGAGTGTGGAGCCAGCGCATGTGTTTTTTAACACATGACATATTTCTTTCAAAACTTCTTTTTGGAAATGAAGCGCCAAACCTTCAAGGAACCATTTATGAAGGAGTGCCTTTTGTATGTTGTATCAGACCTCGAGCCATATGCTCTTGTCTGAAGTAGATAGGAGGCATTTAATAGATTTAATGCTGGTAGATAGGATTTTAAGTCTAGATTTGATAGTTTAGAGATTCGAGAGGGAAAACGGATATAGACACCCTCATTGTACCATTGTAACATATGGAAGCATTTAGGAAAAGAGAAGAGAAAGCAGAGAATAGTGTATGAAGAACACCCATGTACAGACATTTGAATTTATAAAAGAAAGTTCTGATTCAAACTCATGACTGGTGTTGTTTCTCTGTGTATATTGTTTATGTGCTCATGAATGTTTTCTTCTTGATATGCATTTGCTTTGTATATGATTTGCATGTGATTTCATGCTTTAACCTGAAGTCTAAAGGGGAGATGGAATGAGTTTCAATTGTTTCTCTATCTGATCCAGGAGATTCATGCAAGGTGTGCAGTTGAATTCATCCGCAAGGAGTGCGTTGATGAAGGCTCAGTAGGTTAACTCTTGTTCTCATTCACCCGAAAGTGAAAGTAGGTTGTTAAATCCGTGCAAGGAGTGCACAGGCTGAAGAAGAAGTCTCAGTTCTGAATCTGAGCAAAAGGAAGATTGAAGACTACTGCTGCAGGAAGTGCACAGAGTCGGAAGGATTCAACACTTGGGGAGTTGTTGAATGGTGAGCGCAAGGAGTGCGCGCAAGTTCCTCTGAAAGAATCAGAGTGGAAAAGCTTAGGAGGCATGGAACTTTCGTGATATCCTCAAAGGAGAGCACCGAGTTCTTGCGCTGTGAAAGGTTTCAGGCAAGAGTTGCAAGTGCGTGCACAGAGATCTCTTTTTCCTAAGAGATTGTGGAAGCTGGAGAAAGCTCAGGAGGAACAAGGCCTGCGAAATTATCGAAAGGCTGCACAGAATATTTCCATGCTAAGAAGTCCTCAAGAAGGAAGGGAAGAAATCGACGGTGAGGATTCGCAGAGGAAATTCGTGAAATCCCGTCAGCCGTTAGATCTCGAAGAGTTGCGTAGGGTTTAAGCCCAGAGGTGGAGGAGAAGTCCCGACCAAAGTCATCGGGATATCAGGGTCATCGGGATTTTGTTAAGGTAGAGAATCGGGATCTTGCGGTTCTCGAAATCTC
>ML779394.1:64108-77819 GCA_009831015.1 Picea engelmannii
CAGCCGTTAGATCTCGAAGAGTTGCGTAGGGTTTAAGCCCAGAGGTGGAGGAGAAGTCCCGACCAAAGTCATCGGGATATCAGGGTCATCGGGATTTTGTTAAGGTAGAGAATCGGGATCTTGCGGTTCTCGAAATCTCGATAGGATCAAAGCCATTGATCTCAGCATGGACACGTGGCGAGAGATCCTGACGAATCGACGTTCGAAACATCGGGGTTTCTGGAGTCATGAAACTCTTGCATACAGGAATCGCAATCTGTGATTTCCCGACGCAATCGGAGCTGCTGATGTGAGGGACACGTGTCTGAGGATCTAAAAGAGTCAGATTTCAGCATTTCGGGTTTTTTGCATATAGAGGAATCGTTGCATTTGAAATTGCGATTTCGCGATACCCGATAGAGAGACGAGGAAGCAGTGACGTGGAGGAGAGCGTTCACACGTGCATCGGGAATCGGAATATCGAGATTCTTGGTGATGATAAACTCACGATAGGAGAAGTTGCGAAGTCCCGAAATGCGACGGTCCCACAGTCATAGCCCTTTAGTGGAGGATAGGTGTCATCCGCATCGGAGATCGGGACTTGGACGGGTCTGCGAACAAAGGTTATAGGAATCACGATATCCCGAAACGCGATTTCCCGATCACTACTGGAGCGTGGGACATAGGCGCCAGGGCATAGGACAGGTGTTGGAAGGTCGAGTCTTGCAGTGGGTCGACGCCAGGTGGCATCGGAATCAGAGGATCGAAGATCTCGCGGTTGTGAGTCCCACGCATTTCAATTCCGTGAATTCTAAAATTTCGATGGGGAAAAGCACGCGGTCTCGTGGATGCGCAGGTCACATGCGAGAAGGAGTTAGTCGGAGGGAGCTAAGGGTGTAGCAAGTGCCATCAGGAATCGGGGATTTGCGAGGCAATTTGGCTACGACCTCTTAAGGGCCGATTTCTCGACGGGAGAATTCCCGACAAGAGCAAGGAATACGTGGTGGATATTCATCGGGGTTCGGGGATTTGCAGGTACCGATCCTGTGAGCTCAAGACTCGTGATCACGGGAGGTCCGATTTCCTGATTTGGAGTAGGAAGATCATAAGAGGCATTCTGTGGGTATTGAAAAATTCCGATAAGGAAGTTGAAGAGCAATTTATCTCTTCGGGCCGAAGAAGAAGGAGGTCTTGTGGGAGCGAACGTGTCCTGGGTGGCGCGTTTGCGTCAGAGTTGTATCAGAGTGAGAAAATCTCTTTTCTTTCTGTAGCAGAGAAGAAAAGAATATTTCACCATGCCGCCGAGGAGAGAAAGACAATCACCCGATCTAGAGGATAGGGGAAACCCGAGAGGAAGAGGGAGACAAGCACAAAATACATAAATGGAGAGGCATATATGTGATCTATGAGCGATATTAGAAGATATGGAAGTAGCACAGAGACACATAGCCAGTGCTGGAGATCTGAGTGACTCCGAAGGCGAGGTTGAATTTGAACAACAAGGAGAAGTTGTAGCCAAAGATGCAGCCAATGAGCGATTAATTAAAGCTATCACCCGGATGAGTTCAAAAACAAATATGGACATTCCATCTTATGAAGGGAATCTGTATGCAGAAGAGCTTCTAGATTGTATTAGATCTCTTGATACCTACCTCGATTATGAGGACATCAAAGAGGATAAGAAGGTCAGGCATGCTATCACAAAATTGAAGGGACACGCAACATTATGGTGGGACGAGCTTCAAGTAGACAGACGTTCCAAAGGAAAGCAAAAGATCAAAAGTTGGGATCGAATGATTGCGAAGATGAAGGCAAAGTTCATCCCAAGGGATTATCAAATCACACTGTTCAGAAGAATGCAGAACCTGAGACAGAAGTTGATGACAATAAAAGAGTATACTGAGGAATTTTACAAGCTAAATATCAGAGCAAGTCATCGGGAGAGTGATGATGAAAAATTTGCCAGGTATATGAATGGCTTGAGATACGATATCCAGGATGAGATGAGTATGACAACCATCAGAACAGTGGAGGATGCATATCAAATGGCGTTGAAAGTTGAAGAGAAGATAAGCCGTAAGCCAGAATAGCGAGGACGAGGTAGGAGCCAGCCAAAAGGTAAGTCAGTTGCCCAAGATAGGTTCCAGAAATCCAAGGACGACTGGAAGAAGCCTCAGACTAGAATGGAAAGAGGTGGAAGTGCGCAGCGAGGCCAGCACGCTGAACAACAAAGGCAGCAGACATAACAGAGTGGAGGATACGCTGATAATAACACATTTCCTTGTACCAGAGGTAGAGGAAGAGGTAGAAGTGGAGTCATCACATGCTTCACATGTGGAAAGAATGGACACAAGGCAGTTGACTGTCTAGATAGGAAGAAGGATGGAGGAGAAGCTCACATCGTCGAGGCACAGAGGCGAGATGCTGAGGCGGAAGATGCAGAAGACAGAAGGTCACTGATGATGCGTAAGGTTCTCTTAACACCCGAGAAGGAGGTGGAGGACACGGCTCAAAGAAATAGAATTTTCAGAACCACATGCAAGACCAAAGACAGGAAATGCAAAGTCATCGTGGATAGCGGAAGCACATATAATCTCGTTTCAACCGAGATGGTGGAGAAACTAGAGCTGGAGACAACTAATCACCTGAGTCCATATAAAGTCTCATGGCTACAGAAGGGACATCAGGTAAGTGTCACTAAACAGTGCTTAGTTGACATCAAGATAGGAGGATACAATGATAAAATACTCTGTGATGTTATTCCTATGGATGTATGTCATTTATTGCTAGGTAGAGCATGGCAATATGACTGGAATGTAGTTCATGATGGGAAGATGAATACGTATACTTTGGAGAAGAATGGAAGAACAAATATGTTACTTCCAATAAAAGATAAGGAAGTAAAAACAGAATCGAGAAATACTGTACTTTTCATGAGTGGGAAGGAACTTCTGGTGGAAGTAAAGAAGAGGGAAGATCCACAATTCTTTGTGGTCAGGAAACCCAGGATCATTTTGACCAGCACAAGAGTGGATGATTTGCCGGAAGAAATTCAGGAACTGCTGGAAGAGTTCACTGACATAGTGGTAGAAGAATTACCTCATTCGTTGTCGCCGATGAGGAGTGTGAGTCATCATATAGACCTCATACCAGGAGCCAGTTTGCCGAACAAAGCTACGTACAGGTTGACACCGCAGGAAAATGAAGAAGTGAAAAGGCAAGTACAGGAACTGTTAGATAAAGCACTAATCAGGGAAAGTTTAAGTCTGTGTGTCGTTCCAACGGTACTGAGTCCAAAGAAAGATGGAGGTTGGAGAATGTGCACTGATTCCAGAGCCATTAACAAGATAACCATCAGGTACAGCTTTCCATTGCCACGGATGGATGACTTGATGGACTGTTTAAGTGGAGCCAAATTTTTTTCAAAGGTTGATTTGAAAAGCGGATACCATCAGATTCGCATGAGGGAAGGCGATGAATGGAAGACTGCCTTCAAAACCAACGAAGGGTTGTATGAGTGGCTAGTCATGCCATTTGGCTTGACGAATGCACCAAGTACCTTCATGAGGCTAATGAATGAAGTGCTGAAGGAATTCATTGGTAAGTTTGTCATTGTTTATCTGGATGACATACTAATTTTTAGCAAAACAAAGGAAGAACATCTGGAGCATTTAGCTGCAGTAATGAGGAAGCTACAGCAAGAGAAGTTGTTGATCAACATGAGGAAATCTTCATTTATGAAGACATAACTCATTTACTTGGGGTTTGTCATATCGGCAAATGAATTGAATATGGATCCAAGTAAAGTGGAGGTAATTAAAAATTGGCCATCACCGAGAAATACTTTCGAGGTGAGAAGTTTTCATGGACTGGCTAGTTTCTACTGAAAATTCATCAGGAATTTCAGTGGAATTAGCGCAGCAATGATGGAAACAGTCAAGAAAAGACATAAATCTTTTCATTGGACTAAAGAGGCAGAGAAGAGCTTCAATCTGTTGAAGTAGAAGATCACAGAATACTTGGTTTTGGTGTTGCCGGATTTTACGAAGGTGTTCCAGGTGAAATGTGATGCAAGTGGCTTTGCCATAGGAGCAGTCTTGAGCCAGGAGGACAGACCAATTGCATATTTCAGCGAGAAGCTGAATGAGGAAAAATTAAATTACTCCACGTATGATAAATAATTTTATGCTATCATACAGGCATTAAAGAAATGGAGGCATTATTTGATTCCGAAAGAATTTGTTCTGTATAGTGATAATCATGCATTGCAGTTTGTGACTCAATAGGAGAAGTTGAATCAGAAACATGCTAAATGGGTAGAGTATATGCAGAATTTTACATTTGTAATTAAGCACATTTCATGTACTGCTAACAAAGTGGCTGATGCTTTGAGCAGGAAGTGTTTGTTGCTGCAGGAGTTTCGAGTCAAAACATTGGGTTTTGAAAATCTTAGGGACATGTATGCAGGTGATGCAGATTTTGCAGAGGCATATGAGACAACTGAGAATCCAGTTCTCAGAGACAGAATCCCATGGATAGACTATATGATCCAGGAGGTATTGTTTTTCAAAGGAAATCATCTGTGCATTCCAAATTGCTCCATGAGGGAGAATCTACTAAAAGAGAAGCACAATGGTGGATTGGCAGGACATTTTGGCTAGGAAAATACTTTTGCAAAGCTAAGCGAAGCATACTTTTGGATAGGGATGCGGTCAGAAGTCAAGAGGTTTGTCGACAGATGTAGAATTTGCCAGCATTCAAAGGGCAGGAAGCATAATGTGGGATTCTATCAACCATTACCCATACCCAAGAGGCCGTGGGATGAAATCAGCATGGATTTCGTATTGGGATTGCCTAGGATGCAAAGAGGACATGATTCGATCTTTGTAGTGGTTGACAGGTTTTCCAAAATGGCACATTTTATCCCATGCCAAAAGACCAGTGATGCGACTCATATCGCAAATTTGTTCTTCAAGGAGGTCATTCGACTTCATGGTTTACCCAAAAGCATAGTATCGGACAAGGATACAAAATTCATTGGACATTTCTAGAGGACACTCTGGAAGAAGATGGGAACTAACTTGATGTTTAGTTCTTCCTATCATCCTCAGACAGATGGGAAAACAGAGGTGGTAAATCGAAGTCTGGGAGATTTATTAAGAAGGTTGGTGGTAGAGCACCATAGCAGTTGGGAGAATGTGTTGCCACAGGCAGAGTTCTCATACAATGACTCAGTGAATAGGAGCACAGGAAAAAGTCCATTTGAGATTGTATATGGCAGGCAGCCAAGAGGAGTATCTGAATTAAGGGATTCAGAGCAGATAATGACTAAGAGCGCAAGCGCTGAAGAGTTCGCAGAGGCGATGAAAGAACTTCACTGCAGGGTGAAGGAGTGATTGCTGGAATCAAACCAGGAATATAAGCGCAGAGCGGATCATCATCGGAGACAACTTCAGTTCAAAGTTGGTGATCTAGTTCTAGCACATCTGAGGAAGGAAATGTTCCCAAGGGGAACATACAACAAGCTGAAAATGAAGAAAATTGGACCATGCAAAGTCCTAAAGAAATTGGGAGAAAATGCTTATGAGATTGAGTTACCGGATGAGATCGGAATATCTCTGACATTCAATGTCTCAGACTTATATCCCTATAAGGCTGAGGAAGTAGGAGCTCAAAATGATGAATAGCCAGAGGTCCAGTGGAAGAAGAAGATGTTGATTGCAGAAAAGCCACAGATGGAGCGTATACTTGACAAGAGAGTGAGCAAAAAGACCAGGCGGAAGCAATATTTCGAGTATCTGGTCAAATGGAAAAACCATCCAGTGGAAGATGCTAGCTGGGAGATGGAAGCGGAGATTTAGAAGCATGGACATACCGTGCAGGAGCTCATGGACAGGAGCCCATGAAATCTTTCAAACAAGGGAGTATGATGCAGGAGCATCGCAATTACCAAAGTGAGTGTGGAGCCAGCGCATGTGTTTTTTAACGCATGACATATTGCTTTGAAAACTTCTTTTTGGAAATGAAGCGCCAAACCTTCAAGGAACCATTTATGAAGGAGTGCCTTTTGTATTTTGTATCAGACCTCGAGCCATACACTCTTGTCTGAAGTAGATAGGAGGCATTTAATAGATTTAATGTTGGTAGATAGGATTTTAAGTCTAGATTTGATAGTTTAGAGATTCGAGAGGGAAAACGGATATAGACACCCTCATTGTACCATTGTAACATATGGAAGCATTTAGGAAAAGAGAAGAGCAAGCAGAGAATAGTGTATGAAGAACACCCATGTACAGGAATTTGAATTAATAGAAGAAAGTTCTGATTCAAACTCATGACTGGTGTTGTTTCTCTGTGTATATTGTTTATGTGCTCATGAATGTTTGCTTCTTGATATGCATTTTCTTTGTATATGCTGCGCATGTGATTTCATGTTTTAACTTGAAGTCTGAAGGGGATATGGAATGAGTTTCAATTGTTTCTCTATCTGAGCCAAGAGATTCCTGCAAGGTGTGCAGTTGAATTCATCCGCAAGGAGTGTGTTGATGAAGGCTCAGTAGTTTAACTCTTTTTCTCATTCACTCGAAAGTGAAAGTAGGGTGTTGAAGCCATGCAAGGAGTGCGCAGGCTGAAGAAGAAGTCTCAGTTCTGAATCTGAGCAAAAGGAAGATTGAAGACTGCTGCTGCAGGAAGTGCGCAGAGTCGGAAGGATTCAACACTTGGGGAGTTGTTGAATTGTGAGCGCAAGGAGTGCGCGCAAGTTCCTCTGAAAGAATTAGAGTGGAAAATCTCAGGAGGCATAGCACTTTCGTGATATCATCAAAGGAGAGCATCAGGTTCTTGCGCTGTGAAAGGTTTCAGGCAAGAGTTGCAAGTGCGTGCACAGAGATCTCTTTTTCCTAAGAGATTGTAGAAGTTGGAGAAAGCTCAGGAGGAACAAGGCCTGCAAAATTATCAAAAGGCTGCACAGAATATTTTCGTGCTAAGAAGTCCTCAAGAAGGAAGGGAAGAAATCGACGGTGAGGATTCGTAGAGGAAATTCGCGAAATCCCGTCAGCCGTTAAATCTCGAAGAGTTGCGCAGGGTTTAAGCCCAGAGGTGGAGGAGAAGTCCCGACCAAAGTCATCGGGATATCAGGGTCATTGGGATTTTGTTAAGGTAGAGAATCAGGATCTTGCGGTTCTCGAAATCTCGATAGGATTAGAGCCGTTGATCTCAGTAGGGACACGTGGCGAGAGATCTTGACGAATCGGCGTTCGAAACATCGGGGTTTCCGGAGTCGTGATCTGTGATTTCCCGACGCAATCGGAGTCGTTGATGTGAGGGACACATGTTCGAGGATCTGAAAGAGTCATAGTTCGACATTTCGGGGTTTCTGGATACAGAGGAATCGTTTCATTTGAAATCGCGATTTCGCGATACCCGATAGAGCGACGAGGAAGCGGTGACGTGGAGGAGAGCGTTCACACGTGCATCGGGAATTGGAATATCGAGATTCTCGGTGATGAGAAACTCACGACAGGAGAAGTTGCGAAGTCCCAAAATGCGACGGTCCCACAGTCATAGCACTTCAGTGGAGGACATGTGTCATCTGCATCGGAGATCGGGACTTGGACGGGTCTGCGAACAAAGGTTACGGGAATCGAGATATCTCGAAACGCGATTTCCCGATCACTAATGGAGTGTGGGCCATAGGCGGCAAGGCATAGGACAGGTGTTGGAAGGTCGAGTCTTGCAGTGGGTCGATGCCAGGTGGCATCAGAATCGAAGGATTGGAGATCCCGTGGTTGTGAGTCCTACGCATTTCAATTCCACGAATTCTGAAATTTCGACGGGGAAAAGCACGCGGTCTCGTGGACGCGCAGTTCACATGCGAGAAGGAGTTAGCCGGAGGGAGCTAAGGGTGCAGCGAGTGCCATCGGGAATCGAGGATTTGCGAGGAAAGTTGGCTACGACCTCGTAAGGGCCGATTTCTCGACGGGAGAATTCTCGAGAAGAGCAAGGAATACGTGGTGGATATTCATCGGGGTTCGGGGATTTACAAGTACTAATCCCGTGAGCTCAAGACTCGCGATCACGCGAGGTCTGATTTTTCGATTTGGAGTTGGGAGATCATAAGAGGCATTCTGTGGGTATTGAGAACTTCCGATAAGGAAGTTGAAGAGTAATTTAGCTCTTCGGGCCGAAGATGAAGGAGGTCCTGTGGGACCGGATGTGCCCTGGGTGGCACGTTTGCGTCAGTCGGGGTCCACCTCTTATTCATCAATGTAAAAGGCATCATGAAACATATGGCAGCCATGATATATTCTGACATGTAAAAGGGGGAAGGATGACCTTTTGACTTCGTTGTTTTATATTTAGCAATCTCTTTGGCCAATTTATCAGACAACATTTTGGCCCAATTGAAAGTGAAACCCTTTGCTACCTCGTGCATGATGGATACCCATTCCACCGAGAAGTGCATAGGGCTCCTCTTCCTGAATAATAGGCATAGAATAATGGATACATACACCATATGAGCATCCAAATATGTTTGGAATATATACCATGAGCATCAGTTATGAATGTCTTCGGGTGCCCAAACCAAGACTTGATTATATTGGGATAGTTCTTGGTATACTGGATGCACTCCTTTTGCTCGAACTCCAGAATGAATGTAGCATTGAATTAATATCTAGGATTAGGAGAGAGTTTATACATTACTTACATATGTTTTGGTCAGAAAGAGCTAACAACGACTTTCTGATGGTTGGCGATGCTCCTGGTCTGGACGTCAATGTGCTCCAAGGCCCAGCTTATCATGTCATTATAAGGCATGAGCCTCGACCATGCCTCTATTTTATGCAGCTTAGACTACGCTATATGTATGATTTTAGCTGTATAAGTGTCGTCCTCTTCTTCAGCAGAGTCCTCGGGATAGTTGATGATTTCAGACTCTAGAATCTTGAACACTTGTGTCCAATATTTAACAGTGTTTGTGGCTCGCAGCATGGTGTTTGATAAAATATCCACATTTGGGTTTGAATCCTCACCTGCCGCATCAGGTTTTTTCTTCATTTTCCATGGCACCGCAACTTCTAAGGAGACAATGTGAAATTACCCATTGCAGAGAAAATCCATGAGTCTTTCAAACAGATAAATATTGCTACTTGTAGTAAGTAAAAATGAATTCGAAATTGAAGTGATTTTATTCAAAATAGAGTCATCTCTTTTTGTATAGCTTCACTGATGGAAAATTTATTAACGTTTGATGGGAAAGTATACCTGGAAATCCGAAATCCACGTTTGAATCATTATCCTTAACTATTCATAAATTCCATCAATACTTCGGTGGTTCGCGTATGGGATTTTTCGATGTGATAGAGTGGGAACCTCTCAAATCTCGAATCAGTGAAAATATTAATCTATGAATAATCACTTGTAAACCTTTAATTAATCATGTTTAAGATGGTGCGTTAACTTCAGGTGTTTCGGGAGTTCAGACTTCGGGGACTTCTAATGTATCTCGAGAGGAACTTCCCGAAACCCGAAATGTGAAACAACTAATTATTTGGTAATTGATTTAAGTCCTAATTAACTGTGTTTAACTTGAAGTACTCCTGAAGTTTGTACTTTGAAGATTTTAGAATACCATTAAGGGGAAAATCCAGAAACCCGAACTACAAATTAATTAATTATCTTTTTATCATGATTAGCTTAATTATTTAACGTTTAATACCTCGACATTTTGATATTTCGGTGATTCGTGTATTCATTTTTTGCTAAATTCCCGAAGGATCATCTCCCGTAGTGACGTGTTATAGACTAGGTCATTCTGATGTGTCGAGAAAGGGAGATGCCACGTGTCAACTCAGGAAAGACTCAAAAGGTACACGTGTCCTAAAAAGGTTTGGGAACAGTTGTGAGCAGATTCGGGTTTCAGATTTTTGGGGCTTTTGTTGTTAAGACTTATTGAAACATCTGAAGCGACCATTAGATATTTACCTCTTTAAAGTTCAGGTGGCTCCAAAACTACGGGGGTATTATGATCGTTGGATCAAAAGGAAAAACTCATCAATGAAAAATATTGTGTGCGTCTTATTATTAACCAAACAACAAATGAATTTGATTTAAAATCAAAATGTCATTTGCGAATTTCCCATTCTCTTTGGGTAGAATTATATTTTAATGAGGTGGAAAGTATAAGGCTCAAAAGTTTAGAATTGTATGTGTTTCAACATCGGCTCCATATGGGGATCGTGTCTCCCTTTGAGATGAAGAAGAACAATAGACCGAGTTCCTTTATTGGGAAAATGGAGTCATTATTTCATTTATGGGAAACACTTTTAGGGATTAATCGTATAGAGAAAAATTGAACTTCAACCGAATCTCAGAAAACCTTCAAAACACCCCCGACTATTGATCTCAAGTTAGGCTATTTACAATTTCCCTTTCCTAAAACTGAGTTTAGATTTGTTTAAGATAATCAAAACGAATTTAACCAAAATATCAGACTTCCACTGAATTCATTCTCATCAAGGTTAAGTAAATGTAACAATTTATTTAGGGAATCCCTCATTGGTTCAAAATGTAAATATTACCGGAAAGAGAATTAGATGTCATAGTATGTTTTGTATATATGTATGATGTTATCCCTTGACCAAGGTTTGAGGATTCTTGGTCATGTTTGACCAATTTTGGGACTTCGACAGGCTATCAAAGGTGGAGGGCAATATGAAGCGGAGATCGCGGGATATCGGCCCCTTTTAGGGCCCTTTTTGGGATTTCGGATTATGTAATGTATATGGGATGTCAGGCCATGGGTTTACCCATGTTTAAGACTATTTTGTAAACTATAAATAGAATCTAGGCGATGTAAGTAGTGGTGATCTAGATGAAAGTTCTAAGTGATAGAGTTGGATCTATGTTATCAAGAGTTGTAAGGCTTTGTGCTTACTGTGTGCTAATAACTTGCAGAGCTAAGTGAAAGTGATTGTAAGGAGGCTTTGTGATTAGACCTAGCTTGGGAAAGGAGGATCTAGCGAGGTGCATAGATCTCCTGTCCTTTGTGGAGTAGGGTTTTTGTGGCTTTGTGCATGTAACTGATTGAAGAAGCTAATAAAGAAAACAAAGAGTTGGTGGACGTAGCCCCAGGGTGGGGGTGAACCACGTACATGTTGTGTTGCTCTACTTTGTGTGATGTATTGATGTGTTTATATGTTAACTTGCTTATTGATTTGATATAAATGAATGATGTAATGATCCCAAGCCAAATTCTTTCTTGGAATCACTAACTACTACTAATTTATTGAGTTATTAAGTGCATACAAGATTCATCAACACATGGAGATCACAATATATTCAAGATGTAGAAGCACAAGCAAAGATATGACCTTTTTATTATGAGAAATGTAAGATCAGTACAGTATATGGCCGATCTGGCATAAACCTCAGATGGACGTACAAGCAATAGATATGAGCTTCTACAAAATGCTCCTGACAATACAAAATAAGCCTCCAAAGGCTGGATATACAATGAAGACTGAATCAAGCAGATCTGAGCCATACTAATGCTCAACCTCCAAGATGGAAAGTGACATGTCCTGCTAGAATGCTGAAGCCCTCAATAATTCTTCCCTGCTACCAAAAGTGTCCAATCATCCCGAGAAATATGCCAAATGATAGATCGGGCAACTGTAAGGACAACCCAGATGTCCAAATTCCCAAATCCACTCTTAAACCATGTAACTCTGAATTCCTGCACTGAATGGTGCACCCCACTAGATGAATGAAACCCTAGTTGGTTCATCCCTGATGAAGGAGGCCTCCAAATTCTCTGAAACTCTCCAAGAATATAGATCGGGCTATGAGAATCTTGTGGGAGAATTTTCGGACTCAGATCTCAAGCAGATCTCCCTAGATCTAAGTTTTACTGAATCACAGGATGTCCCCTATGGCTCCAAGACATCCCAATCTACATAAAAATGTAGAATGATGATAACCCTCTAGAAAATCCCTCAAACTGATGGTCCTGCCCCTGCAAACAAAACCCAACTGTTGGAATGGCCCCAGGCCCTTAGGATAAGCTGGATTGAACCTCCCTCTAGATGATGGTGCGCCCTTGCTGGAAACAAAAGAATAGTACGACCTGCTACCTTCTGAAGTGCTAGATGGAGATGGGTTGAGACTAGAATGGTGTGGAGGAGTCTTTCATCCCTGAGACCAAGCTGTGGAACAAGGTGAGTGGATATTTCACCACTGAGTTGCTCACAAGGGTTTGTACAGCAAAACCCCCAAACTGAATGCTCAAGAGCAATAGCAAATGCTAATCCAAAACCATAATGCCTAATAGGTGCGCCCCAGCCTCTTACTTATACTTTTCCTTCTAATTCTCTATTGAGTTAGGTTAACTCCTAGGGTTAATCTTCTATTCTTCTGTTGAGTTATCTTTTACTCCTTTATCCTTTTCCTTTCTTAAGTCAACTTCTTGACTTTTCCCCCCCTCAGTGTGAGACTATGACCTAGTGGGGGTGCCCAGGCCACTGAGTCTCCTCATCACCTCTCTATGAGGTGGGGGACATTACAGTCTCCCCTGCTTGAAATTGCTTGTCCTCAAGCAATTCCAAACCTGCTTCTCTAACCACGTGCTCCTTCTCCCAAGTGGCATCCTCAATGGGTAAATCCTTCCACCTGATCAGATACTCCTTGATGCTTCATTTTCGGAGCCTCTTCTCTCTGACTTCTAACACCTCCTCTGGAATCAAAAGAAGATGTCCCTCCTCATCCATGGGAGGTAATGCCTCAATAGGCCTGATGTGTTGACCAAGGGCTTTCTTAAGGCATGAGACATGGAAGACGTTGTGAATTTTTCTACCCTGTGGAAGCTCCAACTCATAAGCTACTGCCCCTATCCTCTTGCTGACTTTGTAAGGTCCAAAGAAGCGTGGCTGCATTTTCTCCGCTCCAATTCTTTTAATGAAGGCCTGCCTGTATGGTTGCAACCTCAGATAGACTAAATCGCCAACCTCAAAGGTATGATCAACTCTGTGCTTGTCTGCTTGGACCTTTTGCTGGTTTTGTGCCCTCTCTAAATGATCCTTCAATTCCCTGAGAATTTCTTGGCTCTTTTGTATCCAATCCTATACCATCGGAGCCATGCTGTCACCAAATACAATCTCCACAAATGATAAAGGATCATAGCTATATAAAACTCGGAAGGGTGACATTCCAATGGACATATGTTGGGTGGTGTTGTAGCAATATTCTCCCAAATGTAACCATCTGACCCATGCTTTCTGTTGTCCTGCTACGTAGTTTTTGAGGTAACCTTCCACCCATTTGTTGACTATCTCAGTCTGACCATCCATATGAGGGTGATAGCTAGTACTAGGAGTCAATGTCGTACCCACTAATATAAACAAATCTTTCCAAAACGTACTCATGAACCTGTTGTCCCTATCACTGATGATGGTTTTGGGTAGGCCGTGTAGTCTGAACACCTCTCTGAAAAATAATTTGGCCACCTGTTTTGCACTGAAGTCTGTGGCTATGGGAAAAAAGTGTGCAAACTTCGTCAACCTGTCTACCACCACGAAAATGCAATCTTTCTTCTGTGCTCTGGGCAACCCGGTGATGAAATCCATGGATATACTTTCCCACTTGTGCTTTGGAATAGGTAGGGGCTGCAACAGTCCTGCAGGGTGCGTGTGCTCATCCTTGTTTTCTTGGCATGTAGTGCATTCTTTGACATGCT
>ML779394.1:79801-99128 GCA_009831015.1 Picea engelmannii
TCCTCCATCAATTAGAACCGACACTCTCTGTCCTTGTAAGACCCCTCTCATCCTGAAGGTGTTGAACTTGGGTACCCCGCTGATAGATGCCAACGTAGCCTTCTCTCCAGCTGCACAATCTAGTTCTGGAACCTCCTCTTTTGCTGCCTCTAACGTTTCGGCCTCCATGTTTTGTATCTGACCATACTCATCCTCTTCTTCATCATCTAAAGTGACCTCAATGTAATGTACCTATCCTTGTCCCATGCACTTGTGTGAGGTATTCCATGGCTCCTTGTATGTGAAGCAGAGTTGCTTCCTTCTCAGTTCCCTCCTGGTGTTGTCATCTATTCTGCCACGACCCTTGTCATAACCCTTAGGGTCACATCCTCCCTAGTTTATTGGAGGCCTTTGATCTCTTCCACCATTGTTAAGAGGTGGTCTGGGTATGAATTTTGGTTTAGCAGCTGGACCCAGATCCCTCGTATTCGAAATGGCTTCTTGTAGGTTGGTAGGCTTGAAGGCCTTAACCCAACCCTTCAAGGGTTCCATCAATCCTTCTGTAAAGAGCATCATGAGCTTAGATGGGGACATATCTTGCACCATCACTTCCAACCTCTGGAACTCATCAATGTATGCCTCAACCATACCTATTTTCTTGAGTTGGGTGAGCTCCCGGAAATGTAACTCAGGATCTCCTAGATCAAATCTATCAATGAGCCTCTGAGTGAATTCTGTATAGGATACAATCTAGTTGTGGATGAGTGTGGCGAGCCCATGGTACCACCAGTCATGGGCCTTTCCATACAAGTACATAGTGGCAAACTTGATTTCCTCCATCTCTCTCATGGGGTTAAGTTGCAGGTAAGTATCCAGCTTCTGCACCCATGCTTATGCTGTCATCTTAGCCGTACCATCAAAGTATGGAATCTCTATATTCCCTGTCCTTTGCTCAAACTCAAAGTTTCCCCTGTGGTTCGTCTTAGGCTGGTTTCTGAACCTGAGTTGACAATATTGGTCTAGGGACATCTGTCTTTGAACTTTCATATCCAATTTGTAGTATTCCTTGGTACTCCTGGCTAATTGTTCCACAAAATCTTCAACCTATTCATGCTGCCCTTGCTCATCTGTGAATGTGGGCATGTATGGTCTGGGGTTAGCTCTGCTACCTGAGTTTTGGCCTAGCGGTTCATCCATGAACACTGGAACGTATGGCCTATGATTGGTCCTGCTACCCATATGCCCATGGAACGTGCCACCTCCAAGACTTCCTTCGGATCCTGGTGCTTTCTCCAGGTTATATCTGACTTCCTCATGGGTTCCACCGGACCCTCCAGCCTCCTTATTCCCATACGTATCAGGATCTTTGCCTCGATGGGTTACTTGCATCATAAGTTCAGTTATCCTAGTTTGGTTCTCGTTCATTTTCTATAGATTCTCATCAACTTTCTTCAAGGTTTCAGAGATTTCAGCCTGTCCCCTTCTGTTGGTTTCCTGATACTCATCCAACTGCCGGACCAATGTGATTTTTGTGTAGCTCCTGTTTTGCTGGAACTTACCAAATTTGGCTACTAAGAGAGCCAAGCCCTAAGGCTCATGGTCGTCTCCTGACCCTTCCATTTCTACCTTTGTTTCACTGTTGTTTTTCTTCCTTCAACCCATAACAATTCCCCTGTACTTCTGCATGCACCGATCTCTCCACAGGTTTGGAGGATCAAGACTCTGATACCACTGTAATGATCCCAAGCCAAATTCTTTCTTGGAATCACTAACTACTACTAATTTATTGAGTTATTAAGTGAATACAAGATTCATCAACACATGGAGATCACAATATATTCAAGATGTAGAAGCACAAGAAATGATCTGACCTTTTTATTATGAGCAACGTAAGATCAGTACAATAGATGGCCGATCTGGCATAAACCTCAGATGGTCGTACAAGCAATAGATATGAGCTGCTACAAAATGCTCCCGACAATACAAAATAATCTTCCAAAGGCTAGATATACAATGAAGATTGAATCAAGCAGCTCTGAGCCATACTAATGCTCAACCTCCAAGATGGAAAGTGCCACGTCCTGCTAGAATGTTGAAGCCCTCAATAATTTTGTCCTGCTACAAAAAGTGTCCAATCATCTTGAGAAATATGCCAAATGATAGATCGAGCAACTGTAAGGACAACCCAGATGTCCAAATTCCCAAATCCACTCTCAAACCCCATAGATCTGCATTCCTCCACTAAATGGTGCGCCCTACTAGATGACTGAAACCCTAGCTGGTTCGACCCTGATGAAGGAGGCCTCCAAATGCTCTGAAACTCTCCAAGAATATAGATCGGTCTATGATAATCCCATGGGAGAAGTTTCAGACTCAGATCTCAAGCAGATCTCCCTATATCTAAGTTTTACTGAATCACAGGACGTCCCCTATGGCTCCAAGACGTCCCAATCTGTAGACAAATGTAGAATGATGATAACCCTCTAGAAAAGCCCTCAAATCAATGGTCCTGCCCCTACAAACAAAACACAGTTGTTGGAATGGCCCCAGGCCCTCAGGATAAGCTGGATCGAACCTCCCTCTAGATGATGGTGCGCCCTTGCTGGAAACACAAGAACAATACGACCTGCTACCTTCTGAAGCACTAGATGGAGATGGGCTGAGACTAGAATTGTGTGGAGGAGTCTTTCATCCCTGAGACAAAGCTGTGGAACAAGATGAGTGGATATTTCACTACTGAGTTGCTCACAAGGTTTTGTACAACAAAACCCCCAAACTGAATGCTCAAGAGCAATAGAAAATGATAATCCAAAACCAGAATGCCTAATAGGTGTGCCCCAGCCTCTTACTTATACTTTTCCTTCTAATTATTTGTTGAGTTAGGTTAAATCCCAGGGTTAATCTTCTATTCTTTTGTTGAGTTATCTTTTACTCCTTTATCCTTTTCCTTTCTTAAGTCAACTTCTTGACTTTTCACCCCCTCAGTGTGAGACTATGACCTAGTGGGGGTGCCCAGGACACTGAGTCTCTTCATCACCTCTCTAAGAGGTGGGGGACATTACAAATGATAGGTAGATCTGTTGTTGCTTAGTTCTTAATGGTAAGAGTAAATGTTGGATCTGACCTATATGAATGTGCTTAGTGCTTGAATCTGCTAGATACTAGATCTGGTTGAATACTGCGATGTTCTGTAATGAGGGTTAACTGCATTGTAACTAAGACTGGATATTGATGAATGTTAACTGTTGAGTGCTCTGTTAAGTGTTATAATCACAGATCTGTGTCCTAGCTAAGGTTGCAGACACTGGATTCCTAAAACCACCCCTGCCTCTACCTTGGGTGAGACTTCATCTGCTTCACAGCTGTTGCCAAAAGGGCCGTTAGTTGGGGTTTTGTTGATGCATTGTTGTAGCATTGAACCTTGGGTCTTCCCCTATGCCAAAAAATGGTTTTGTTTCCGGGACCTGGAACTATGATTGCTGGGAACTGAGGAAAAAGAAGCTTTGTGCGAAGATTTGACTTGAAATTTTGAAAGATCTGTGCATAGATCTGTTGCTCTAGTGCGCAGTATTCTACTCGATCCATGAAGCTCTGTGCTAAGAAAATAAGTCCGATATGAAGAAAAGAGGTAATATCTGAACGCTTTGTGCTCTGATAGAGGTAAGAATAGTGAAAGGTTTTATATCTGGAAGCTTTGTGCTCTGCGGAATATAATATTAGTGGAAATTTTTGTTTCTAAAGTATGAATCTAGGTATGTTTGATAAGATTTGTCCTAGATTGAAAACTAGGGCACTGATAGAAGAAAGAAGATTTGATATGAGTAGATGTGATAAGAATAGTGAAAGATATTTGATACCTATGCATATAAAGAATGTTTGGACTAACGAATGGATGTAGGACCCTATAAAAAATTTGTTGCAGGTAAACTACCATGATCCTAGCACGTAATATAGGAAAGGATGGGGTTCATTTAAAAGAAAGAGAGGATTAACCCTTTGTTACAATTGCAGAAGACTGAGACATCTGGCTAAGAATGCCCTAGTAGAAGACCTAGTTGCCTCTATTGCAAAGCTATGGACCATGAAGTTTTGGATTTCCCTAGAATGATTGCTAATGTTGAAAGGATGAATATGGGACAAGAGGACCACGAGAAAGTTCAAGAAACTAAAACTATAACATAACCCCAGAAAGAATCAGATAAAGTATTTCTATAGATGAAAGCAACCCTGAATGACCACCGACATGTCATCTTATCAGAGATCTTCAAAGAAAAAGAGTGCATTGAAGCAAGAACATGATACTTCAACATTGACTGTGTTTTGGATGAGGAAACACAGGAGAATATCATGATGGAAAGAACTTGGGAGCTTTTAGGGGAGCCTTCTATGATTCTTTCATTGGGAGGAATATGATTATTCAGAGAAAAGATAATAACCCTATGTGGAAGACTTACCCAGATATCTATGAGTGCTCATGGAACTTTGACACAGGAAGAATTTGAAGTTGTTAAATTTATTGAGAATAGCGCTCCATTTGCTATGTTACTAGGAAAATATTGGATTGAAAGAGATCAGGCTAGAAGGATAGAAGAAGAAGTCTTAGAACAAAAGAAGAAAGAGTTGAAATATTTCATGACTAGGAAGATCGCACAACTGATTGAATAACAGGAGAACCGAGCAAAGCTATTTAAAACCACAGGCTTGGATGTCAAAGTGGGAAGAACACTAGAAGACCCACAGAAGACCGAAGTACCTATTCCAAATACAGATGAAGTATTACCCCTGATTTCTAGGAAAGAATCTCACTAGCGCGAAGTTACTATGCCAAAAGAAGATAAGAATCAGAATGGAAAAAGGAATACTGAGATGAAGCTCACTAGAAATAAGGCTAGAAAACTAAGTAAGAAGAGAGCTAAGATTGAAAACTTATAGAAGGTTCCAGAGGGAACTTCACAGAAGGAAAATTTGCAAAAGTGCAACTTCATCGGAATATTAGAACAATGTCACATGGCACTTTGCCATGGAAAAGCAATATAGTCATTGGAAGAAGTATAATTGTTAGAACGATGACCTGAATGGGTAGCAAGGCATTTATGGTCAGAAAATTCACCACAAGACTATTGGGATTGCGCCATAATGGACATAATTGAGTTAATGAAGGCTTCTCACCCATTGCAAGAGATACATTGCCAAGTTATCTATTTATCCTGTCATGCCACGCAATGAGAACACTTTTTCCAACCATGACTATCTGAGCCTACAAAATAGTTGATTTTGCACAATGATCATCGTGCTATTGCCATCTACCCCGTTGCATTAAGAATTTACTCTTAGAACCCGAGATATTCAACCACAAGCGTGTATGTTCGAAGAACTTAGTGCACTTGAAGAGTCTGCGAAGGAATTAATCATCAACCTCATGGATGAGAGATCCATGTCTGAAAGAGTGATGTCTGTCGGTGTACAAGAGATGACCTAGCAAACGTGAAGCTGATCTTGACCATATTGCTTGATTACATGCCTCCTCTAACCAGCGTGGTGAGTCAATATAGTGTGCCAAGAGATTTTGAGTACACCATGGTTACTGTGTACCTCCCTAAGGGGATACATGTAGTTCGAGCGCAGCAGGACAAGATCATAGCGTTGAAGTTCAGTGACTTCAAACTCGGAGATCACAATAACTATAGCATGGTCGCCCCATATAAATACCTGACCAGGATGAAGGGGAAGAACTCAAATATAATCCCCCAGCTGTGAATGATGAACCTTGTGCAGTCCACCCTGTTAAATGTAATGAAAATCCCACATTCTGGAAGGCAACAGGAAGTCAACGCCCGTGTCAAGATATTTCTTTCATGTTACCATGGAGACTACTTATGGCTAGACTATCATATCACATTCAACCTGATGTTGATCCATAGGATCATAGGATTAAGTATGAAAGGACTTGACCTGCAGGAGTTCTATCTAGGAAAATCCACAGATCGCGCACTAGCACAGAAGATCAAGGATACATACGACAATGTTGAAAAGGAGATGCAAGGCTACAAGGTAGCCTCCAACCAGAATGGAACAGTGCGCCTAGCCTACCAGTTAATATCCAGAAAGTTAGTAAGGGAGAACAGACCTACACAGGTCACAAGCTTTGTCATTGACCTCGCAGGGAAGTGCGTAGAAGGTCTACATATGAACTGGGCGAAGTACCTAGTTAATCAGTTGGAACTAGACTATCGCGAAGCACAGGATCAGGGCTATGAGTTTCACTTTAGCTGGCTCCTGATCCTCAGGACCTTTGTTACCTGGGAGATGCCAGAAGGTGCGACCTTTCTGGATAGTGAACCGTCTGAGCTGCTTGCTGCGAAGTTCACCACACTCTGGTACTCGAGTGATATGAACAAATAGTGGAAGTTGAACACTATTTTTCATACATATTACCTTCAGCTGAAGGGATCCATCAAAGCTAAACCTCACATGACTCTGAACACCCTACAAAGGTTCCAACCCCTGATGAAGTTTTGCGCATATCGACACTTCATCTACATTACAACGTGAGCTGATGAAAATAAGGAGAAACTTTAATCATACTACAAACTCATGGAAGAGGACCTTGAGGATATCACTAAGGATTGGTTGGCATACCTCCTTATTCTGATAGACCCTGCAGAGATGTCTGACCCTGACAGCTCGAAGACCATGCACAAAGAACATGATTCACTCGGACCCAACAGAACAAAGAAGACCAAAGAAGTCCAAGAATTAAGTAGTGATTTAGGAAAGACTGCTTCAGTATCACTTGACTGAGTGGGGTGATGACGAAGTAGAAGATATAAATGGAAGAGGAGATGAATAGAAGCAAGGAGAAGTAACACCTCCTAGAGATGAGATCGATGCCCCCAAAATGAGGAAGGTTTCTCCCCCAAAACCTTCTTTCGGGAAGAAATAGAAAGCCACAGTGACCAAGATGAAGACTGTGCTCACAACCAATGATTTTGACTTCATCATAGCATCCCTAAATGACGCTTCACTGGAAATCATGGAGAAACAAGAAGCCAAGTAGGAGGAAATTTACAATAGAATTAAGGTTGAATTTTGAGGGGTACAGTAGGCCCTTCAATCCAGTCGTCCAGTGTCCACTGTGCCCCTGCCATCAGGAGAACCAAAGTTGGGAGATGAGCCAACCCAACTCCACCGACTAGCTGATGTAGTCGAAGCTTGCCTTCGTCATGCACAAGAAGAAACAAAACAAGCCACCTAGTCCTTTAATTTAGTGCAAGGCGTAATCATAGAACAACACAAAGTTGTAGAACAAGAGAAGGTTTCTCTCCATGCAAAGTTTGAAGAAGAGAAAGAACATATGCAACAAGACAAAGAATAGTTTCTCGCAGAGCAACTCAAAGTGAAAGAAGCAGTCAACAGAGACCTCCACTCTATGACAGGATTAGAACCATAGGTAGAATATCGAGTCACGCATTGAGTAGAGTAGATTCTAGAATATATCCAACAACTACAACAAATAATAGCATATTTAGAGCTTCACACTGTACCCAACACCCCGCAGGATGTAAGGGATCAAAGAGAAGCAACTGCTCAAAGCGCAGTTGAAAGAATAAAAGTCCTTTCCCTAGAATGCAAGCAACTGAGTGATCACAGTTCCTAGACGTATGAGTGACTCACTGAGAATCCATAATTGAAGGCATTGGAGTCACAGCTACAGGAAGCGAAGTATTGAGCAGAGACAATACAGGCGCGGTTGAAGCCACTGTCAGTTGTGGAAAGAATGAAGTGATCCCAAGAATAGTGCACTTCCCAGCAATAGGTCCACACTATTCAGAGCAAAGTTATGGAAGTAAATCAGAGGGTCCAACCTGTATAGGATGAGACTTTCCAATTGTTCACAGAGATCGAAGGTCGAGGAGTGGAATTGGAGCAAGTCGTCACTACAGCTGAACAACGCCTAGAGGGACTTTTCAATGAAGCAGTCCTACAAGATTTCGATGAAAAGGAGGTTGTGGAATAGTAATAGGTAGAAGCAGATCGAGCCAAGCTCGAGGATTTTGAAGCAGAAATAATCATATCCGAGTGACTTAGGATGAATCACAAGTGAGTGTTGGGGGCTTGTTGTCCCTTGACCAGGTTTTGAGGATTCTTGGTCATGTTTGACCAATTTTGGGACTTCGACAGGCTGTTGAAGGTGGAGCATAAGACAAAGTGGATATCATGGGATCTCGTCCCTTATTAGGTCCCTTTTTGGGATTTAGGATTATGTAATGGGTATGGAATGTCAGCCCATGGGTTTACCCATGTTTAAGACTATTTTGTAAAGTATAAATAGAAGCTAGGCGATGTAAGTAGTGGTGACCTATTTGAGGGTGATAAGTGATAGAGTTGGATCTATGTGATCAAGAGTTGTAAGGCGTTGTGCTTACTTTGTGCTAAGAAATTGCAGAGCTAAGTGCAAGTGATTGTAAGGATGCTTTGTGCTTAGACCTAGCTCGAGGAAGGAGGATCTAGCGAGGAGTGCATATCTCCTGTCCTCTGTAGAGTAGGGTTTTTGTGGCTCTGTGCATGTAACTGATTGAAGAAGCTAATAAATAATACAAAGAGTTGGTGGATGTAGCCCCAGGGTGGGGGTGAACCACGTACATGTTGTGTTTCTCTTCTTTGTGCGATGTATTGATGTGTTTATATGTTAACTTGCTTAATGCTTTGATATAAATGAATGATAGGTAGATATGTTGTTGCTTAATTCTTAATGGTAAGAGTAAATGATGGATCTGACCTGTATGAATGTGCTTAGTGCTTGAATCTGCTAGATACTAGATCTGGTTGAATACTGCAATGTTCTGTAATGAGGGTTAACTGCGATGTAACTAAGACTAGATATTGATGAATGTTAACTTCTAAGTTCTTTATTAAGTGTTAGAATCACATATCTATGTCCCAGCTAAGGTTGTAAACACTGAGGTCCTGCAACCACCCCTGCCTCTACCTCGGGTGAGACTTCATCTGCTTCGTAGGTGTTTCCGAAAGGGCTGGTAGTTGGGGTTTTGTTGGTGTGTTGCTGTAGCATTGAACCTTGGGTATGCTCTTGTGCCAACATATGACAACCATACATATATCATAGATATTGCTTCACTGCCAATAAGCATGTTCAATACCCCAGTGAAGTTATCTACTTCTCCCATTGAATTTCCTTTAACCACTTCTATTAGTACTTTCTCATTTTGTTGAGATGTGGGAAATCATTACATGAATTTCCTTTCATCATCTCTTTAGACAAAATGGGGGCAATCAGACTATGAATTTCCTTTCACCATATGTCTTTCATTTTAATATTTTGAAGTGGGGGCAATCAATCTGTATGTATCGTACAAGGGATGATATCTGCTTAAAATTTTAATAGGAAGGCCTGTCACAAATATTTTTAGATATACTCTGAAACTAATTTTGTCCCAATCTTCAATACACCTTCGCCTATAAGGAAGATTTTATGGGGATTTTGATTTTCAGGGATTGACTTTGAGCGAATAGGTCAAATTAAAATCCAATAAAAGAGATAAAGTTATTAGGATTATCCTAGACATACTTTCTTTCAGTGAAAATAAAAGGAACATAAATATTTTCGCCTAATATTGTTTTGGGGATATGTTTTTTAAGTTTTTATAATCAAGGTGAATATCTTTCTTTCTATGAAGACTAAGGGAAAGGTGGCAAAAATTATAAGAGAGTAAAATCTCAGGTATAGGTGAAATAAAACAGAATGAGGACTGGAAGGGCCCGACGCAGAAGAATCTCATTCCCACCCAAGTTTGTTTATTGATTCTTGAACTTCCTTCCAAGCCATTTTTATTCTTTCTTTCTTTTTCTTTATATTTCATTTTTTACTTCATTTTTATTTATTTCGTTCAAGGATGGTTTCAAAATTAATCTATAATTTTATACTTTCCCAATCCTTGATCAGGTGACAATATTTGTATGAATGAAACCCCTTTTACCTCCAATAAGATTTCCTTAAGATTTTAGTTTGAACTAGCAGGGTAGGAGTTCATACCTCAAATTTCCTTTGTATTTTCAATCAAGCAGATCATTGATTTATCACATGTTTTGAGAGAAAGCGAATGTTTTTTGAAAAGTAACCGTTGGATTCCAATGTATCCTTATCTCTCGTCTGATATTAAATATTTTTCATGAGAATAAAATGGGAAATGTCAGAAAATTATGAAGAATAACGATGGTATGTGATACAGATGATTTTATATTTTGTTTTGATGATATCAAGTAAACATGGTACATTTACAATGAACTATAAAATAACTTGGATAATTTACAACAAGAAGGAAAAATTGTAATTAAAAAAATGAAAAGAAACGTCGATCCAAACCGATATATACAATGGGAATCGGAAATATGACTACTGCATAAAATGTTTCAGGTAATGCCCATTGATAGGAGTGTCAAGAATTTTTCCATCGATATTTTCTAGAAAGAATGAATTTTTCCCTTCAGCAGCTGCAATTCTGAATGGTCCGAACCAGAGATGGTTGAACTTGCCATGTTTCCCTACATCTTATTTTCTAGCATCCCACTTTAATACTAGATCGCGAGTAAGAAACTCCCTGTGTTTAGCCTTTTTATTGAAAAGGGCCTTCATATTATCTTCTTACTTTTGAAGCTTGTCATCTACTCCGACCCTATTTTTTCTGAACTTAGATTAGTTAATTTATCTTTCTTGTAACGTCATTTAGCTCTTAATTTGAATCCTTCCATAGATTCATCACAGGAAGAGAAATATCGATAGGAAGGAAAACGTCAGTACCATAAACCAATTGAAAATGTGACATACCTATTAATTTCTTGGTGTCGTTTCGGTTCGCCCATAGGGCATATTTCAGGTGGATCTGCCAAGCCTTTTTATTTTATGTCAACACTTTTTTTATTATATTCATCAGGATCCTGTTAGGCGATTTGGCCAATCCATGCCCCTGAGGATAATAGGTTGTAGAATGTCCTAACACAATGTTGTATTTTTTTCAAAAATTGACCATTGCCATAGATTTGAAAGCTTGGGCGTTGTCAGTGACTATTTTTCGAGGATAACCAAATATCAATAGGATGTTCTCTTCTAAGAAGTTTATTACTACCGAATCTATAACATTCCGAGTTGGAATGGATTCTACCCACTTTGTGAAGTAATCAATAGCGGTTAAAATCCATCTATGTTGAGCGCTTGATTGTGGATGGATTTCTCCAATGAAGTCCAGACCCCATCTTTGAAAACATGCTTTAGATTTTACTGGGATCAAAGGTAGGGCGGGGATATTCTTCTTGCTAGCGAACAGTTGGAACGAATTATAGGCCTTGACTCTCGATTTCACATCGGTGAATAACTTTGGCCAGTAATATCTATCCCTTAAAATATTGTAGGCTGTTGCTCTCCAGGCATGGTGTCCCCTGCACACTCCTTCATGGAATTCATCTATGATGCCTTCTGTTTTTGAATCTATTAGGAAACATAACAAGAAATCTAGGGGGTCTTTCCAGTACAACCGACCCTCAATAATACAGTATTTGATTGTGTGCAGCTTTAAATTCCTTTCTTTAAACAGAGTCATGTCATTTGGGCACTGACGATTAAGGAGGTATGTAACAATGTCGTGATACCAGGTAGAGGGGAAAAACTTATCTTCAATTCAAACATTAGGCACCTGATAATCAATTTCTTCTATATCCAGGAGGGATTCATACGATTCGATATTATTGTTGGATTACTGAGAGGGGGGGTGAATCAGTAATAGTGTAATTATAATCCTTTTTCTTCTATTGTTATATCAATGTAGAATTATTATCCAATAATGAGCAGTAAGAAATAAACAATCACATACATACACAGTACACCAGTTTTTTACATGGAAACCCAAATCGGGAGAAAACCACGGAATAATGTTTCTTATATGTCTTGAAGAATTACATTCATTGGAAGCACCAACTTCCTTTGTTTTCCAGCTACAACTGGAAGGAGGCTCCAACCCCCTAATTTCTCAGGCTACAACCTGAGGGAATATCCAACTCCCCAATTCTCTAGTTACAACCAGAAGGAGGCTACAACCCCCTATGTTCTCCGACTACAACCGGAAGGTACCTATAACCACCTGTCCTTGCCCTATCCTTCCACCCTGAAGTAGAAGTAGAATGATGGAACCACTGTCAACCTGTCACTGTGAGATATACCACTGTAAACCTATACCAATAAATCTGAACCATGCATCAACCATGCATCAACCTGCACCTCAACCTATAATCAACCCGTACCATAAACAAGTGCATCAACCATGCACCAACCTATACCAAATAACTTGTAATCAGCATGTACCAACCATGTACCAAGTATGTACAAATCATGTGTCAACTACTCATCAACTATGACTCATCAATATGTACCAACATCATCAACTATACACCTCATGTATGTGCCAACGCATCAGCTACTTGTCTCAACCATGTACTCAACATGTACCTCAACCAAAAACCCTCATCAATTTCATCATCCAAATCTGATTTGTAGCTATGTAATAGACCTGGTGTATATGATCACATTCCTTCAAACCTTTGTTAACTTTAACAACAAGAGACTGACATTTTCATCAAACTTTTCTTTAGTCTCACATGCCTAGTTTTGGATTAGTCAACAACTCTAACTTGAAGTAATCATAACTTTGTAATTGTAATTTATAAATATCTAAAACTGATACACAATGTTATTCAGTGTGTTTTATACAATTCCTCCAAGTGTCACTACTTGGAACCTCTCAGAAAAGGAGTTATAGAAAAAATGGCATACCTTGCTGAATTCTGGCTTATTCTAGAGAGCGACCTTGTAGAGCGTGCCCCACACGAAATGTTTGTTTAAATGATCTGAAACTATTAAAACTCATACTATATATGGTACCCCAACCAAAACATTTGGTTTCATTGAATTTGGATCTGTTATGAAGAAGTTATGACGTTTTTACCCGAAACATTTGTTTTTGACTAGTTTTAGGACTAGCCACAAACCCTATTTTCCACGGAGTGTAACTCCAAAAATACAACGAACCACAAGTTTAATTGTTTACCACAGATACTTGGATATGTTTTCTCAATGGAATAGCAATTTCATGGTCTGAATCACTATAGAAAACAAGTTATAGTGAAAATGATGAGATGACCTGTAAATAACATACCTTAGAAAGCACCATCAAAAGAATTTATTCTTCCTTGCATTTCGGCCTTCTTTTCTTCACCTTTCCTCAGAATTTTGGTTTATATATCCTTGGTTACCTCAGACACATATAGATATTCAATATAATCAAGTGTGATTAAAATGAGAGAGCCTTGCCTCTTATTTATACTCTCCAAGTAGCTTCCTTAAAAACATCCTCTAGGTCACTTGGCCCCACTTTCCTTATTTTAGGGTTAACCCACTTCTAATTTCTCCATTAAATTTATTATTTAAATAATTTATTTTGTATTCAATTTGAATTATAGTACATTCATCACTTCACTTTATTATTTACCTTTTAAAAACCCTTAAACCACTTTGACTACTTTGACCTTTTGGGGCTTCTAGATGACATGTGAGGGTCCTCCAACTTCGTAAGGCCATACCTCTCAGACCGTGAGGAGTTATGTGACGTTCCACATACCACCAGAAAAGGAATGACATGTACTATACATATAGAATAGTATTGTATGAAAATACATCATAACTCATACCGTTACCCATCAAACAAACTTGGGACCATTACCCAAACCTGGGGTCTCCAACTTCTTAGGGCCGTAACTCTCTAACCATGAGTAGTTATGTTACGTTCCACATACCACCGGAAATGGCATGACAAGCATTATCCATCTAGGATAGTTTCCCTGAAAAATTCACTTTCCTTCATATCATTAGTCCACAATTAAGCATGGGTTCTCTTACTCCGCAAATCATCTTCTCGTGAGGGATTTCACCATAAGGGGACCACTTTGGAGTTCATCCATATTTAGTTCTTATTAACCATGAAAAAAAAATAATGTGTCATATTTACATCAAACAATATTGGGTCCATTACCCAAAATTTTGTGCTACGGGGCTTTCTTCAAGGGTTGACATCAATAACAACCAACCTTAATCAACAATCTCCCCCTTTGGCATTGATGGTAACACGCTGACGCAATAATGAAATCATATCACTCATGCTCTCCTTGGAACCATGCTTCTGTCCTCTGCATCTGATAAATTTTCTCCCCCTGAAACCATGCCTCTATCCTCTACATCTGATAAATCTCTCCCCATTTGTCATCAATGGAAAATGTATATTTCCATCTGGGGCTACTCCCCTTGACCGAACTGTCCTCTTATGGTGCTTCCTCATGTACACCTAAGACATATAAGATAAGCATTCAAAAAGCATTAAAAAAGAATTCATTTTGGAGTAGAAATAACTCCAAGTCTTTGGCGAAGATATTCAAAAGCTTCCTATGGAAGTGGTTTTGTAAAGATGTCTGCCACTTGTTCTTTTGTTCCCACATACTCAACTCTGATGTTCTTTTCTACAACCTATTCTCATAGAAAGTGATACTTGATTGGAATGTGCTTCATCTTGGAGTGCATCACCAGGTTTTTTGATATACTAATGGCACTTGTATTATCACAATATATTGGAATGGGCTCATCATACTCAACCTGTATATCTGTCAAAGTTTGTTTCATCCAAAGAACCTGTGTACAACATGTTGATGTTGTAATATACTTTGCCTCGACTATAGATAGAGATAATGATGATTATTTCTTGCTTAGACATGATACCAAACACTCACCTAAGTAGAACATTGCTCTACTGGTTCTTCGTCAGTCATCAATACAACCTGCCCAATCTTCATCTGTGTAGGCAATAAGTGATAGATAATTTAATTTTGGATACCATAATCCAAACTCTTTTGTTCCTTTGAGATATCTGAAGATCCTCTTTACTGCTAATACATGTAATTCCTTTGGCACTGCTTGAAATCGTGCCACCTATCCAACTGCCTGCATTACATATGGTCTAGATGATGTGACATATAGTAGGCTTCCAATCATTGACCTGTATTTCCTCTGATATGTAGACTTCGAATCATCATCTTTTCTCAACTTACAACTAGTTTGCATGGGAGTGATAACTAGTTTTCAATATTCCATTCCAAACCTCTTTAGCATTTCTTTGATATACTTGGTTTGAGAAATAAAAATTCCTTGGTTGCTTTGACATATCTGAAGTCCGAGAAATAAGGATAGTTCTCCAAGTAATGACATTTCAAATTCATTATGCTTGTCTTTTGCAAATTTCTGGTTTAACCTGTCATCGTCACTACCAAAAATAATATCATCAACATAAACTTCAATTAATAAAATATTACCTTGACTTACCTTGATGTAGAGGTTGTTGTCTGCACTTCCTTTTCTGAACCCTAGCTGCTACAGATACTTATCTAGTCTAGAGTACCATGCTCTAGGAGCCTGTTTTAGACCATACAAGGCCTTCTTTAATTTACACACATAGTCTGTGTTCTCTGACAACTAATATCCTTCTGGTTGTTCAATGTAGACTTCTTCTTCAAGTTTACCATTCAGAAAAGTTGATTTTACGTCCATATGATATACTTTAACATTTTTGGAGCATGCATAAGCTAAAAGCAAACAAATTTCTTCCATTCTAGAAGCTGGGGCAAATGTCTCTTCAAAGTCGATTCCTTCAATCTGTGCATATTCTTTACATACCAATCTAGATTTGTTCCTTGTACCTGTCCATTTTTATTCAATTTATTCCTGAAAACCCATTTTGTGCCGATCACATTCTTATTCTTTGGTCTTGGAACCAATTCCCAAGTGTCATTTTTCTCTATTTGATCCAATTCTTCATCCATGGCCTTATTCCAAAATTCATCCTTGTTGGCTTCTTCAAAATAGTTTGGTTCAATTGTAGATAAGAGTGCTAGGTGTGTTTGTTCTGGTGAATGGATTTTTCTTCTAGTCACAACTCCTGCATCTTTGTTTCCAATAATCTAATCTGAAGAATGATTCTTTTGTACTCATTTTGTAGTGTACCTTTTTACACTACCTAGGTTTTCAAACCTCTCAGTTACCATTCTGTACATGGAATTTTACATAATTCGTACAGAATTTATAAGCAAATGCATTTAAACAATTAAACACACTTAAATCTCAGAGTAAAATATATAAGTTGTTGCTACAATTAAACAAGACATAGCATTCAACAGTAATTCATTTACACAGTAGAAACATGATACATAAATAGCTCAGTCATGCAAAACATGATCAAAGGATAATTCAGAATACTTATCTTTTAACAGTTGTAGAAATCACCAACCAAATGCAGACCTTCCACGAACCTCCCAGCCGTAGATTGCACTGCTCCTCAACTCAACAGTAGGTCACCCCCGAGCTGGGACTGAGCTCCACCCCAGGAAAAGGAATCCAGACTCAGGCTGAGGTTACAGGGAAAACAATCACTCACAACCACCAGGAAGGAATTCTCTCCCAGGAATCTCCCACGCTCACTGCCCATAGACCCTCATTCCCCACATGCTTGTTCCAGCCCAGGAGAGTGCACCTTCTCTGTCACATGGACAGTCCTTCGGATGCCAGTCTCCCTTGCCTTGGGTTATAGGAACATACCGGACCGGAAGTCTCCGGGTTCTGTAGCAGCTACAGGGTTCCTTCCAGGGGATCTCTCCTTTCTCTGTGCACTCTCTCACCTGGAGGAGTCACTCACAGGCCAACAAGCCTCACACAGTCCAGTACTACGTGATCACCACAACCCACGGGAAAACAGACATAGACTTTCCCAAATCGGTTCAGCAGTTGCAGGATGATCTCACGGACACGACTTCAGAGCAGGGCTTCACGCACAGGCTAGCTCAGCTTTTTTTCCCGAACAACAAAGGATTCTTCCACTTGAGTACAACACAGTGTTCCTGTTCAGGAAATGCACTCCCAGTTTTTCCTAGAACAGACACAGACTCATAGCTCTGAACAGGGTGTACACGATTTTTTTAGGACAAGCACAGGCATTACGAATTTCAGATATGAACCAGGGTATCTGGCAGAGGTCGTACCCGGTTCCACCCTTAGAGGTTCGGGTCTCCATGGAAGAGAATATCCCCTCACGGCTTACTTCCTCCGTTTTATTTGCATGCACCAGGGTTGACACTTGTCACCCTGGGAACTGCATGTGTGCCACAACGTACATCCCCCTTGCACATTCCTTCCCTTGCCAGGAACTTAGGATAAACGAAAATGCACATGTCTCTTTTTAAAATAATATTAAAATATTATTTCCAGGTTTAGGCCCCTAGGCTCATCACTCAGCCCCTTTCCCACTTTCCAGCCCCTAGTTCCTTACCCACTCTGTGGACGCTTAGTCCCCCATCACTCATTCATCGTGGTCGGTCTGCACCTGGTGGTGTTTATATTTTATTGATGTGCTGCATATATATACAAATACAAAATCCAGGCCCTTGGCCTTCAATCCTTAGGCTCTCTGGCCTAATCAAACACATAAGCCTACTGTCTTATACAAAACTCGACTCACCAGCCTATAACACATATTTACAATTTCTTTCAGATCATGGTTTACATCGGGGCTCGGGCTTGGGGACACTACAATCCCCCTCCCCTTATTTTTGCACTGTCCTCAGTGCAACTTTAGATAGCATCTGCAAGCTTTTCAAAATTTTCAAAAAGATGCGGGTACTTTGCCCGTATAACATCTGCATGCTCCCATGTTGTGTCCTTAGGACCGTACCAGGTCCATTGGACCTTTACAAGCTCTATATCTCGATTCCGGAGCTGTTTTCTTTTCCTGTCCAATATGCGTACAGGATGCACTTGCAGGACACCTTCTGGTTCCACCTGGATCACAGTCCAATCGATAACATGATTAGTATCAGGTACGTCTTTCTTAAGCAGTGAAACATGAAACACATTATGTACAGTCATAGATGCAGGTAATGAAAGCATGTATGCAACTGGCCCAATCCTTTCCAGGATCTCAAATGGCCCACAAAATCTTGCTGCCAACTTGGCGCAACTTCCCAGTTTCAGGGAACTCCTGTTAGTTTTCACTTTCAGGAAAACATGGTCACCTACTTTGAAATCTGAATCTTCTCGGTGGAGGAGTGTCCCTGTAATCTTCCTTGTATATCTTTTTATCCCCTTTTATTGTTTCTGCAAAGCTTTTTGGATTTGTTTCTTGCTCTGTTGTTTTGGAGCTTGATCCATTTTCTGTTTGAATGTATCCAAGTATGGACTTGTCAATATGAGATTTTTGACTGCTGATAATGTCATCCAGAACTTTTGAACCATTCTGCATATTTTTCTTTTGAATATCATTTCTTAGTGTGACAATCTCTGCTTCCATATTTCCAATGATCCTATCCTTTCCTTCTAGATGTTCTTTGAGTGCTTCTTCAATTCTTTTATCTTCTTCTATTTGAACCTTCAATTTAGTGATCATTTGTTCTAGTTCTTGAGTGTCTTTTTTCTTATCTAGTTCTTCTTGCAGTTTCTTGTTTTTCTTGTTTTCTCTTCTGATAACTTCTATGACACTCATTAATTATTCTCGGAAGTCAACTTCTGCCTCTTCAATTTCTTCTTCATATGATTTTTCATATTCTTCTTCAGAGTCTTCTTTATCAGTGTCTTCTACTACCATGAATAGAACTCTCCCTGTTTCACTTTCACTGACTTCATCTTCATTTGATGATGAGATGTCTTCTTTGGTGCAAAAGCTTTTCTTGAAAACTTTATTTGTAGTTCTTTTACCTTTATATGTTTGTCTGTCTTTTGAGTAACCTTCATCATTTCTCTTTTTCTTATGAGTACATTTGTTAGCAAACTGACCAATACCATCACAATTAAAACAAATTAAAGGAATCTTATCTCTATACCTACTGTTGGTTCCCGTGTTCAGTCTTTTGACGAAGTTGGCCACTTCTTCATCATCTTCTGAGATGTTGTTGTTGCTGCTATATTTTTGTTGTTCCTTTTTCTTTTTCTTTGATTTTTTGGATGCTTTGAAGGATGCTTCTTTTACATTTGGATTTTCATGGTCAGTTCTCATCTCATATGTTGTGAAGATTCCATGTAGTTCATCCATGCTTATTGAGTTTAGATCCGATCTTTCTTTTAGTGATGATATCTTAGGTTTGAATCTCATAGGAAGAGATCTTAGTACCTTTTGAACAATTACAGATTCTTCGATTTCTTCTCCCAATCCTATGATTGCATTCACTGTTTCATCGACTCGTAAGAAGTAGGCTGCGA
>ML779394.1:99178-137998 GCA_009831015.1 Picea engelmannii
ACTCGTAAGAAGTAGGCTGCGATATCTTCATCTTCCTTCATTTTTAGTTGTTTGAACTGACCTCTGTAAGTTTGAAGCTTTGCTGCTTTGACTTTTGAATCTCCTTCATAAATATTTCGAAGCTTGTCCCAAATCTCTTTAGCGGATTTACAATGTGCAACTTTGGTGAATACCGTATCACTGAGACCATTCAAAAATGCATTTTTGGCTTTGGAATTATTCTCATCGAGTTTCATTGCTTTGTCATTTTTTGGTGGAACTGTTGGCATTGTGTATCCATCTACAATTGATTGCCAAACTTGAAATCCATGTTCATGTATATATGTCTTCATCCTTATGCTCCAAAAAACATACTTTTTTCCATCAAACTGTGGTATTCCATTTTTATACAAGTTGGTACTCTCCATGATCTACCTTTTAGTGGTTAAACTGATTTCTGAAGGAACCTGCTCTGATACCAATTGTTGTATTACTAAGAGGGGGTCTGAATTAGTAATAGCGTAATTATAATCCTTTTTCTTCAATTGTTATATCAATGTAGAATTATTATCCAATAATGAGCAGTAAGAAATAAACAATCACATACATACACAGTACACCAGTGTTTTACATGGAAACCCAAATCAGGAGAAAACCACATAATTCTTTTTCTTATATGTCTTGAATAATTACATTCATTGGAAGCACCAACTTCTTTTGTTTTCCATCTGCAACTAGAAGGAGGCTCTAACCCCCTAGTTTCTCAGGCTACAACTTGAGGGAAGCTCCAACTCCCCAATTCTTTGGCTACAACCAGAACGAGGCTACAAGCCCCAATGTTCTCCGACTACAACCGGAAGGTGGCTATAACCACCTGTCCTTGCCCCGTTCTACCACCCTGAAGTAGAAGTAGAATGATGGAACCACTGTCAACCTGTCACTATGAGATATACCACTGTAAACCTATACCAATAAATATGAACCATGCATCAACCATGCATCAGCCTGTATTTCAACCTGTAATCAACCTGTACCATAAACAAGTGCATCAACCATGCACCAAACTGTACCAAAAAGCCTGTAATCAACCTGTACCAACCATGTACCAAGTACGTACCAATCATGTGTCAACTACTCATCAACTATGACTCATCAATATGTACCAACATCATCAACTATACACCTCATGTATGTGCCAACTCATCAACTACTTGTCTCAACCATGTACTCAACATGTACCTCAACCAAAATCCCTTATCAATTTCATCATCCAAATCTGATTTGTAGCTCTGTAATAGACCTGGTTTATATGATCACATTCCTGCAAACCTTTCTTAACTTTAACAACAAGAGACTATCATTTTCATCAAACTTTTCTTTAGTCTCACATGCCTAGTTTTGGATTAGTCAACAACCCTAACTTGAAGTAATCATAACTTTGTACTTGTAATGTATAAAGATCTAAAACTAATACAAAGTGTTCTTCATTGTTTTTTGTGAAATTCCTCCAAGTGTCACTACTTGGAACCTATTAGAAAAGGAGTTATAGCTAAAATGGCATACCTTGCTGAATTCTGGGTTATTCTAGAGAGCGACCTTCTAGAGTGTCCCACATGGAATAATTGTTTAAATGATCTAAAACTGTTACAAAATATACTATAGACTGTACCCTAACCAACACATTTGGTTTAACTAAATTTTGGATCTGTTATGAAGAAGTTATGATGTTTTTACCTGAAACACCTGTTTTTGACTAGTTTAAGGACTAGCCATAAACCCTATTTTCCACGGAGTGTACTTCCAAAAATACAATGACCCACAAGCTTATTTGTTTACCATAGATACTTGGATATGTTTTCTCAATGGCATAGAAATTTCATGGTATGAATCATTATAGAAAAAATGTTATAGCAAAAATGTTGAGATGACCTGTAAATAACATACCTTAGAAAGAACCATCAAAAGAATTTATCCTTCCTTGCATTTCGACCTTATTTTCTTCACCTTTCTTCAGAATTCCGGCTTATATATCCTTGGTTACCTCATACACATATAGATATTCAATATCCTCAAGTGTGATTAAAATGAAAGAGCCTTGCCTCTTATTTATACTCTCCAAGTAGCTTCCTTAAAAACATATTCTAGGTCACTTGGCCCCACTTTCCTTATTTTAAGGTTAACCCACTTCTAATTTCTCCATTAAATTTATTATTGAAATAATTTATTTTATATTCACTTTGAATTATAGTACACTCATCACTTCAATTTATTATTTACCTTTTAAAAACCCTTAAACCACTTTGACTACTTTGACCTTTTGGGGCTTCTAGATGACATATGAGGGTCCTCCAACTTCGTAAGGCCATAACTCTCAAACCGTGAGGATTTATGTGATGTTCCACATACCACCAGAAATGGCATGACATGTAATATACATATAGAATAGTATTGTCTGAAAATACATCATAATTCATACCGTTACCCATCAAACAAACTTGGGTCCATTACCCAAACCTGGGGTCTCCAACTTCTCATGGCCATAACTCTCTAACCGTGAGGAGTTATGTTACGTTCCACATACCACCAGAAATGGCATGAAAAGAACTATCCATATAGGATAGTTTCCCTGACAAATTCACTATCCTCCATCTCATTATTCCACAATTAAGCATGGGTTCTCTTACTCCGCAAAGTGTCTTCCTGTGAGGGCTTTCACCATAAGAGGACCACTTTGGAGTTCATCCATATTTACTTCTTATTAACCATGAAAAAACAATAATGAGTCATATTTACATCAAACAATATTGGGTCCATTACCCAAGGATTTGTGCTACGGGGCTTTCTTCAACGGTTGACATCAATGACAACCAACCTTAATCAACAATTATTTATCCCGAGCACCCTAAAATTTGATTCGGCTAACAGCTTCCCCAGGCCTTGACCTTTGACTAGTTTGGTTGTCTTCACTTCTAGATCAAATTCCTGAATTTTAGCCAACCATCGACCTCTTCTCCCATCACTGTCCAGCTGAATTAAAATTTCTTTGATAGCATTATTTGGCACGTAAGTGATTATCTTAGAATGCAGTACATATGTCCTGAAAGGATTGAGAGCCTTCACCATTGCATATGCTTATTTCTCATGTATATCGTACCTTAATTATGCATCCCTGAGGCCTTTTCTAAAGAAAGATATTGGTTTCTCAAATCTTTCCTCATCCTTTTGCAGGAGTACCGTTGCAACATTATGTTCAGAAGAGAATGAGAAGATCATGAATTCCTTTGACTTCCTAACACAAATGCTTCCCCTATAGATTTCTTGACGCACTCGAATGATTCTTTAGCTTCAACAGTCCACTTCACTTCGTTGTCTTTCTTCAACATATATTTGATCATTTTAATTATTTTAGCAAAATTTGGAATAAATCTTCTCAAAAAGTTGATCTTTCCTAAAAAATATTGAATTTATATTCTGTTCCTGGGAATATTAATCATGTCAACAGCCTCAACTCATTTAGGATCTGCCTTTATAACTTATTTTGACACTATATGACCTAAGATATTACCTTCTTGCATAGAGAAATGTGATTTCTTGGGATTAAGAGACAAATCGAACTTTCTGCATTTTTTGAAGGTCTTCCTGAGGTGTAGCAGATGTTCTGCATCAGAGCTAGAAAAAATCATCAAATCATCAAGATAAATAACAACAAATTTTCCTTTCTCACCGATGAACGCGATGTCCATCGTTCTCTGGAAATTAGCCCCTACATTCATCAAACCAAATGGAATTTTATCATACATAAAATTTCCCCATGTAGTGGTAAACATAGTATCTTCTCTGTCGTATTCATGGAAAACGATTTGATTGTATCCAGAAAAACCATCAATCATGGACATCCTGTTAGCCCCAACTACCTTTTCTAGGACATGATCCATTTTTGGGAGTGGGTAGTTGTCTTTGAGGGACAACCGATTTATGTTTCTAAAATCTACATAGAGCCTAATTTTGCCATTTTTCTTTTTGATGGGGACTAAATTCGCTACCCATTCAGAATAACTGAGTGGAATGATAATTTTAGCATCAAGAAGTTTATTGACTTCCCTTTCTATCACTGGCAGGAGAATAGGGTTTATCTGTTTGATTTTCTGTCTGAACGGTTTAATACCATGATTTAAAGGAATCTTATGTTCAATAACAGAGGTATCATAAGTTTTCATATCATCATAAGACCAAGAAAAAACATCCTTGTACTACCTAAGTAACTCAACGTACTTACTTTTCATTTGCATCGGAAGTACTTTGATATCTTGACCATTTTTGGATCTTCACTAGTTCCTACATTACAATCTTCAATTTCTTTGGGCTAAGGATGTAAGGTATACTTTAAAGGTATGTCATCTTGTTCAAACAATCTTTCTAAGGGGATCAGGCCTCTGGGAATGTGATTTTTCTTAAGGACAATCATACGGTGGTTTGTGATCTTGTCTTGGAATTTTTATGGGTTCTCTCCTTCTTGCATAACCCAAGCAAGATCATTTTGGTTTTCTTGATCTATGTGAGTTTCAGAAAACTCATCAATCATCTCTATAAACTGTTTAATTTGTTCGTCATCCTCGAACACTTTCCATTGTTGAACATTGCTCGGGATGGAAGGTTTGTGTCTCATCTCGATGTGATACTTTAGCTTCAAGATAGTGGTTGGTGTGAAGGTCGCAGCAGCCTTGGCCAAGGAATTGACTTGTTGGCTCTCCATTTTGGGAATAGCATGTATGTTAAAATATGAGAAGAAATTGTCTATAAGATCCCAGGCGCAATCCCTGTATGATATCAACCTTGGGTGTTTAGCTTGATACTTATGTTTCAGTTATTTCACAATAAGCTTTGCATCACCATAAACTATTAGATGTTCGATTTTTAACTTCCTTGCAGCTTCTAATCCCAACACCAGAGCTTCATATTCACAAACATGATTCATATAATCAATATCCCATTGTAATCTATAAGAGAAGGGAATAACATACTCATCACCTAGTGCCACGAATAAAACTCCAGCTCCCTCTCCTTCACAAGATGACGCACCATCGAAGAACATTTTCCACATTCCTTCTCTAATATTTACATTTTATTTGTTATTTCTATTTTTTCATTTTCTTCTTTTGTACATTCCTCGAAATCGTCATCTATAGATAATATAAAATTTCCTAAGTCCTGATCAACAACATAGACTGGGTAATTATTGGGGTTTTGGGGGTCACTTACAATATATGCCAGTCTAGTTTCTTTGTACAATCATGTGAATTGTCCACCAAAAATAGGGATCGTAGCGTAAGTCATGTCCAACTGAAATGATTCTTCTAATTTGGCGCCCCAAGACCTGGATAGAAGCATGTCGTACTTGTAAGGGACATCGGCAATGACCACATCCATAAGGATTCTTTTTACAAGGATATGAGCAAGATTTACTACCAAATCTTAAATCATACCTAAACACTTGACTTTTCTATAATCAAACAAGTACAAGTCTTGATAAGGTCTAGTAATTTCGAGGCCTAAATTCTCCATGATAATTTTAGGCATTAAATTATGAGAGGCCCCAGAATCTAACATATAATTATGGAGTAAATGGTCATGCATAGTTAGTGTAATATAAAATGGAGCAAAAAAATCCTTGTTGTTGTCGATTTGTGGACCAAACATGATCGTAGCTCTTTCATCCCATAGATTAATAACATCTGCATGACATTCAACATCAGAAAAATTTATCACTTTAGTAATTTTCTTTTTATAAATCGAATTTTTTGCAAGTTCAACCAGAGGCATGGGGATTTTAATTTTATTAAGTTCATTCTCTAAACTAAAACCTCCATTTTTTTTTCGATTTCTCTGGTTGGAATTTCTTCTTCTATATTTTATGGTTCTTAGTTTGTGTTGTTCTTGTTTCAATTGGTTTTTTTTCAGGCATCTTATGTTTCAGTTGATGTTTTATTAACTGCTTCCTCATTCGTTTTACTTCATGACAAAATATTTTTTAGTGGAACATTCGTAGAATTTTTCTCTCTGGGCCTTAAATCATACTTTTGTTGGAGTTCGACCATTATTGAGTTGGCGAGCCCTTGATACGTAGAATCTCCCAAATTGTTTATGATTTCCTCATTATTAAATATGGATTATAGGTCTAAAGATTTTTCATAATCCTGTTTGGTTAAGTGTGGATCCATATTGTCATCGCTAAGGTTATTCAAATCTTCTTCTAACTCATAATTTTTCATTTCATCTCTCTGCATAAAAATTTTAGTTTTAAACGGAGCTTGGATCTTTTGATCTTCATTTTTTATTTCTATCTATTGCATATGGGGGTTAGGGTTTATCTTGAACGGATTCCTAAAGTAAGTATCATTTTTGGATTGATCTAGTTCCATTCTAGATATATTGTTTGATAAATCTTTAATTATCTTGGCCATCTCATCCATTTTTTCTTCTACAAACTTCCCAGATCTAGAGGGTCTTGGTTGTTCCTTGAAAAGCCTAGGTTATCTGGTTCCCAACTCAACCTTAGTTTTTAATTTTCCAAATTCCATCATATTAGATTCAATTTCTATGGTGTCATATTTCATTCCTGCTAGAGTGGTAGACCTTCTTTCTCTTAAGAGGAGGGAAAAATCAGGTTCAAAATCTCCTGCAAAATTTTTGCAGCAGGTTGAGAAGGTTTGACTTCAAATGGGATTTTGTTATATAGTTTTTTGAACCTTTGAGTAAATTCAAGGATTGATTCATAATTATTTATTCTTAAAGCCCCAAATTCGGTTAAATAATAGAGATGGTCGTTTTTCTCTCCCCACTGTCTTAGGAAGGAATTTTCTAGATCATCATATGACCGCATGGAACATACCGAGAGTCCTTTGAAATAGGTCCTCACTTTTCCTTCAAAGGTTTGTACTAATAGCCTTGAGTAAACATCTTCGTGTTCGATGCCAAGGATATCAACAAACTAATAAAAAAAGGCTATGTGTTCAGTCGTGGTTAGATCTCCTTATCCCATGAATTTGGGGAGGTTTTTCATGTAATTTTTGAGCAAATCATGAAGGATAGTAGGAAGGACCAAGGGATCATATCTAGCAGCTACCTTGGGAAAGATTCTAGGAGGTTGACCTTTTCCACCAACTCCACCACCTTCGACACCTCCAACACCAACCAGTGAGAATCTATGAGACGAACTTCGAGGGCTGAAAAGGGGATTTTCAAAAACCTCGAGGGATGGAAGTGGTGACCTTTCAACTACTTTAGGGTGTGACGAATGATGTTTGGGAGTGAATTCGTGAAGAGACGAAATATTTATATGAGGAGGAAAAGGGAAACTTGGGTTGGTTTCCTCATATTTACAAGATGTATATATGGGAGAGACGACAGGGGATGAGTCATAGTATAAAAAATACTCTTCATAGTTTCAAGAAACTGAAACCCTTACTTGGGGAGAGCAAAGAAACGACAGGGTGTCAACGACAAAAGGTATCAAAAGGGGTCCTTTGTTCTTACTGGTAAAATTATCTGTCAAGTCAATTTCAAATTTTATCTCAGGAACACTTACCTCTGGAGTTTCAGGTTTAGCTTCAAGTTACTAGTTGACATCTCTCCAGAATGAGTTTTTTTGAAACTTTCTTTAGGAGTTAGTACTTCAGTCTGAACTTTAGCATTAACTTGTGTAACTCTGGGTTGATATACCTTACAAGTTGATGCAACAGTCTATTTGAGATATCCCTTTGGTTTCAACATCTTTTCTGGATCTGACACTGGTGTGGTCTGCTTATCGTCTGGATATTTTATGGTATTATTTCGACCAAATACTAGTTTTATCTATGGTGGAGTCACCAAGTGAAAAATAAAATAAGCCTTATTTATGTATTCAATCTTCATTCACCATCAAAGATCAAAATTTACCTTGTCGTTTTCCCAGGGAAAATGATTTTGTTTCTTCATCCCCTGCAACGGTGCCAAAAGGATGTTGTTCCTGAGATTAAACTTAAGGCTCAAAGAGTAATGTCAGGTATCAGGAGTGTTTAAAGATAATGTTTTAAAATAGTTCTTTTTCTACATTTAGTTATATAATAAATCATCCTTAAATAAAATTAATAATAGGACATTACAAAGGTTGTATTCCGTTGTCTGAGTCACAATTATAATATCAAATGGTGTGGAGGAAGGTTACAAAAAACTGTTAAACAAAGCTAGGCATCAATTGCAGAAGAGTCTCACCTTTTTTGCAGTGGAAGAAAAGTGGAGAGTGCACCCTTGAACAGTATATGAAATGTGGTAATTCATACAGCTTGCAGGTCTTGTATTACTTATAGTAAATATAGAGGAAAAACTACTTACTTAATGAATTGCTAATATAATATAATCGCAATAGTTGTAATACTAAATTGAGATCAATCACTTTTCAATGAATTATATAAATAAATTCATAGAAATGAGGATATAGAGGAATCAAATAACTCAAATGGAACAAAAATTAGAATCTCTATCTGCACTTGTATTAATACTCAAAAAGGAGAGTTTTCTCTATTACATCCGGCAAGAAGCAGGCTTCAATAGATCTTGAATTTGTGTATTTATACAAAACTGTCACAACTCAAAACGGTTGGAATTATTACAATATTTGATTAAAATAATTTATATTTCAATAAGACAATAGTATGTAAAATCTGATGAGCTTCATTGGTGTTCTTCTCTGTCTCTTCATATGCAGGGAAAAAAATCCTCTTTTCCTTAGTCCTTTAGGATGAATACAGATGTCATATAGGCCACCTTCATCATTCGGTTTACTTTCTTAGCCATTTTAGTTTTTTTTTCTTCGGTCCCTCCAGACACGTTAAAAAATGCAACGAATCATAGTTGGGATCAGGTAGGAAGGATAATCATATGAATGGAACTACATGCATCATCAGGGAATGAATAATAGGCACAGGAAAAAGTGGTTGTTTGTGAAAAGAATGATAGTGAAACAATTGTATGATGATGAATTAAGGATAAGTGGATAAGAGAAGATTAGAATGTGAATGAATGAGATAAGTGGCTCTAGGAAGGTGAAAGGTAGGGAGGGTAAAAATAAATGGCGTTGTCCATGTTTTCTTATTTTCTTCCAGATATACTTTCTTTTCCATGTTCAATACATTGGTTGCATCTATTCAATAATTCCACCACGAACCATGAGGGATCAATTGTTTCATTTACCTCAAAAGTGAATAATCTCGTCTCTACCTGAGGAAAATTTTCTTGGATCCTTTTTATTTCCTGATATGTGGCCTATAATTTTGAGCTTGGACTTACTAGCCATTTATTTATCTTAATAAGATCAATTTGTCTCATTTCCTGAATGGCTGTTAGATTTTATTCCTTGCTCTTTCTGGAATTATGTTGTTTCATTCCAATATCAATTTGCCCTAAGGATTCTAAGGTATCACTTCCTTCAAAATCAATTAGCTTCTTATCTAATGCTGAAGATGCTTCCAGGCAAGCATCCTTTACCTCCCTGACTAATATTTTTCTTTCCGCCAACTTTGTTTCCTAGACCTTCAGGGCCATATCACCTCGTAATTGTTCAGAAGGAGAGAGCAGAGGAAAATCAAAGACATTATCTTTGTGCACCAATATGATAGCTTCTTGAAACCTATCCCAAGCTGAGAGAGATTCTCTTTCCTTGAAATAGATGTCCCTCAGAGAAAGGTCTACTGCCTGGTAGCACTTTTGGATGACATCTACCTTCAAAAAAAGGTCTTGTTGGGCAATTTCCATCTTCTCATTTATTTCTCGTGCTTGAGTTTGGAAGGTTGATATATCTATCGAGGTACCCTGGGTTAGGTCCAATATATATTACAATTTATTTATAAATTCATCATACTAAGTGACCAATCCTCGGTTGGTTTGTGAACTCTGATGGATCTCGTCAAGGTTGGCCTGAAGCTGTTGGATTTGTTGTCGATCATGAGCTCTGATTTGTTCGAATTATTGACTCATCTTGTTCTTGATGGTATGTTCCATGGAATTCATTTGAATTTTCAAGTGCTCTACCAATAGGAACTTCTGTCGCACTAGTTTGGAAAAATTGTCCACAGACCATTGATTCGAAGTGGAAAAATCACCTAACGAACCTGTAACTTCTTTTGTGAATTCTGGATCATCTCGCTTATTCCCGTCATATACCATTCTCTTACTTTTAGTTATCACTCCATGTTTCTGGTGTGATTCCCTTTTCACGATGGCATTCTATTTTCTACTAAAGAAGAAATCTGAAGGAGGCATCTCTCCGGGCGAGATGGGGGTAAGATCATCTACAAAAAAAAATTCGGAACTAGGATTTTTGAGGTTGTATTGTAGAGGTGTCAATGATGTAATGGGAGTACCAATATTCATAGACTGTTGCTGCTTTGTTGTATTCGAGGTGCCAACAGGGGTAGTTGGTGACGAGGGAGGCGCATTTTGTCCCTTCTTGAGGAAATCTTCAAGTTGAGCTTTTTCCTAGGGGCCTAACTAGCCTAACAATGATTCTTAAAATTTTTGTGTCAATACCTCCAAGCTCTTCAGGGTTTACTCAAATTTATGTTTACCAGAGTGACTCTCTTCAGAACCTGTTGACCTGGCTTCCTGGGAAGGGGGAGTGGCTATTTGATCTCCTTGTAGTACCTTTGGTTGACCATTTCTCCTGTGCTTTTGAAAACTGATAAAACCAGCTGGTTGATCTGGGGGTAGGGTTTGGAATCTATTCTGAACCTCCTCATAATATCTAACTCCCCTAAATATTTCTTCATACGTGGATTTTTCGTGCATATACTATTTCATGTTGAACTGACCTCGGTAGTTTTCCACAATCTTACGTGGATCGTGTCTTTTGAACTCGATGTCAACCAATTTGAAATCTTCCAGAGCCGCAACCTCCACTTTGGAGTGACTGAAATCCAGTAATGAAAACATGCCAACTTGAATAGGGAAAGTCGGACATACCTTTTTATGTATTTCCTTTAGATTTTTTCTATTGCCTCCTATTACTGTCTGGTAGGCCACTTCTCTGCATACCAATCGGTCCGGTAAAAATCATGGGATATCACGGGGAGGAACCAAGCACCCAAAAACCCTAATGTAGGAGAATTTCTCCTCAATAAACCAATCTTCTAGCTTACCCAAGTTTCCCATAATATTTTTTGAAATTTGAGGAGGTGGGTGACCATACAGGGCTATATGAACAGGAACCACAACATTGTGACAGATTTCATAAAATAAATCCTTGGCTTTTTCTTCCCATAACTTGGAATGGTAGAAATGAATGGGCTCGACACTGGCCGGGGTCCAGCTCCAATTCATCAATGGAAAAGGCATCATGAAACAGATAGCGTCCATGATATATATTGACATGTAAAACGGGATAGATTGTCCTTTTGAATTTGTTGTTTTATATTCAAAAATCTCTTTGGCGAAGTTATCGGACAAAATTTTGGCCCAACTGAAAGTGAAACCCTTGGCTACCTCTTGCATGATGGATACCCATTCCATCAAGAAGTGCGTAGGGCTCTTCTTCCCGAACAATTGACATAACATCATGGCTACATACACCATATGAGCATCCAAATATGTTGTGGAATATATACCATGAGCATCAGTTTTGAATCTCTTTGGGTGCCCCCAATAAGACTTGATTATATCAGGACAGTTCCTGGCGTACTAGACACATTCCTTTTGCTTGAACTCCAGAATGAATGCAACATAGAATGTATATATAGGATTAGGGGAGATTTTATATATTACTTGCATATGTTCTGGTCGAAAAGAGATGACAATGACTTTATGATGATTGACGATGCTCCTGGTATGGATGTCAACGTGCTCCAAGGCCCAACTTATCGTGTCATTATAAGGCATGAGCCTCGTTCGTGTCGCTACTTTGTGCAACTCCGACTACGCTATATGTATGAGTTTAGTTGTACAATTGTCATCCTCTTCTTCGGCAAAATACTCAGGACAATTGATGATTTCACACTCTAGAATATCTAACACCTGTGTCCAAGATTTAACAGTTTTTGTGGCTAATTGTGTGGTGCCTGATAGAACGTCTGCATTTGGGTTTGAATCCTCCCCTATTGCATCATGATTTTTCATCATTTTCTGTGGTGCCATAAATTCTAAGGAGACAACGTGAAATTACCTATTGCAGAGAAAATCTTTGAGTCTTTCAAACAGATAAAGCTTGCTAATTGCATAAGTTGAAATTGAATTCAAAAATGGAAGTGCTTTTATTCAAAATAGAGTCATCTCTTTTCGTATAGCTTCATTGATGGAAAATTTATTAACGTTTGATGGGAAATTCTACCTGGTGATCCACAATCCATGTTTGAATCATTATCCTTAACTAGTCGTAAATGCCATCAATACTTCGACGGTTCGCGTTCGGGAGTTTTCGATGTGACAGAGTGGGAACCTCTCGAATCCTGAATACGTGAAAAGATTAATCTATGAATAATTGGTTGTAAAACTTTAATTAATCATGTTTAAGATGGTGCGCTAACTTCAAGTGTTTCGGGAGTTCGTACTTCAGGGACTTCTAATGTATCTCGAGAGAAACTTCCCGAAATCTGAAATGTGAAACAATTAATTATCTGGTAATTGATTTTAAGTCCTAATTAACTGCGTTTAACCTGAATTACTCTGGAAGTTCAGAGTTCAGATATTTTAGAATACCATTCAGGGGAAAATCCCGAAACCTAAACTACGAATTCATTAATTATCTTTTGATCATGATTAGCTTAATTATTTAATGTTTAATACCTCAACATTTTGATATTTCGGTGATTTTTTTATTCATTTTTTGTTAAATTCCTGAAGGATCATGTCTTTTATTGACGAGTTATAGACTAGGTCATTCTGATGTGTCGATAAAGGGAGGTGCCACGTGTCAACTCAGGAAAGACTCAAAAGGCACACATTTCCTAAAAATGTTTGGGTATAGTTGTGAGAAGATTCGAGTTTCAGATTTTTGTGACTTTTGTTGTTAAGACTTATTGAAACATCTGAAGCACGAAGATCCAAAGAGTCTGTTAGAGATTTACCTCTTTAAAGTTTAGACAACTCCAAAACTCCAGTGGTATTAGGATCATTCAATCAAAAGGAAAAACTCATCAACGATGGATATTGTGCGCATCTTATTATTAACCAACCAACAAATGAATTTGATTTAAAATCAAAATGTCATTTACCAATTTTTTGTTCTCTTTGTGTAGAATTATATTTTCATGAGGTGGAAAGTATAAGGCTCAAAAGTTCGGAATTGTATGTGTTCCAACACTCATCTAAAAGGTCCATTAGTAGATCGTACCTTACAACCCATCACAGGTTATAACATGCCTAGTTTGCATGTTCCATATTTTTCCATATGCATTCTTATGCATGGGCATGCCCTTGAGTTGACATGAATATACACTCCATTAACATAACCATGAGCTTTTGAACTTTCTTTTGTTGATTCACTTCTACCTTCATGAAAGTTCTTGAGTACATTTTTATGCTTCCTTTTTACTCTATAAACTATACTTTTTTCTCCATAACCATCCATTTTGCCTCCTTTTCATTCCATATTTTCCATAAAACAGATTATGCAAGGTACATTTATCAATCTTTAGCTTAAGAATTGAGTTTTCTAATTTTTGGCATTAAAATTGAAAATTTATCAGAAATTACAGGATTTGACTAAATCCCGTAATTGCTCCTAAGTTCGTGTACTTGCAGGAAAGCTGGGCGAAATCTGAGACTTGGGTCATGATCCTTGATGTACAAGGATGGATGATGAGCTATCAGCTTCGATATCTGAGCCTTCCAGGTGTTTGGTCAATACTGGTCAAATAGGGCCACTTCAGCAGAAAATACCCTGTTTTAGCCTAAAATCATGGACAATTTTAGATTTTCTTGGGATTTGTTCATATTTTATTGATCTGAAGGGGGTATTTGACCTTCCTAGCATATATTATGGATCTTATCATGATATTTAGGATATTTATTAGCATTATTAGTTTCAAAACTCTTGTATAAATACTCTAAAGCATAGACTAGTATGACACCCTTGGATGTGAATGAAGAAACTTTGGAATTTGCAATCTTGAGATCAGTTCTGCGTTTTTGTTCTTGATAATGTTTATGATATGATGATTTGAATTATTCTAGAAGATCCTTCTTAGCTGATACAACTCAAGTGTACAAGCCCCCTTTGCCAAACTAGTACACTCTTCCTTCATGTTCTTTTCAAGTAATCTTTGATACATGTTTTAGATCAGATCTTGTTGTAGATGAGTTTTATTCATATCTTTTTTATAGTTATATGAATTCCATAGTTAAGTAATATGCTTAATGTTTCAAAGCCTTACTCATGTTGTGAATGATTTCTTGAATAAGAATTCAATGTGTGGTTTTCTTTCAAGCATTAGGATAATCATGAATTCTTTTTGAGTTATTTATGCTTTCAGTACTTTTGATTTAATAAGAATTGATGATAATTGCTAATGAATGAAAGAAGACAATGAATTCATCTCTTGAATAAGATTTTTGTCTTTCTAGCATTGATAAGCCTTAGAACTAGTTCGAATATCTTTTTGAATGCTTACTGTTTAGGAAAACATTTGTTGATTACTGTTATGAGATCTATGAATAGGACTTCTAAACAGAATCTTAACATATCTTCTATATTCAGCTCTTAGAATAGGTTTTGGTTTATTCCCATTAAAGAATAAAAGTTATCTCTAAATCCATACGTTTTGGATGTGCCTCTAAGTCTTACAAACACCGGATTGACAATCATTTGCACTCTAATTTAAATCAGTAGATTGGAGCCTAACAAAGGTTTCTCTCAATCTATAGGGTTCCTTTTTTACTTGCTTACTAGATTATTCCAACTACAATTTTCGGTGAGTAAATTGACCTTACCATTTCCATTAATCCTCTAATCGTGAGGGGTCATACACATATATTGGGTTTAATCCTTTATTAAAACAATAATTATTTCTGCTACAAATCCTTTCAATCCATTCACCTCCAAGTCTTTCTATTAGTGCTCATCAACATAATCCCATTCCTGTGGGATTGACCATCATTTACAAGAAGAAATGTTAGGCTTTCTCTACCACAAACTAGCATGATTCAATGTCTTTGGGAAAAATCCCAGCTGAATTTTAAATCTGCATCCTTTTACTCGAGGAACTTATGCAAGTGATTTTCATTTGGCAGTAATATTCTCAACAGGCTCATGTTAGCCTTGGTAACCCAAATCTTATGTTAGTAGAATAGCATGTACGATTGCGCAATGACGTTAGCTTATTTATTTGGAAACATTAGCAACATACAATGCATATTTCCAAAACATCTATCAACAGTAGAAAGTTTCATTACTCTCTTTAGTAGAGGTTTCCTAAACCTCTTAGGAATGGGTAAAATAGGGTGCTACCCCTTAAATTCCTCTAATAATATTTTTATACGACTCATGTATGAGCCCAAGAAGGACAACTATTGTTGCCATGCTCTAATAGTAATTTTAAACACACTCGACCCCTAAATACTCCTTTAAGGGGTGGGACATCATAATTTTTTTTTTCCTAACCATCTCAAATACTAATTCCGGGATCTCCATTGGTTACTACTCGCCACAAGATTTCTAGCAATCACCGCCACACTAAAATTTGAGTTCTTGTTTACAAGTTATTGCCTTCAGAAGCTCTTCGAATGTTATTATTCAAAGGCCACATAGCATCCACCTCATACATACCATCCAAAATTCCATAATGCCCCAAAACTCCCAACGCTCCTATATCAATGGTGGATATCCATTCCCCATTAAATCCGATGGTGGATCTTCATCCTAGTTAAGGCATGCGCCTAAGGATAATTCAGAATTCGATGTTGAGTGCCCCTTTGTTTTCAATGCATGAGACCTCCCAGAGTCCCAAAATCTCTCCACATGGCCTCGACCATTTGGAAATCGGAGTTCGACATTCAACGTTCTAGGTTGAACGCCGACGTTTGATGTTCTACGTTGAATTCCCCTTTACAATACTACACCCCAAATATTTCGAGCTCCTAAAGTGTGGGACTCTTAGAGTCCCAATCACATCACCAACCACGTTAGCCAGGCGGGCACGAACCAGAGGCTGACACGTTGCAAGGGCTAGGGGTAGCACATGTCCTCATCAGGGGGTGACACATGTCACATGCTAACAGGCATAAGTGGTCTGCAAAATTTCCATATATTAGTGACACATGGCACCTTATTTGTGGGTCCACATCACCCTGGATACGTTATTGAGCCACGTAAACCCCAGACAAACAACCTTCTAACATCCTTAAGATATAATGGTTGATATCTGTCCATGTAGATCCATAGATCTACGGTTCTTGTTTCTTCGCAACTCTGGGCTTCAGAGCTTATAAACTCACCACATCTCGAGTCCCTTGGAGTGCCAAGTCTCCACACTAAAGAATCTAGCACCACACATCCCATGTATATCGATGACTGAGATTTACTCTGCTGGTTGTGACTTCAGGAGTCTTCACACTTTGAAGACTCTTGTCCAAATTCCTCTAGAGTGTCAAACCTATGGATCCCAGAATCTCCTTCCATGTGTCCTCCACCCATGGAAACACCATCACTCGACACGTGGATCCCTGCATGCTCTTGACATGACACACACATTCCCTCAATCAAATGGCTGAAAGGCGTCCTGAAGGATCCATAGATCCATGGTCCACTTTACTTCGCTACTCTGGCCTTTGGGGGTTTTGACGTTACAACACCCCAAACCTCCCGAAGCGGTCAATGATGAGCTAACTATATCATAGATTCAATGATTGGAATAGTTCCCGGGCATCCTCAGATCTACAACCTAGATTAACTTCGGTCTCTGGGACTTTGGAGGATCTATCTCCCTTATGACGAATACCAAAATTTTCTGGACTCGCAAACATTGAAGGAGTCGAGGAGTTAAGACCTGCACTCCTTCTCCAAATCCAGTAGTCATGATAGAACTTGGATCCTCCTGAGTGAATCTCATCTGATCGTTTTCCAAATGAAAGGATCTTCCCTTTCGATACTTAAATATTTCTATGCTTCCTGGGCTTCGTCAGTTCTGAAATAATTAGGCATTGGTCGATGCTTTGTGCTCTTTCTCCTGAGATTAATAGACTCCTTCTCCTAGGAGACTCAAAACAGTTGGGAGTGTTGACATTCATATTGGAAACTATGCCCAAGGTTGATGAACTCACAATTCATTTTCTTAAAATTGAGCCACTACAGGGCTCGAGCATTTACGTGTACAAACCATATAGTTCCTTACTTGCTTAAATACACGATCAAGAAAATATAAAGGGACACAATCTAATCATCAAGAAAACATGAACATACCTAAAACATTCAAAGGATATCCAACTTTAATTTATAGTTAGAGTTCAATTACACAGGATATGAGAATACTTATCTATTACAGGTTGCAACCAACTAAATTATTGTGGGTGTGCACCTTTCCACCCAACCATACGCTCAGAGGCATTCACTCTTAGCACTCTAGCCACCCCCGTTCCAAGCCATGATATCACTAGGGAAATTTATACCATTTCTTAGAGATCCTCTCTTTTTCATAGAAACCTGCAAGGTATATCAGATGCGTCCTCAGAATTAAACTCGCGACCTTTCTCTTTCCTTCTGCATATTCAAGTCATGCGTTCCCCTCTATGCATGTGCTCTTGTCTAGTGTCTCTCCTACTCTCTATAGAGCCCCACAAATCTACCTCCACCCTTTTCCCGTGTATATTCCCTTCCTACATTTCCTAGGATGGTTCTTGACCTATCGAGTTCCTTTTGTTAGAAGGAAACTTAGGTTGGCATGGGTCTACAGGACTCTGTGGTACTTATCCGAAAAGATATTTTAACCACAATGGTTGTCTAGTGTCTCTCCTGCTCTCTGTAAAGAAGTAGGCAACATTGTTTTCTACCATATCTCGAGAACCCAACAAAAGTGATAGCACCGAAAACGGATGAACGGAGCTCCCAGAAATGGCCCACAAAGGTACTCTCCTCAATGGCTTCCCTGCATAAAAATGGCTTTGGCTCAACAATTATTCAACATTTTCATGTTTTGAACCTCCTTTTTTTGGCTTCAATAAACTCTCGTTTATATAGGCTTGAAGTTGGCAATAAACTCCCAACTTCCCCCCAAGATATGGCATCAAAAAGGGCCCAAGATCCTCCAAAAATGACCAAAATCCCCTCAAACAAGCTTAAAAATCAATAAAAAATCATACAATAATGTTAAAAACCCACTTTTGCAAAAATGTAGGGCGCAACCCCTTTTGTCTAGGTCCCTGGGAATATGGGTGTGCTCCATGTGGCCAAGCACTAGAAGTTATGCGTTGGCCCCATTGATTTGTTGGCCTTGGTCATATGTGCTTTGTCCATGTGGCCTGGTTCTATCTCCATGTGCCCATATAGTTCTAGCCCCGAACATTAAGCCCTAGGTTATGTGCCCTGTTCGATGTTCTAACTTGACCGACCGGGCACTAACCCCATTGTGTGCGCTAATCATAAAGCAACCGAGTCATATGCTGGAGGTTACATGGTATACGTCGGGACTGTGGGCTGGTTGGAGTGGAGTGGTCACACGTCGATACACAAGAGGTATGGTCATATAACAATAGTCGTATGGTGTGACAGCGTCAGGGGTTGGGGCTAGACCCCAACCATTTACTCCACCAAAATTACAATGGTTCAACTTTAAATAGAACTTTGCAGCTATAATTATCAAGGAATACCATGGGTGGGCTGGTAGCCCGACCCTACCAAGTCGTTCCCCCATGCCTGAAGGTCACGAGTTTGACTCCCCGGGAATCCATAAAACATTTACCAATATGACTAACCGAGGGGTTTCATGTGGCAGCCTAGGACTGGGACACATGGCACCATCCCATTTGTCCAAATATGCCATATGTCACCATCACATTCGACCACCTGTCACCATTATATTCCCAGTCAACACATGTCCACGTCAGTGCCATGTGTCATACAAATCTATCCATGTCAGCCCGTGCCACTTGTCACCCTTGCAATCGTGCCATGTGTCACATTTTGACTCATCCATCTGTCTGCCCTCATGTATGCCTTGTCAGTGCCATTGTACCTTCCACATCATTGTACAGTCATACGACCAGTACAATCAACTACCACATCAACACTGTACAGACTCTATAGTCAACAATTGTTTGCCTATTTGACGAAACGAACAGATTGCAATATCTTTCGCATATGACATTCATTTGAGCCCATTCAAGTTGTGTTGGGGTCATATCGACGAGAACTACGCACACATCAATTTTGAATCCATTCTAATCACTTTTATTTTTAGGCCTTCCTAGACCCATTTTGGTTCTTGGATCCATTCTAGATCACACCTCCCCACTAAAGACCTTTTGGTCCTCCAAAAGGTTACTAACTAGTCATCAAGTGTGGGATAGGCCACCCCACTTATTCTCTATCTTTAAACTCTGTCCTGTGCACCTTTCTCATCAACATCAACTATAAAACAACCATGATAACTGACAAAATATTGTTATCCATTTGTACTCTGTCACACCTTACTGAAGCCACTATCATCCATGTTGACAACATTATTAATGATAACATCAGAAATATGACTGGAAATGAGCTAATATGTTTGTAATAATTTCACGACATTAGTTTATCTTGAAGCAAAGTGTGACTGATCTTCCATTCTACAATCATCTTATGTTCTTGCTTAAGATCAATTACTTGATTTGAAACAACTATAGGTGTGTTTCTTGCATGAGATGCCTTTCTTAATTGTTCCATTGTTTGAAGAGATTGATTTTTTTTTAAACGGTGAGCATGTACCACATATTCTTTTCCTTCTTTGATTAAGTGATATTGATTATGTTCCTTGTAGAATATTGCTTTGCGATCATACAAATAAGGACTACCTAATACCATTCCACATTCATTGAGTGGCACCACATCACATGTTACCTCATCCACAAAATTAGATGAAATTGCAAATTTTAATGTGCATTGTCTTGTTATGTGCAATTTATGGTTGTTGCTTATCCATTTAAGTGAGTAAGGTGTATGATGCATCTGAGTGTTTAATCCCAATTGCTTAACCACTTACTCTAAAATAAAGTTATATTGAGATCCACTATCTATCAATGTGTCGACTGACCCTTATGTGAAACAATTTACTTCTAGAGTCAAATCCATAACCAATTTTACATGTCAAACCAACCAATGATAGTTTAGATTCATCACCTGAATCCGATCCCAAGTCTATTGGCCGTGATGTTGTTGAAACTATTTGCCTCCCTTTCCTCTCTTTGATCCACTTCGGTCTCTTCTCGGGATGCAATTGCCAACAACGGTCCTCATCATGCCCTTCTTTCTTGCAATGCTTGCAAGAGGGCTTCTATTCCTTTATTGCCACTAAATTTTCCTTCTATCCATTCCACTTCCTTTTGTCCTCTTTTCTCGAAGACGATTCCCCTGATATATCAACTCCTATTTTCCCTACCTCAATATATGTAGCTTGAACAGAAACCTCATCAATATTAGTAGGTCCAAACATAAATACAGTGTTACGAATATGTGCAGGTAAACCTCTTATATACTTCATAAGAGTTTCTTGTGTATGTAAAGGAATATCTAACATCAATGTCATTTTACGAAATCCATTTGTGTATTCTTGCACTGTTTTTCCTTCTCTTAGTTAAGACTTTGTCATTCATTTAAGGCTTTCTATTTATAACCCAAAGGACAGAATTGCTTTCTAAGTGCAGAAACAAAAACTTGCCATGATGGAAATACATTACCCACTTGTTGCATGCCATTTTGAAACTTTCTTTGCCACTAGATGAGTGTTGTGCCTGCAAGTCGAAGCGATGCCAATTTGATTTGAGGTGCTTCATCTTTTATTTGTTGCACACTGCAATAAACCTGCATCTTTATAACCCAATTATCAAGCCTCTCTGCATTGACTTCACCATCATACACGAGTAATTCAAATTTCACATCAAGTTTAAGGAATTTAATTTTTATGTTTATGGACATGTTTTCTTACGGTGGACTTAGAACTTGAACTTGAAGAAGAAGAAGAAGTTGATGGAGAAGAAGGAGGTGAAGGAGGAATTTGAGGAGGATCCTCTCCTTCTTCATTTTTGAACTTTGAAGATTCACCTAGAATCGGTCTCTTTCGTTCCATGTAATCCTCATATAGAACCTTCATCATCTCTGACATGGTGAGCAAAGTCTTTCGAAAATCTTTCTCCTCATGAGAAAGTCCCTCTTTTGATGCCATATTCTGACTTTGAGAAGTTCTCTTTCTTGATCCAATCTTAGGATTCTCTTGAACAAGCTCACCTTCACCACAATTTATCTGTTCCCTGGTAATCATGCAAACTCAAAAACCAACCATCAACTAGCTCTGATACCACTTGATCCGAAAAGATATTTTAACGACAATGGTTGAGTTTTAAAGCATGAATTAAATAATCATTTAGGAAATTGATGAAAGAGGAAGACCTAATAAATAAACATATCATCCATAATGAAATATACATATCTGGAAACAAGCATGAATAAAAAGCAAACCATAACAAGAGAAGTTGATAATGAAGTTCAACAATCTCGCTTACGTCTCCGGGCCTTTGTCTCAGTGGGTGAGGCTTTCTTACTTATGTTCAAAGATTTAAACGTACATCATAAAAATGCCAAAAGGAATACAAACTGATATGGTTGTGTTCTACCAGATCTGAAGAACCCAACAAAACTAATGACACTGAAAATGGATGAACGAGCTCCCAGAAATGGCCTGCAAAGGTGCTCTCCTCAATGGCTTCCTTGCATAAAAATGGCTTTGGCTCAACAATTATTCAGCATTTTCCTATTCTGAACTTCCTTTTTTTATCTTCAAGAACCTTTGGTTTATATAGGCTTGAATTTGGAAACAAACTCCCAACTTCCCCCCAAGATCTGGCCTCAAAAAGGGCCCAAGATCCTTCAAAAATGACCAAAATCCCCTCAAACAGGATTAAAAATCAATAAAAGATCATACAATAATGTTAAAAACCCACTTTTGCAAAAATGTAGGGCGCAACTCCTTTTCTCTAGGTCCCTGGGAATATGGGTGTGCTCCATGTGGCCAAGCGCTAGAAGTTGTGCATTGTTCCCCTTGATTTCCTAGACCTGGTCATATGTGCTTGGCCCATGTAGCTTGTTTCTATCTCCACGCACCCATACAGTTATAGCCTTGGTTGTTAAGCCCCTGGTTATGTGCCCTGATCGACGGGCTAGCCTAACTGACCTGGCGCTAACCCCATTGCACGCACTAACCATAAAGCACCCGAGTCATACGGTGGAGGTTACATGGTATACGTCGGGATTATGGACTAGCTGGAGTGGAGTGGCCGCTCACCGATACATAAGAGGTATGGTCATATAACAATAGTCGTATGGTGTGAGAGCGTCTGGGGCTGCATCGGGAGCTGGAGCTAGACCCCAACCCTTTATTCCACCGAACTTACAACAATTCAACTTTAAATAGAAATTTACAAATAAAGTTATCAAGGAACACCACCGGCGGACTGGTAGCCAAGCCCTACCAAGTCGCTCCCCCATGCTCGGAGGTCACGGGTTCAACTCCCTGAGAGTCCATAAAATTTTTACCAATATGACCAACCGAGGGGTTCCATGTGGTAGCCCAAGTGCTATAATGGGAAATCCCCCCTACGGACTACACTAGGGTTCTAAAGTGTAGGCAGAGCTAACTATCTAAAATCTCCTACTTTTAACAACTATCCCAACAATACCCCACATTTATGTATAAAATACAAAGTATAAGGATCAAGTAGTCTTACCTTAAACTTTGCATTCGATGTCGATCCTTTTGCGTTCCATCATTCCTGAACTGCAAATCTCCTCCCAAGGTCGACCTGCATTCATAAATAGACTAACAAAGAACTAGAAACATGCATTCTATATATGAGTTAGTAGGTTAGATTTCATAATAAAATGTAAATCAAATATATAAGTTGAACACATCATATGGTGGGATAGAAAAAGTACTTCTTTATATTAATCTCAAAATGTTACTTACAATGAGACCGGAAATGGCTCCTTGAACTTGGTCCGGGATCCTCTTCACCAAGCTCCAACTACTTCCACATGTCCTTCTCCTCTCACAATTCTCTTTAGGGAAATGGCATAGGCTTTCAATGGAGGAAAAGAGGCTAGAATAGGGAGTTCTGGCTCAAACTCACAATATGGCTGCAAATACTTCAGGAAAGGGGGAAAAGTGAAATGGGCAGAGTTTCACTGTTCTTGTTCTTAACTTTGGATTGAGACCCCAACACCTTCTTTTATATGCCAAAAATATATTTATTTGGTTGTGTGATGGGCTATGGGCGATCAATTGGTTGGGAAACTACCCAAAAGCCCGTATCTCCTTGCAACTTTTATTTTTTGCAAAATTTTGTGGGTATTTGTGGGCTGTAATGGTGTATCTAGCATACATACACATGTAGTAATGGTGCATCTATCCTACACATGTGGTTATTAGTGGAGCAGGGCACGTACATCTTCAAAAATAGTGTTTTTTAAGAAGAGCTTTCAGTGATGGCTTGGAAAAAATGGCAAGTAAGAAGTCCTGATACCAGGTATGCATATGTGGTGAAATTTAGGGTTATAACAAATTCCCCCTAATGTGTGAGGTCAAAATATCATCTGATGGTTGAAATACATTACAAATATTCACCAACGTAGGACGCGAGTGAGCCCGGGACCAGAGTTTGGGAGGTGTCATCTACAAAAAATAAAAATTGTCTCACCGAGGCGGGCATACCCATGCTTGGGATGAAATAAATCATGGTTTCCAATCAAATACACTGCATATCCATGTCATATAACTATATAAAGTGTAGCCGCAAGTAATACACAACATATCTACATCTTAAAATAAAAGATATACTTGTATAGTATCCGTCTTCAAGAAGCCAAAGGCGCCTGATGGTTGGAGATGAAAGCTTCAGATCTCAAGCAACAACTTCAAGATCTTCAAAACTTAGGTAGGAGTGTAATATGAGTGTACAAATTCACTACCCATAGGTCTTTGACAACTCGTCGGGAACAGACAAGAGGATCTCAGTGACTGGGTAGAGAACTTCATTGATTTTGAATCAAGGACTTGATTGGACTTTGGGGATAGTCGGGCATGAAGTCAAGAGACAAAATGTAGAAGGGTCAACTCAAGGTTAGGTACAACTTTCCTTGGAAAATAGCATGACAAATGATGAGACTCAGGCAACATGACATTGACATAAGCTCATGATGCAGGAGGCAACACAAACTCTCCATAAGTTTGGAAGAATAACCAAATGGAGGAGGACACATCTCTATGTAGCGAGAACAGCTTCATAAGATCATATTAAATCCTAGAGATTGATGAAAAAACGAAAGGATGTGCTTTGTCCAAGGGAGACTCATTGTGCTTCCATAAAAAGAAAATAATTTTCCCATCCTCTTTTTGGGTATATTTGATTTTTTTGTCTTTTTCAATAATTTTGGAAAGATTTGAAAAAGAATAAAAGAATGCTATGTTACAAAGGAGGAAGGAGTGTCACAAGAATACTAGTTCCAAGAGAAAGGAACACACTAATGCTTAGAGCAAGGAGACATGTGTAGGGAAAGGACACTCGGGAAAATTCCTCCATGGGTCAAGGTGTCAAGATGCAAAGGCAAAGTGCTACAAGGCTTGCGTATAAGGCATGCTTCAAAGGTTCAGTTGAGAGCCACATGTAGCTGAAATTAGGCCAAAAAAATAGGGATGCAAATGCAATTGATAGGACACAATGATAACATCCTTCAGTGTAATTTTAATGAGCCCAGAGAAGGTAATCTTGGTGGTTTTTCATTTTTAGAGAGTTTGAAAAAGTGTAAAAGAATACTCCATTGGGGTACCTTTTTTGAAGGTAGTCTAGTCGGTTCAAAAAAGGGGTAAACTAGCACCGAAAATATGTCTATTCAAAACCATTTTAATGAGTGTGACAAAGACAATATCACTCGGAAATATTTTCAATTTTAAGGAGTTTGAAAATAGCTTAACTATGGACTCACTCCCTTTTTCTAGATTTAGTCTCTCTAGCTCGAAAAAGTGAATTTTTTTTAGGAGAACTCTCCCGGCAAGATGAATCCCCGAGGCATACCTTTTTCCTCATTAATATACACACCGAAAAAGGGGGTAAAATCATGCCAATAGATGTTTTTCTGAACCAATTAACGAATGTGAAAAAACAAGGTCACTCAGCTATCTTTTCAATTTTAAGGAGTCTGAAAAGAGCTTAACTATGGACTCTCTAGGGGATGTTCTTCTAGACCAGTTTAACGAGTGTGAAGGAAGAAGGTCACTCGACAATCTTTTCAATTTTAGGGAGTTTGAAAAGAGCTTAACTATGGACTCCATGGGGGTTCCTTTCTCATAAATTTAGTCCCTCGGGCCTGAAAAAGGGTTAAAATTATACCTGAGAATACTCTTCTAGCGAACCAGAGTTCCTAGAGTATACCTTTGTTCGTACAGTTGACCATTTGTACCGAAAAAGGGGTAAACTACTACCGGAAAGACATGCCTTCCAATTTTAGTTTGGTAAGTGTGAAGGACAACATGATCACTCGACAATCTTTTCATGTTTATAGAGTCTGAAAAGGGCTTAAAGAAGACTCATTTTTGTTTGGGAGTCCCGAGGGTGAGGTCAAGAGTGATGATGAATCATGAAAAATGAGGCTCAAACTTATAATCAGGATAAGACTAAAAAGGACTCCTGAGCATCTGTGATTTGATTCAATCTCCTAGGAACATGGATATACGTAATGTAATCAAAACGTCGTTCTAAGAGACATACCATAAGGATTCGTTAGTGTAGAGTAGGATCATAAATGTGATAAACCCCGTTCAAATGGGACACAACCATCTGAGTGTCTAAGTAGACTCAGAGGTGAGAGATACCATGCAACAAAGCATCATGAAGAAACTCGATTACTGCAATGTATTTGACAACATTGTTTGTAGCATCACCTAAACAGATACCTTGAGAAGATAGAAACGGGCCCTGAGGTGTGAAAATCACCCAGGGTACGGAAGCAATCCTTTGAGTGTGTCGTCTAGTGCTGTTAGTAAACCCAATGAACACCTTTGATTCACTTGACATCTTCCACAGTGAAAAAGATGACATAAAAAACTACACATCCATAAAACAAAAAGACAAAAACTAAACTGTATAAGAACTATACATATGTACAAGAAGTCACGCAAAGTGACCCACCTATGAGTAATACTTCTTGAGGTAGAGCCCATTTCTAGGCTCAGCTAAGGCATTTCCCTCAAAGTATACCAGAGGATAAGCACCCTTATTTAATACCTCCTTCACGATGAAAGGTCCAAACCACATGGGTTTGAACTTGCCTACCCCCAGGGGATCCTTATCTTGGTTATAGACCAGGACAAGGTCGCCTTCGAAAAAAAATACGAGGATGAACGAACCGATCATACTGACACTTGAATATTTGTTTGTGAGCCTCGTTAGCCAAGGCTGCATCTCAACGCTACTCGAGATATAATAAACGCTCTTCAAGAGGAGAAGAGTCTGGAAATAATTCTACTGCCAACTTTAGAGACGGGATCTGACATTCTATAGGCAAGACTTCTTCCATCCCGTAAATGAGTTGAAAAGGTTAAAAACTGGTTGCAGTATTAACAGATGTTCGGTAGGCCCATAATGCTAAGTACAACATCAAATGCCAATTTGACTTGGTTGAATTGATCGTTTGTTGCAGAATAATATTGAGATATTTATTCACAGCTTCCACCCAACCATTCGCTTATGGGTAGTAGGGTGATGAATGCTCTTGCCTCAAACCAAGATTTGATGTTAACTAGGACATCATTTTTTTCTGAAATTCACTACCATGGTCAGTGACAATCTCCCGCGGGATGCCGAACCTTGCTATTATCTAATTGAACAAAAAGAGAGTTGTTGTCTTGCCATCATATTTGAAAATTGGCATAGCTTTGACCCACTTTGTGAAGTAGTCTACTGGTATGATGATATAATGGTGCCGCCTGGCTAAAGGGGGATTGTATGTAGTATAATCAATCCCCCACTTGTTGAAAGGACCAACTGTAATGATGGGAAACATTGGAGCGGGGTGTTCCCTCATCTTCCGAGAGAAGATATGACACGAGTGGCACTTCTTGACCGATTTAATGCAATCTTTGATCAACGTCGGCTAAAAGCAACCGACTCGTAGAATCTTTTGGGTTGTTTCCAACCCAAACATATGACCACCACATGCTCCAATGTGGCAGTCATTAAGAACGAGTTCCACTTCTTCATGAGTGAGACACCGGCTAAGGATGCAATCTACACCTCGACGATACAAAATGTCCTTGAGTATGAGATATTTTTTTCCTGATGGCGTATACGTCGAAACTCATCACGAGAAGTAGAGGTGGGGTACTTCAAAGTCTGGAGATATACTAGTATATCTCCATACCAGGGGTCTAAAGATGTGATCAAAAACATATCTCCTTTAATAGGCGACTCTTCGGGTATAACATCACTTGATTCGACCGAAAGGTTCGAGATGAGTTCTGCAAAGACCAACGAATTTTTGGATTTCACTGAAACAAAATCCAAGTCAAATTCCTGGAGGATAACTATGCATATACTGATATTTCCTTTGATTACACGTTGTGTCAACATGTATTGGAATGGATTCACAATGGAAATGATGGTGGTATTGTGAAACAAAATATAATGACGGAACCATTGGACAGCATGAACATCTGCCAACACAAGTTTCTCAACATGGGAGTAGTTGAGTTCTAGTCCAAACAGGCCTTGGCTCAGGTAGTAAATCAAGTTCTCTTCAAGCAAATTGTCCTCCTTAACCAAGACCATACCGATGGTCGACTCTGCAATGGCCAAGTACAATAAGAAATCTTTATTATAATTGGGTGGTCGAAGAAGAGGGGAAGACATGAGGGCACATTTCAACACTTCGAAAGAGCATTGATTGGCTTCGTCCCAATGGAAAGGAACGTCCTTCTTCAGTAAACACATGAACTCTTTTGTGGTCACAACATAGTTTGCAATGAAACTCCGTAAAAAGTTCACTTTTCCCTAGAAACTCTGAAGCTGAGGGACTATGCATGGGGGAGGCAATTGAACTATCACCTCAACCTTTAGAGGATCGACCATGATCCTTGTTATTGAAACTATGAACCTAGCAGACAAACTGACTTTATGAAAAAACTACATTTGTTTGGATTCAAGCGAATCTAGTAGTAGCGACATAGCTCAAAGATAAGTCAGAGGTGTGTGGGATGATCATATCTCTTACGAGATCGTGATGCTAAATCATCAAGATAGGCCTCGACTATGTGTTTGAGATCGTGGAAAGAAAAAGACATAGCCCACTGAAAGGTGGCCCCAACATTATTTAGGCCGAAAGGCATCTTCGATAATAAAATGTACCCCATGGACAGATAAACATTGTTTTATGCTTGTCTTCGGTCTTAATCTATATCTGATTGTATCCCAAAAAATCACCCATAAAATAAAAGACCTCGCAGCCTACACATTCATCGATAGTCTGGTCAATAAATGGGGTGGGGAAATTATCCTTTAGACAAGCCTTGTTCAAATCATGAAATTTCGTACATACATGAATCGTACCCTGCTTTTTGTTGACCATAACAAGATTTGACACCCATTGAGTCAATTGAACGGGGTAGATGAAACCAACTTTGAGAAGTTTCTCTACTTCAACCTCAATAACTGCTTCTTTCTTAGGATTAACCGAACGAAGATTCTTCCAGAATGTCTTGGAATTAGGATATGTCATGATTTCATGTTCGACGATTCTTGGATCAATGCCTGGAATTTCCTCATAAGACCAGGAAAAAACTTCGCGAAATTATTTAAATAAATCTGTGTAGATTCGAATCTCCTCGGGAGAGCAATTTGCTCCAACGAAGACATTCTCCACGACGCCAAGGGTTCTGGAGATGTCAATAGGTATCATTTTAGTGATGATTTCCATATTACCCTTAGTGTAAACTGCATGCGTAGCCAAAGGATTGATAAGACAAGACCTATCTCCAGTCATAGTCAATGTGAATTCACCTGCCTCAATTCTTCTTAACTCTAGGAGAAAATAAGATCTGTGATGGAGATCATCTCAAGGTCTGTTCAGACCAATCATTGCCTCAATAATCACCTCGTCTAAGGGAAATACTAATTCTAAATAATTGGTATTAGTGAGGGAACATTGAGCCCAAATAGGTTTGAGAACCGGATCTAACTCTTGTGCGGGAGTCAGATCGGGGTCGATGGAAGCTTGCTGGACTATAGAGTACGCAATTTTTGTTGTGGACAAGGGCATGGCCATGGCCATGCCATGATTCCATGTTCCCTACATCGTGGCTAATGGGGAAGGAACGATGACACTTGAAATATTTCGGCCCTAGGTTGATCAGGGACAACTAATATATACTTGACATCGTCGGTTGGAGGCGGGTTATCGAAAGTACCCATCAAAGGTGGGAATAAGCCAACCCATATGTTGACAACGTCAAGCTGAGGGTTGTCAATCATCAGGACCGTGAATGCCCACGATGAAGGGTTAGGACAGGAGAAGGACAACTGATCAATGGACACGATCCGACCCTCGTGTGGAAACAAAAAGACCCAAAAAACTATCATGACCACTGCATAAATAGCATAAGTCCAACTCCTTCCTAACAAGAGATTGTAGTCGAGAGGCGCATCGACCAATTCAACCTCGACGCACATGGTCTTTCCTCCTAGCTGCACGATGAAAGAATGAATGATTCCATGTGGTCAGAATGAACGACCGTCGAAAGTGGTAAGAAGATTAGGTGATGGAGACGAAACGGGTTGGCCAATGGACTTCCAACATGCCAATGACATCACGCATGTTGAGGTGCCCTCATCAACCACCGTGTGAAAAATGTTCTGGGTAAACATTTTCATTGTGTAATCCATTACTATCTGAAACGCCACATGGTAGGGGAGACAAGGTTTTAAGTCGGTCGTATCAAGCATGATTGTACCCAGATTATAGATCTCAGTGGATCCTAAGGAAACTAAGAGAGCCTTGTTCTGGGAAGGGAAAATATGGAAGACCTCCAAAGTAGACATTGTGCAAGGGGTTTGTGACGAATCCTCCACCAAAGAGTAGTTATGGGTGTCCCTCACGTTTGGATTGTGGGAATATTTCCTGAACAGGCCTTTTGGGATGTGTGTCATTATTTCACCCAATGTCCTCTCGATCTGGAGAGAAACATATGGGTTTTCAACTTCTTTTCCCTTCTCAGAAGTGCTTTGCATTATGTAATCATGTGCCCTAGTTTCTATATGAGCATCAACTTTCAACATGTAGACAGTCATAGATGAGGGATTACTAGAAGACGAAGGGGGTCCCTGACTGCCCCCATTCACGTTCATAGAGGCTTGAGTTAAATTTTTCCCATGTGGGAATGGGTTCGTTAACACAACAGGCTGCTGCTGCGCCAAAAACATTTAGGCCTCCATAAGCTGAGGGCATAAGTGAGTCATATGGTCCTTCGTGCAAAGGTTACATAGATACTTCGACTTCTTCTTCTCTATGTTTCCCCCACTAGCATTGTTCGTGGGTTTCTTATTCCCCTTACCCTTTTTTCATTGTTTCTTCTTTCCATCAGGCTACTGGGTGGCCTTTGGGTTCGTCAATTGCACACTGTGTACATTCGACATTTGAGTAGGGGGAGCAACCGAACCAGGGTTTTGACTGGCCGTTGTCTGCTGTATTAACAATTGTTGCAATTGATTTGATAGCTGATCAATGGGCTTGGTTTGTGCTAAACCAACAATACCTTTGGCATGTGGTCCAAACTTTTGTTTGGTCCTATCAAGGATGGAGCGTGATGCATCTAGAAAAAAATCATAAAGTAAACCACATTTAGAGTATATTAGTTCAAGTTGTTGAGCTATCAGTATAACCTCTTCCTTGGAAAACACTCCTGACATTGCAACGCCCTTGGATAACTAAAGTACCAAAGACTTAATGAACCACTCTAGCAGGAAATATGGTGGGACCGATACTTTTATCAAACTCTTTCGATGCCACCATTCCCGAATGTAATCCAAGATATGATCAGCCTTTTTTTACTCAAAGTTGGCCAGCAATTCAGTGTCAACATCGTATCTCACAGGTAGTTGGAAATGGTTTAAAAAACCATAGCCAATTATCCAAATGTAGAGTATCTTAAGTGGTCGAGCTTGATGTACCATTTCGCGAAACTCCCGATAAGAGTGCATTGAAATAGCCGCAACTGGACGGAGTCATTTTCCAACGCGTTGGACGAGAACCATAGGTGAAAGGTAGTCACATGATCACTTGGATCTTCATTAGGCTTACCTTCGAACTTCAGAATGTCTGAGGGAAACTTTGTTGGCATGGCTATCTAACGTGGATCGTGACAAATTAGGTCATTTAACAATATCGACAGGTCTGGAAAATGAAACATTTCTAGAAAAGGTAGCTTGGGCTATTGAGTATGTACAGGAGGAAAGGACCCTGGCGTTTGGCTGGCACTAGGTTGCCAGGAAAATTTAGGCTGCTGATCAGGGTTCTAGTAAAAACCATGGCCGTGGCCAACGTATGGATACTGCACTTGTTGAGACGTCATCGGCTGACTCCCGTAGTAGGATGTTGAGGGTTGGGAAGGGATTTCTCCCAATGTTGTGTTCCAAAGGTTCTGGAAGGGGTTTCCCCCTTGCCAATCCGACGGGCATAGGTGTTGAGCATTGCCCGGGGTTCCGTTGGCCATGGACGGGGTTTCCCCCAATCGACATCCTTGATGAGAGAATTGATCCTTGCCAAGCATTCCAGTGTCCTTGATAAGTGTGTGCCCCATATGCAGGAATAGTACCCTGAAAATAATTTTGTGATCCAAAACCAGAGTTTCCCCCGACCGAGATGGAAACTGACGAGAATGTGTGGTTACGAAATGCACTGAAAAAAGAGAGCGACAAAGAACCCACCTGCGTGGTGTTATAAGAAGGTCCTTGACTACCTGCTCCAGATAGATTGTAGTTCATGGTTGGCCAGACGAGTTGTTGAGAAGCACCACCGAGCAAGGGAGATGACAGAGGTATATGACACCGTTGTAAGGTAAAGCATTATAAGGGGATGAGGTGCCCCACATGGACCCTTGTAGAGGAGAATTAGAGCTCCCTGCTCCCAGACCCAAGGTCTGTAAAGTGGAGTAGGAGAGGATAGAGTTTGTATCAAAGCTAGGCATCTGGTATGAAAATGGAGGGACTATCGCACTCTTGGTGAATGGAGCAATGATCATTGCCATAGACGGAATCAAACCATTGCCTAAAGTAGAGGTGGCTGAGACCATAATGGTACAGACCTGCGAGGGTTAGTTACGAGTTGGAACGCCCTCTGTAGTGGCCGTCATTGAGGGAGTATGAGGACTCCCTGACGAAGTAGCAGGATTTGCTTCCATCGTTGCTTGCAAAACTATCTGATGCTCGTGATGAGTTACCCTTGGAGGGATAACTTGTATCAAAATAGGCACCGATAGATCAGTGATTAGAGATTTATACGGACTGAGAGCTTGTACTCTGTGGTAAAAAATGGTTGGCTCGTCTGGATTCAAATTTTCTCCTCTTGAGGATGGCTCAGGCACAGTTTCCTACGACCCAGTTGCCTCAAATGACCCTTGTTGGTCAATTCTTTGCCTTCGTGGTGGCAGGGGTGTCTCCACATTAACCAGTGGTAGGCCTAGAAGCCTTTGTGACCGACAGAGATCTTGATATTCCACTTTGTGAGAATATCAATGACACACTAGGACTTTTACTAATGTTGAAAACCAGTACACACTAGAAAATTTCCTATTTGATAAAGCAATCAAGCCATTAACTAGTTGGAAGAAGAGTTACACCAACCAACACTAGAGAAACTTATTGGTTCAAGTGCAACTCGAATACATAAGAAACCTACAGGTATAATCTGCAAAGCATGGCCCGATGTCTACCCTAGGTACTGCGGTATACCCCCGCAGTCACTTGTGTAAGTCACTAAAATAATGACAACTAAGTTTCCAGTGCGTGAATAGTCACCAGGCGAGTACAGTCGATAGTTGGGTGGACCATAATGAGCAGGGTATCAAGCCCAAAACCTATCAAAGGTATTGAAAGAAATTTTTCTGGAAGACGACTAAGGACCTAGGACCTCAAATGGATTCAAGACCCGCGAAACTCCGTGGCAAATGCGATCAACGAAATCCCAAGATAAGCCCTCTATATGCATTACCCACTACTCTTGGTCTAGCTTTGGAGTGGTTATCTCCTCTACCTTTCTGCACACAACCTCGTGTTTATCCCCTGTGTTAGAGGGGGGTCCCAGATAACTTCCATGTTTACTATAGTTTTTGACACTCCCTAGCACAAACTCCTATGTTTGTTTGATAGCCTTGAAGAGTTTCCTATCCAACCTAAATCAAGGCTCTATCCTAGACTATTTGATGGACCCTACAAACAAAAAGTCTAATAAATTTTGATTTATCGTTAATTTTAAGTGGTTGTTTTAAGTCAAGGAAATGAAAATTAAACTAGTGGTGTATTTTAGAAGATCAAAAAGAAGAGCATAAAATGTAACTGAAAGAAAACTACTTCTTTTGACAAATAAAGATTTGCAAATTTAAACTCTTTAACCAAACTTTTCTTAACTGCTTTTTCTAAGATCTTTTACAAGAAAGACTCAAAACAAGATTTCGCTTGACTACGAGCTACTTAGTGTTCTAAGGATTCAATAAAGAACTTAAGAAAACACTCTTCTTCCTGACAAGTAAAAACAACTAACCTAATTACTTACCAAACAAAGAAATGATTTTTTTTTTTTAAATGCTTCAAAATAAGAAACTTGAAAATGAATTCTTTTTCTTTTCTTCTAAAGCAAGAAAAAGGGAAAAGTGAATACAAGACAAGACCAAGAAATGAATTATGGCCCACTACGGATCGCAGGGACTCACTGACAATACCAAACAGGCTCATTAGAGAAGACTCACAGACTCGTCTAAAACCCTAAAAGAAAAAACACAAGAATTCTTTAAAAGAATAAGCTAAACTGACGTCAAACGCAGGCTAAAAGACTGTAACAATAGAGACCAGTACTAGATCAAGAAAACCCCTGAGAAGTATGGCTTCAATCAGGGAAGAGGATGACTACCTCTTCTTTGAAAAAATATTTTCCTGACACAGGCACACTACTGACACTTCAGTAGCCTGCATATGTACGCAAGTTGTCCAAAGGTAGGGCCCGTATGTATGCGTGTAGACCCATTGCAGGGAACGTACACCCCTATAACTTCTCAAAAGAAAACTAACAGTCAAGAAAACAAAGCAGGGAGTACTGGTATGGTAGAACAGGATCCCCTTAAAGACTCAGAAACTTATATAAAACTCAAAAAACAAAAGGTAATCAAACCAATTTAAAGCACCCAAAAAGATATCCCCTAAAAACCTAGAGGCTTCCCCAGTACGGTTGCCAATTATGATATAGTGGGAAAAACCCCCTACGGACTACACTAGGGTTCTAAAGTGTAGGCAGAGCTAACCGTCTAAAGTCTCCTACTTTTAAAAACTATCCCAACAATACCCTACATTCATGTATAAAATGCAAAGTATAAGGATCCGATAGTCTTACCTTAAACTCCGCATCTGGTGTCGATCCTTTTGCGTTTCGTCGTTCCTCGACTGCAAATATCCCCCCAAGGCCGACATGCATTCATAAGAAGACTAACAAATAACTACAAACATGCATTTTATATATGATTTAGTAGATTAGATGTCATAATAAAATGTAAATCAAATATATAAGTTGACCACATCATATGGTGGGACATAAAAAATACTTCTTCATATTAATCTCACATTGTTACTTACAATGAGACCGACAACTTCTCCTCAAACCTCATCTGGGGTCCTCTTCACCAAGCTCCAACTGCTTCCACATGTCTTTCTCCTCTCACAATTCTCTTTAGGGAAATGGCATAGGCCTGCAATGGAGGAAAAGAGGCTAGAATAGGGAATTATGGCTCAAACTCACAATATGGCTGCAAAGTATTGGGGCAAGGGGGGAAAGTGAAATGGGAATATTTTCACTGTTCTTATGCTTAACTTTGGAATGAGACCCCAACACCTTCTTTTGTATGCCCAAAAGATAGTTATTCGGTTGGGTGACAGGTTATGGGAGGTCAATTGGTTCAGAAACTACCCAAAAGCTCGTATCTCCTTGTAACTTCTTTTTTTTGCAACATTTTGTGGGTATACGTGGGTTGTAATGGTGCAGCTAGTGTACGTACACATACAGTGATGGTGCAGCTAGTGTACGTACACATACAGTGATGGTGCAGCTAGCGTACACATGTGGGTAGTAGTGGATTAGGGAACATACATCTTGAAAAATAGTGTTTTTTAAGAAGATCTTTTAGTGATGGCTTGACAAAAATGGCAAGTAAGAAGGCCTGATGCCAGGTATGCATATGTGGTGCAATTTAGGGTTATAACATCATGACTAGGCCAGGTGGAACCGTCACATTTTCGCTAATATACCACATGTCACCATCACATTTGACCACCTGTCACCATTATCGATCGATTCAACACCTGTCCATGTCAGTGCCACATGTTGTACGAAGCTTGCCACATCATCTCATGCCATGTGTCACAATCTGACTCGTCCACCTGTCTACCCGTGTGTCTTCTCTGTTAGCTCCACTATACCTTCCAAGTCATTGTACGACCTGTACAATCAGCTACCATGTCATCACTGTACGGACTATACAGTCAACATTTTTTTTTCCTATTTGATGAAACAAATAGACCACAATATCTTTTGCATACGATATCTGTTTGAGCCCATTCAATTTGTGTTGGGTTTGTATCAACGAGGCCTACATACACGTCTATTTTGAAGACATTCTGATCAATTTGAATTTTAGGCCTTCCTAGACCCATTTTGGTTACTGGATCCATTTTGGATCAGGTACTTCGGGCTGACAATCTCTTGTATCCTCAGCCACACCATGCTTCCATTCATGGGGGTGGTTGACTATTCAACCACTAGTCCTTCCTTCATTAATTGATTCCTCTCCTTGGGATCCGGAGGAGGTTTGTTATTCCCAAGAAGGGGAAATTTGGGGTCATTTGACATAATGAATACTTTCTAATAGTTTTCCCATTCTTTCCCTTAGTGATATCATGGCCAGTACTTCAAGGCTTCACCCCCACAGTCGGTCATTAACAATCTAAACAAAATACATTTACATCATTCACATGCCATAGCATGGTAATCCTAATTAATGATTAATTACAAGATGGGGTAAACATGGGTATTACACTTTTTAACATAAAAAAAGTTTAAAACCCTAACCCCGAAAGATGAAAATCCAACAGTTTTGTGGACCCCATTTTGGGTAGTTTTGTGTATCAACCTCCTGAGGGTGTAACTTTCGCATACGATCTTCATTTGGGGCGTACGATGGCTCGCTGGAAAGATATTTATGAGGAGCTCCATGTCACTAGCTCAATCATTCCTTCAGTGAATATTTAGGTTCCCAATCATGAAAATCATCATTTATGCCCTCAAAATGGCCCCAAAAGTTTAGGACCTTAAAAAACTGCTAAAAATAGTAAATTGCCAAAACAATTGTTTTGAGACAACTGGAATAGGTGGTGGCCACTGATATCCACCTGGATCAATCTCCCCTCCTTAGGAAGAAATGGTATCCATTGCATTGAGTTCCCGGGGGATAAAGGAAATCATTTTCAGAATCTAAATTTTGGGGAGATGCTTACCTTGCTAGAGAAGTTGCATTTCTTAGCTTGTTGATGGTTGTCACAAACCTATTGTTGGCGGGGTTGAATTTGTTCAACCAATCTGTTGTATCTTGGATTGACTGGGTAGTGTGTAGGCACCCTTATAGGTTAAGAAACAATATCTTCTTTCTCTTATGCAATCTTCTTCTGTTGGATAGAAAGGTCTTGGGCCAAGGCTACAATGGATGAAGTGTCCTTTTGTTCACCTTTTGAACAAATTGTGAAGAGGATGGATTTTTCATTATTAGATATTACCTTGTGACACTATTTTGGTGGGATATTAGTTAAAGATACCTCTGGTATCCTTTAGAGCTAACCCCCCAGAGTAACAATGACACTCCGGGGTTGAGACTCATAAACAACATGATGTTTCTACATATATGGTTTGCCCACAAGAAAATAAAAGATATCAAGAGGGGAAAAATCACACAATACCTCATCCTTGAAGGGATTGATGCCATAGGACAAGAGACACTATTGGTTGACACAAATATATCATCCCTAATGAAACCACTTGATGTTTTATGGCTATGGGTGTGGTGTTGTAAACAATGCCAACTATTTGATGACCTCTGTTGAGATAAGGTTCTTCTGGATTCCTCTATCAAAAATGAAATGCAACGGGGTCCCCTTCACCCACATCTGTGAATGGAAGAGGCGCTCCCCCTCTTCAGGATCTGTTGGTCCTTCTAGTTGAATTGTTTTGGTCGTTGTTGTTGGATAAATCGGTAAATGCATACATAAAATAATCTCCCTAGATCCACTTAGATCTAGAACAAAACAAGACAGAACATGGGGCTTTCTCTAAGCTCTAATAATCATATTTACTATCAAACAAGAGATGAATGACATAACTTTGAATATCACTTCCTTATATCTTTGTTGTCTCTACTTCACTCCATGTTAGAAAAACAGGACCGCGGAGCAATAAAATAAAACAAATGCAGAAACAAAACACAGAAGACACACAATACAAGAGAGACACATATTTATGTGGTTCACCCAGTGTGGGATACGTCCACCAGAGAAATTGTCAGGTCCTTCCTTTATTATTATCCAACAAATAAAGGGATACAACCTACAATAAAACTCATTGTAACTTCCTCTTCTTTCTCTCATAGTATCCTCTCTTAGAATACAATATTCACCATCATCCATAGCCGCAATACATTTCCCTCATAAAAGAGGGTTGCCTTCTAGGGCAAAAAACCCTAACATAATCTCTACCGTTAGATCTGCGACCTTATAATGAACGATCCAGATTTACAATGAAATTACAATATACTTTTACAAGGAAATTTTTTCTTCAGGAGCTTCACCCCCGAACCCCCGCTGGGGGCCCGCTTTCCTCCAGACCCCCCAGCCGGGGGGATAGCCCCCCTAGACCCCACAGAGGGGGTACCCCCCTTGCACTCCCCTACATGGAAGAGTGTACATACTTATGGGGTGTAAATACTTCATGGGGTATAAACACGGATGAAAGCAAGGACCTCTGAAACAGGAAGATAATCAGGCTCCACAACCAACAATCTCCCACTTGGAGACTGATATCGACAACTCCACCGCTGCTGTATATGTTGGACTTTGAACCTTCTTGGACCTGGAAAATTTCTCATCTTCATCTTCATTCTTGAAGACCAACTAAAACTGAGCAGGAACTCAGTTTCTCCCTGGCTACTCCCTTTGTTAACATGTCTGCAGGATTCTGGCTAGTGTGTATCTTTTCCAGCTTCAATTGTCCATCTTCCAAGGCGGATCGTATGAAGTGGTACCTCAACTGTATATGCTTAGTCTTCGAATGGAAGGCTGAGTTATTTG
>ML779394.1:166168-188526 GCA_009831015.1 Picea engelmannii
CTCTAGCCTTCTCTCCCTCTCTCTCTTTCCCTCCATCCATCCCTTTATCTCTCCTACATTTACCCATATCACCCTCATTCTCTCTTCTCTCCCTCTCTCTCTCGCTCACTCACTCTCTCCCCCAATATCCACCCATCTCTCTTTACATATCTCTCTCTCTCTTTTTCTCTATCCTCCTCTCTCTCTCTCTCTCCATCTCTCTAGAAATCTCTCCCTCTATACCCCACTCTTTATTCCCTCTCTCTCTCTCTCCATCCCTCTCTCCCTCTCTAGAACCTCTCAATATATCTCCCTCCCTCCCTTATTCCCACCTCTTCTCTCTCTCTCCATCTCTCCCTTTCTCTACTTCTCTCCCTCCTCTCTCTCTCTCTCATCCACCCCTCTCTCCTACACTACCTATCCCCCTATCTCACTCTCTCCCCCTTTTTTAGTCTCTCTCTCTCAAGAGAGGGGGATATAGAGTATAAGAGAGAGAGGGGGAGATAGAGGGAGCGAGGGAGAAGGAGATAGATGGGAGGGATGGGGGAGAGGGAGAGAGAGAGAGAGATAGGGAGAGGGAGCCAGAGATGCAAGAGTGAACACCATCTGCATAGCACATTTTCATAAATCATAGGGGACCTCATGTGAAGAAAAACCTTCCCAGCCTCATCTAAAATCACCTCACAAATTGTCACAGGATGCATGTCTTCCTCAATGAAAATGAGAATCACATGGTAGATACTACATCAAATTAAATATATACCTCCATTGGGAGTGCCTTTAATGAACACCAATGCAAAGGGAGAGTCTCACATGAATCTATAGAACAATGGAGGAAGGCCTCAACAAAGCCTCGTATCTCTTTGGCATATTGTTCAAAACGAATGGGAGGTGAATACATCCTTTACTGATTTCTTACACAATATAACTAATATTAGAAAATTTCTGTCTACTTTTCTCAATTCTATCCATAATGAGTCAATATATCTATTTTCTTTTCTTTTTTTAGTGACCACGGGGAAATTTTGGAGAAAATTGTGGGCATTGTATTAAAAGAGGTATTTAAATGGGAATCATTAGATGTTTCCAAATACCTAGTTGGCCTCGACCATGCAGAAGAGGATCGTCTGATCAATGAAATTATGAAACAAAGTGATTTCAGTGACCCGATGATTTCTAGGATTGCGGGAATAAGCAGAGTAGGAAAATCATCTCTCGCTAAATATCTATACAACTTGAGATGTCCAAATTTTAATGGTAGATCATATTTTATTTTTGAAGTCAGAAAGAATTATTTACCATCGTTGCAAGGGAATATCCTTCATGATCTTCTTAGTTATAATCAGGATTTGCAACATACTGACAGTATCAACGAAGGGAAGTATGTTTTACGACATTGTCACATTGTCCTTGTTTTGGATGATGTTCATCATATTGATCAGATAGATTGTCTTTTCGAAATGAATTGGGTGGGGAATGGGATTCTGATATTGATCACATCTCGTGATAATATTTACTCAGACGCTTTTCTCCAAAAACATTCTTATATGATGTAAATCCATTAAATAGTCAGCATGCCCAAGAGCTCTTTTTCCAATAGGAAGACTAGACCATAGGGTTTGCTTATGTGACAAAGGGAGTTGGGATTTGAGTTTTAAATGAAGGATGTTGTCTTGATACATTATTTATCAGGATTGGAGGTGTAGAAGATACCTAGTGAGATCTCCCTTAGAAAATGGAAGTAAGTAGTTGAGATCTTGAGTAGATTCAACATGATGGACTACAAGTCCATGGCTACAGGTCCTATGATGAAAAATATGAAGAAGCTGAGTGATTTCACTTCAGATTCATATTTGGTGGGTTCCACTATGTACAGATAGTTGATTATATCCTTGATGTACCTGGTTAACACCGAGCCACATATTTTCTTTGTAGAGAGCACCTTGATCTAGTTTATGGTTGAGCCAAGACACTTCCATTGGGTTGCAACGGAGCATGTGTTGAAGTACCTACATGGTATAGTTTGATATTCTCTTAGATATGTCTCAGGTGGTGAACTGAGGTTTCAGAGACATCCATATTTTGAATGGGCAGGGAGTGCAATGGATAGAAAGAGCACCTCAGGGTGCTACTTCAACTTAGGATTAGATATGATATCCAAGTTTAGCAAGAATCAGACTTATATAGCACTTAGTACAACAAAAGAAGAGTATATCAAAACTAGTGTCACAAGTTTTGAAGAAGTATGGCTTAAAAAACTTCTTATAGGACTATTTGATCAAGAACTAGAGATCAAATATCATTTTCATCCGATAAATGGTACAAAAGGGAGAAATGAAATTCTAGTACACATCCACAGATGAGAAGATTGCAGATCATCTGAGACATGGTACAAAAGGGAGTAGTGAATCTCCAGTACATATCCATAGATGAGTAGATTACGGATAATCTGAGACATGGTACAGAAGGGAGCAATGAAGCTCCAATACACATCCACAGATGAGTAGATTGTAGATCATTCGAGACATGGTACAGAAGGGAGAAGTGAAACTCCACTACACATCCATAGATGAGAATATTGTGGACATTCTCAGCAAGCCTCTATCCAAGGTGATGTACATATGAGTAGCACTGGGCTAGTGATCTATTCAATCATGGGGCCATTTGGCTAGTGGTGAATGGACCAGGAGAAATATTTCTCCTATTAGTCATGTTGATTTGACTAGGAGTGAAAAAGACTCGAGGTGCTCCAAAGACAATATTGGCATGATGCAAAATATCTTCCTCACTAAGAGGGAGTGTTGATGTTCAGGCAACATTGGGAAGACATTATACCAAAGTGGTCATCCTAATTTGATTGAGGAGAATGATACATTCAGTCACAGGATTAGCCATGCTTATTTGGCTAGTGGTGAATGGCCCAGGAATAGTCTTTATTCTTAGTCATGTTTATTTGACAAGGAGTGTAAAATACTGGAGGTTTTGATGTTTCTCTAGGTGGTTGCATTAGGTAGACATTCTCCCAGAGTGGTCATGTTGATTTGACCGAGGAGAATAATACATTCACCCATAGGATTGGTCATGTTGACTTGGATAGTGGTGAATGGATCAAGGAATTGATGTTCTCCAAATATTATCATCGTGCAGACATTCTCCCAGAGTGGCCATGTTGATTTGACTGAGGAGAATGATACATTCACTTAAAGGATTAGCCACGTTGATTTGGCTAGTGGTGAATGGCCCAGGCATAGTCTTATCCTAGTCATGTTGATTTGACTAGGAGTGATAGAGACTCGAGGTGCTATCACATGCTTTCTTCAGGTTGGAGTGATCTATTTCTTATAGGGCAGGTTTGACTTGTTTAAAATTCTAGTCTAATGTTGAAGAATGTAGGCTCAAAAGACCTCTTGTGATGAGGGGATTCTAGGTAGATTTACTCAACATTAGATCCCTATATTGATTAGACGTGCATGTGAGGACACTATTACATCAAATGGGTGCATGACAGATATTATTACATCAACAAGGATCAAGGACAACTTTTCTAGTAAAAGAAGAAAGCCAAAAAAACAAGTCAAAGTCCATTAAAATATTAAACAAACCCGAGAAAAGACTTAAATGAATTATTGTGGACAAAATAAGATGTCATCCCCACAATTAAATAAATGTGACTCATATTACTATAAATAAATGCTAGATCATTTCATTATTACACATCACACAACTCGTCTCATCAAGTGCGCATTAGCTAGTTGTAGTTGTCAGTTGCGAGTTGTGTCAATTTTGTCGTGCGCTATATTTGAGGGTTCTTCCACATACAAGGGTGAATTTGTCTATGTGACAAGGTTTCTTCATTGAATGGTGATGTAATATATGGATTAAATTCTTCTTAAGAAAAGTTGTTGGGTTTTCTCCCAAGGTTGGGTTTCCCAGGGTCAAAAATATTGTGTTTATTGGCCATGGCTATATTTCTATGATTCTGTTATTTCCACTGTAGCAGTTGATATTTTTCAGTGTGTAATTATTTTATGATAACAAATACATTACAATATATTTGAAATTATGAGGCAATAATTATGATATTTGGAAATTAGAAAAATCAACTGAAACTGGATGTGATCTCAAACTGTAACTTGCATTGCTTAGTTACCTATAACTGAGCATTATCACAAAACCAACGCAAAGGATATGGTATCATATGAGGCCTAGTTTCCAACCCCAAATTTTGAACAAATTTCTCTGAAATAAGAGTTTCTTGTGAACCACTATTAAGAAGTGTATCAAACTTAGTTTTCTTTGAGATAACTTGTAAATGAAACAGGTCATTTATGTGCCTTCCATCAGGGATTACTTTATACTTGAAGAATAAGTACGTGAACTGAAACTAGAAACATAAATTTACCTTTGATACCCATAGATGTAACCTTAGTTTCATCCTTAGAAATTAATCCAAGATCCTGAAATATGGTTGTGGTCTTCTTTTTACCCTTCCAAGGATGAGCCCACTTTGGTTTCAATTCTGGATGCAACTTCCAACAATGTTTTCCATCATGTCCTTTATTCTCACAAAAAAAACATGTAGGCTTCTTCTTTTCATTCTTCTTCATTGTATATTTCTTCTTACTCTTCCCTTTTTTCCTTTGATTTCTCCTCGAATTCATGTGGCTCCCCTAACACATCCTCAAAAATTGTTTTTCCTTTGCTAGCTTCAATATGAGTAGCTTGTATTGACACTTCGTCAATATTAGTAGGATTAAACATCAATATAGTATGTCAAAGATATAAGTTCATACCAAAAATATAATTTAGAAGAGTTTCAGGAGTATGTAATGGAATTCCCAAAGTTAATGCCTTCCTCTTAAATTCTTGTGCATGAGCTTGCAAATTTTTGCTTTTCCTTGTCTTATATATTTCCAAGAAACCATTGATGTTTGCATATAAGATAATGGATAAAATTTATTTCTTAATGTAACAATAAATTCAATACAGGAATAAATGATTTTACCATATTGAATAATATCATCTTGTGTCTGAATCTTCCAACATGTCAAAGCTATGTTTCTTAGGAGAAGAGTATCCAATTGTATCCCTGTAGTGTCCTTTACTATTTTTTGTACCCTACAATATACTTTAGTCTTTTTGACCCAATTATCCAACTTCTCTACATTCAACTCTCCTTCATAACTAAAAAAATCAAACTTTACATCTAGCTTTAATAAAGGAAAATCATGAGAATGAGAAGCCTTCTTAGAATTCGTTTTCCTCTTATGAGAAGAATGTTCACTTTAATTAGAAGATGATGATGATGATTATGATGATGATGATGATGATGATGAGGGTGAAGGAGGCTTTGGAGGTTGTTCACCTTCTCCTTCTTCTTTAACTGCTCCATTTTTTTACTGATGTACTTTCTCCCTTGGTATTCTTTCAATCCTCAGACATTTATTCCACCACGGCCTTCATTGTCATTGTTGTAACCTAGGTCTACAACCCTTCCCTTTTCCCTCCTTTACCATATCCATACATCAATTCTGACTCTTTTGGTTGCTTTGTTAGCTTATCCTCCTTCTTTTTTTCAACTTCATGACCCTGTCTGTCATTGCCTACTTTGCACCATTTTGTTTTCTTTCTTGAAAAAGGATCACATGTTATGGTTTGGGTTTCAAATGCATGTCATAATTTTTACACTAATGGAAAGATGTAGGTCCACCAAGTCTTTGTGTGTGTTGGCCCTTGACCAATTTGTGAGGATCCTTGGTCATGTTTGACCTACTTTTGGTACTTCGACAGGCTGTCGAAGGTGGAGCGCAAGTCAAGGTGGAGAGCACGGGATCTCAACCCATTTTTAGGGATTTTTGGGTTTTGGGCTTATGTAACAGGTATGGGGATGTCGGCCCATGGATTTACCTATGTTTAGGCCCTTTTCGTAATGTATAAATAAAAATCTAGACGATGTAGGAAGTAGTTTGATCTATGCGATCAAAGAGAGGCTAGACACTGTGTTAAGTGAAAATTGTAAGTTCTTTGTGCATGCTATGTTGAGAACTTGCAGAGCTAAGTGAAAGTGATTGTAAGATACTATAAAGAGGCTTTGTGTTGTAACTCGGGGAAGGAGGATATAGAGGAGTGCGCACAGATCTCCTTTCCTCTACAGAGTAAGATATCATGGCTTTGTGCATGTAGAAGATTGACATAAAGAAATAAAGATGAAGAGTTGGTGGATGTAGCTCCAGGGTGGGGTTGAACCATGTATACCCCGTGTTGTGGTTTCTCAGTGCTTTATGGTTGTTCTCTTTTTTATGTGGTTAAGTGCTTATTGCATTGATATATTCTTAGAAGAATCTAATGTGATAGCTTAGTGTTGAATAATCTAAATGAATGCTATATGATCTATGTTGGTATGCTTAGAGCTTGAATCTATTGGATCTGTGTGGATACTGTGATGATCTATTATTAGGGTTTAGATGTGCTGTAATCTAAGATTGAATATTAGTGAACTATAACTGCTAAGTGCTCTAATAAGGTGTTACAATCACAGATCTGTGTCCTAGATAAGGTTGTAGACATATGAGTCCTACAACCACCCCTGCCTCTACCTCGAGTGAGACTTCATCTGCTTCGCAAGTGTTGCCGAAAGAGCCGGTAGTTAGGGTTTTATTGGTGCGTTGTTGTAAGCATTGAACCCTGGGTTTGTACCTGTGCCAAAAAATGGTTCCGTTGGCAGGACCTGAAACTGTGATTGTTAGGATCTACAGAAAAGAGAAATCTCTGTGCGTAGATATGTTTCCCTAGTGCACAGTATTCTACTTGACCTGTGAAGCTCTGTGCCAAGAAGAAAATTTATATCTGAAGAAAAGAGGTAAGACCTGAAAACTTTGTGCTCTAATAAAAGTAAAGTAAGAATTTTTGTTTAAAGAGGTAAGATCTTAAAGCTTTGTGCTCTGATAAAGGTAATAACCGTGAAAGGTTTTGATTGAAAAGATAAGATAAGTGGAAATTTTTGTTTCAAAAGTATGGATCTAGGTATGTTTGATAAATTTTTTCCTATCTGGAAAAGTAGGGCATATCTAGATGAAAGAATATTTGATATGAGTAGATCTAGCAAAAATAGTGAAAGATATGTTATTCCTATGCATAGAAAGAATGTTTGGACTAACGAATGGATGCAGGAACTTAGAAATAATTTTTTGCAGGTTAGCTACTATGATCCTAGTGCACAATACACAAAAGGTTGGGGATCATTTAAAAGAAAGAGAGGATTAACTCTTTCTTACAGTTGCAGAAGACCGGGACATCTTGCTAAGGAATTCCCTAGTAGAAGATCTAGTTGTCTTTGTTGTAAAGCCATGGATCATGAAGTTTTAGATTTCCCTAGAATGATTGCTAAGCTCGAAATAATGAATATGAGACAAGAAAACCCTAAGGAAGGTAAAGAAACTGAGACCATGGAAGAACCCTAGAAAAAATCAGAGAATGTCTTGCTACAAATGAAAGAACCCCCAAATTATCAAAATAATATTAACTTATCATAGATATTCAAAGGACAAGAGTGCATAGAAGAACAAATAGGATACTTTGACATTGACTATGTCCTGGATGAAGAAACATAGGTAAATATCATGACAGAAAGAACTTGGGAAACTTTAGGAAAGCCTGCTATGATTCCTTCACTGAGAGGAATAGGATTATTTAGAGGAAACTTGATAACCCTATGTGGAAGACTCACCCATATATCTATGAGTAATCATCAAACTTTGACAGAGGAAGATTTTGAGGTTGTTAAATTTGTTGAGAACAATGCCCCATTTCAATATTACTAGGAAAACCTTGGATTGAAAAGGATCAAGCTAGAAGAAAAGAAGGGGAAGTCTTAGAGCAGAAGAAGCAAGAATTAAAATATTTCATGACTAGGAGGATATCACACTTGATTGAAGAACAAGAGAAAAGATCAAAGATGCTTAGAACTAGAAGCTTGGATGTCAAATTTGAAATATCACAAGGAAACTCACAGACGATTAGAACACCTAATCCATATAGAGAACAAGTATTACTCTCTAACCCTATGAAAGAATCTCAACAATGAAAAATTACTATGCCAAAAGGAGATGAGAATCAGAATGGAAAGAAGAATACCGAGATGAAGATCACCGGGAAGAAGGCTAGAAAGATCAATAAGAAGAGAGAAAAGATAGAAAAGTTACAAAAGGTTCCAGAGGGGACTTCGCAGAAGGAAGGTTTGTAAGACTGGAACTTCGTCGAGATATCAGAACAACGCAACATGGCTCTTCGCCATGGTGAAGCAATATATATGTTGGAAGAATTATAACCATTAGACTGATGCCTCAAATGGTTAGAAGAGCAGTATTGGCCCAAAGACTCACCATCATACCATTGGGACCACGCCACAATGGACAGAACCGCATTGATGAAGGCCTCTCATCTATTGGAGAGATCCATTACATCATGTCTATTTAGTCCATCGACTGTTGCACCGAGAACAATTTTGTGAATTGTATCCAAGCCAACTCATTTCTACCGCGTTGTGTTTATTGAGATCGACACCAGTTCCATTTCATTGTGCACTCATTCATCCACCTAAGTTATCTGATCTTGAGCATGTATGTCAAATGAGCTCAGGGCCATAGAGAAAGCAATCAAATAATTTCTCATCGAACTCATGGCAGAAAAAGTAATGTCCGCAGGTATTCAAGCATCATCAATGAGAGGAGTGAAAGCCTCTCTGTTGAGTGCTCGCAGATATGGACCATCCCGACCGACAGTAGAGAAGAGAACCAAGCACATAGATGACCTAGTGAATGCAAAGATAATCCCAACCATCCTACCTGACTACATTCCACCTCTGGTTTGTGCGGTGATTCGTGGTAGTGTCCCGAGGGACTTTGATTACACCATGGTTACTACGCACCTCCCGAAGGGGATACGTGCATTTATAACACAATAGGATAAGATCACAACGTTGAAGTTCAACGAATTCAACCTAGGAGACCACAAGAACCATAGTATGCTTGCTCCTTACAAATACTTGACCAGGATGAAGGGGAAGAACTCGAAAATAATTCCCCAGCCATGGACTATGAACCTCACACAGTACTCGCTCTTGAATGTAATGAAGATTCCACACTTTGTAATGCACCAGGAGGTTAATGCCTATGTTAAGATCCTTCTCTCATGATATCATGGTAGCTACCTATGGCTAGACCAATGCATCACAGTCAATTCGACACTAATCCATAGGATCACGAGATTGAGCATGCAGGGACCCGACCCGCAGGACTTCTACCCAGGGAAGGCTATAGATCACGCATTGGCATAGAAGATCAAAGACACATATGGCGATGTAGAAAAGGGAACGCGAGGCTACAAGGTAGCTTCCATCCAGAATGGCACAGTGTGCCTGGCTTTCCATTTGATCGTAGGAAATCTTATGAGAAAGAACTGACCTAAACCGGTCATAGGATTCGTTGTTGACCTCACCGGGAAATATGTAGAAGGAATCCAGATGAACTGGATGAAGTACTTGGTCAACCAACTAGAATTAGACTATCGCAAAGCTCAGGATCAATGCTATGAGTTCCACTTTAGCTGGATCCTAATCCTCATCGCATTTACTTCTTGGGATATGCAGGAAGGTGCAACCTTCCTAGACATTGATCTGTTTGAGCCGCTCGCTATGAAGTTCACCACGCTCTGGTACTCGAGCGGTATGGGAAAAAAATGGTAGTCGAACATGATATTTCATACATATTATCTCCAACTGAAGAGGGCTATCGAAGCTATCCCTCGGATGATTCCCAACACCCTACATCGGTTCTGAACCCTCATGAAGTTTCACATAGATCGACACTTCATTTATATCACCGCGTGCATAGATGAACATAAAGAAGAGCTTCAGTCATACTACAAGATCACAGAGGAGGACCTCGAAGAGATAACCAACGACTGGTTGGTAGAGCTCCTTATCCCCACTAACCTTGTATAAATGTTAGACCCTAAACTAATCAATAGCCCAGAGACTACTCATGAAACAAATGATACCCCTAGACCCAGTAGAAGGAAGAAGACCGAAGAGGTTCAAAACTTGAGAAACGCATTGGAATAAACTGCTTCAGTATCACCTAGGCAAGGGGGTAATGATGAAGCAAATCAAGAAGAGACCAACAGAAAAGAAGATCAACAGAGGCAAGGTGAAGTAACACTGCCTAGGGATCCTGTTAATGAGGATTATCCCTTGAAGACGAGGAAGGTTTCCTCTGCAAAATCCACTTCCCGAAAGAAATCCAGAGCCATCCTGATTAAGATACAAACTGTGCTCCCTATAGATGACTTCAACTTCATTATCGTAGTTGTAGTAGATGCCTCACAGGACATCTTGTATAAACATGATGCCAAGCAGGAGGAGATGTATGACAGGATCAAGGTTAAATCATAGGGGTACAACAAGCCCTTCAATCCAGATGTGCAGTGTCCATTGTGCCCCCACCATCAGAATAACCAGAGTTGGGAGATGAGTCGTCCCAACTCCGCAGACTAGCTGATGTGACTGAAGCTTACCTTCATCGAGAACAAGATGAGAAAGACCATGCCACAATGGCCCTAAAAAAATCCCAAGAGGAAATGGTAGAGCAACGTCAGGTTGAACAAAAGGAGAAGGATAACCTTCAAACCAAGTTTGAAAAGGAGAAAGCGCAGCTCCAGCAGGAGAAAAAGTAGTTTCTCGTAGAGAAGCTTGGAGTCAAAGAAGAAGTCAACAAATAACTTCGCTCTATGAAGGGATTAGAGCCAAAGGCATAAGACTGAGTGGAGCATCAAGTAGCGCAACTCGTGGAATCTATCCAACAACTTCAACAAAAAATAGCAGACATAGAGCTACGAACAGTGCCCAACACTCTGTCGGATGTATGATATCAAAAAGAAGAAACTGCTCGAAGCGCAGTTGAGACAATCAAGGCCCTCGCCATGGAATGTAAACAACTAAGTGATCGTAGTTCCCAAAATTATGAGAGAGTCACTGAGGATCCTGAACTGAAGTCACTAGAGTCACAGCTCTAGGAGGCAAAGCAACAAGAAGAAACAATACATGCATAGTTGAAGTCCTTTTCAGCCATTGAGAGGATGAAGCAATCCCAATAACAATGCATTTCTCAGTAGCAGGTCCACATCATTCAGAGAGAAGTCATGGAAGTGACTAAGTGGCTCCAACCAATACAGGATGATGCTTGCCAACTAAGTGACTAAGTGGCTCCAACCAATACAGGAGAAGAATTGGAGCAAGTCCTCACTACAACTAAACAACGCTTATAGGGACCTGTCAACGAAGTAGTAATCCAAGAGTTTGTTGAGAAGGAGCTCATGGCGCAGCAACAGGTCAAAGAATATCAAGCGAAGCTCGAGGCTTTTGAAGTAGAGCTACCCAAACCGGAGTGACTCGGGATGAGTCACAGGTGAGTGTTGGGGTCATGTTGGCCCTTGACCAAGTTTTGAGGATCCTTGGTCATGTTTGACCTACTTTTGGGAATTTGACAGGCTATCGAAGGCGAAGTGCAAGTCGAAGCAGAGATCGTGGGATCTCAACCCCATTTTAGGGATTTTTGGGTTTTGTGCTTATGTAACGGGTATGGGGATGTCAGACCATGGGTTTACCTATGTTTAGGATCTTTTTGTAATGTATAAATAGAAATCTAGGCGATGTAGGAATTAGTTTGATCTATGTGATCGAAGAGAGGATAGACACTGTCATAAGTGCAGCTTGTAAGTGCTTTGTGCACGCTACGTTGAGAACTTGTAGAGCTAAGTTCAAGTGATTGTAAGATACTGTGAAGAGGATTTTTGTTGTAACTCAGGGAAGGAGGATCTAGGAGAGTGTGCGCAGATCTCCTGTCCTATGTGGAGTAAGATATCATGGCTATGTGCATGTAGAATATTGACAGAAAGAAATAAAGAATAAGAGTTGGTGGACGTAACCCCAGGGTGGGGGTGAACCATGTATACACCGTGTTGTGGTTTTTTAGCGCTTTATGGTTGTTCTCTTGTTTATGTGGTTAAATTCTTATTGCACTGATATATGCTTAGAAGAATCTAATGTGATAGCTTAGTGTTGAATAATCTAAATGAATGCTAGATCTGATCTATGTTGGTATGCTATACTACTCTGGGAGTTATACAAACATTGCATCTAAATTGACACCATCGCTAAATCAGATAAGGGAGTTATATTATGGCATATAGATAGAAATCTAGTAAGGGTGCTAAAGTAGCAGGGCCACCCAGATCATAGATTGCGACAAGATCAACGACAACACTTTATTGGATGGATGAAAAATGCTCGAACATTAACATCCTTGAGCGGTCCTGCAATCAAAACTGTGGTATTGTTGGAAAGGTATGTGGGATCTCGTAGGGGATTGTGGGGGTCGAAGCGGTGTGGACCCAAACCACCCTCGAAAACTTTCACAATCATGTGCTTATATGACATCAGGTCACCGTGTCATCTCCACTCACCTCCACTCACACTCTCTCTACCGCTCAACTTTCACCACCTGTTCCCTCGACTACTATCCATATCACCTAGCACCTCCACGTAATCCACATACACTCATATAATACCCTATTGGACACTTGACTCCACATCTCCTTCAATGATCGTTGGGCTGGAAACCTTTCCAACAAAGCTTTTTGAAAGTACAGATGGTAGCTGATGAGTCGAAACAAAGTGCACTTAATGGTCGAGATCTCAGACACAGACAGAGGGTTATGTCTCGATCTTAGTTACAGTTCACTCCAAAAATTCAGTGAAGAGGAAGATCAAGTGGATATCTTCCCATGCATCCAGTTAGCCTCCAGAAGCATCAAACGACTTGCAGGCATGCCAGGGCTCGATACATAACTTTGTTCTGTCACTCCTATTTTTTCTTCCAATTACAGTTCATCCAGTGCATGCATCAGTTCAGTCTTAGAGACAGTAGTTGATTTTAGTTAATCAATTCCAAAATCATTTTAGATTAACTTAATAAGTGGTTTTCTGTGTGTGATAAGAACCACTATGTTGATTAAGTTTAGTAGGAGGTATACATATTTTAGTTAAATCAATACTTTGTTCTACAAACAATTATCTAGAGTTAGGTCTCAATCCCATATGGACGAGAACCTCTGCAACTTTGTTAAATATGCAATCTTTGTATGTTTTGGAGGAGGAAGTTTTTGGAAGGAAAGTACAAGCAATAGAAGGATTGGACCGGCTCAGGTAATTGTAAAGTTTTCTACCTAGTGAATACATGTTGATGACACTAGTGTTCTTGTACTCATATCTTTATGTGTTGATTCTTATCTTGAATGCATATTTTGTGATGTGTGAGATGTATGTTTCCTTATTCTGTCAGCTATTGTTTTAGTTTTTATTCTTTTGATTATGCAACCTATTATATAGCTATTGTTCAGTGAAATATCCACTATTTTGCAACCTGTTGAATGATTTGCATCGAGATGTTTGTCTAAGTCTCAATATATTATTCTCAACCCGCCTTCATATAATTAACCTCCTCGCTACTTCAATCCCTGATATGTATCTGCACCCTCCATCCAACGTTCCACTTTTCCACATTATAAATTTAGATTCGTGCCCATGATTTGACGTGATTCCATAAATTAAATATTGGATTAAATATTAATATAAATATTTTAATATAAAAATATTTATATTAATAATAATAAACCTTTTTTCTATTTTCTAAGGACTTTGGGCTTATGAGGCTTAACACATGACTTTGTGGATAGGATGAGGGTACTTAATAAAAGGAATATTTTTTATTTTCAACGAGAATATGAAAATAAGGGTAAAAATGAATGAAGTGATGAAATTAAGGGAGTTAGATAAGTGTTAAGGCTAGGTATAGGTGGTGGTGAAGTCCAGGTCTGTCTCATAGAGTTGTGGCCATCCAAAGGTCTCATGGCCACAAGAGTCTAGCACCATGGTGAGTGCTGCGACTAGAGGTATGCTGAGAAAATTAGCAATGCGATTGGTGCTTCATGTTTTGTACTTGATGTTGAGGTGGAATCGCTGCAAGTATGTGGAACACTTTTGATGGTAGTCATTCTGCAATTTTCCTTTTGTCTTCATGAACTACAATGGCTTATGATCAATGTGGATGATTGTCTCCTTCCTAAGAATGTAATGTCTCCATTGGCGGCAGGCTTGTACAATGGAGTACATTTCTTTTTCATAAGTAGGGTACTTACGGACAACATCTGATAGTGTCTCACTATGATAGGACACAAGGTGGTTGTGCTGAGTGAGAAAAGCACCCACAACATAGTCTGAAGCATCTATCTCGATCTCAAAGAGTTGTTGCAGGTATGGTAGTGAAAGTAATGGGGTTGAGAACAAGTGTTGCTTCAAATCATCGAACGCTTGTTGTTGGGACCGACCCCACACAAATTTATCTTTACCTGCACCACCCTTGGTTATTTGGCTAAGGATTAACTCTTTGTTATAGTTGTAGAAGACCATAACATCTTTCCAAGGAATGCCCTGGTAGAAGACCTAGTTGTCTTGGTTGTAAAGTCATGGATCATGAAGTTTTAGATTTTCCTAGAATGATTGCTTAGCTTGAAAGAATGAATATGAGACAAGAAAACCTCGAGGAAGGTCAAGAAATTGAGACCATGGAAGAACCCCCAAAAAAATCAGAGAATGTCTTGCTACAAATGAAAGAAACCCTGAATTATCAAAATAATATCAACTTATCAGAGATCTTCAAAGGACAAGAGTGCATAAAAGCAAGAATAGGAGACTTCAACATTGACTGTGTCCTGGATGAAGAAACACAGGTAAATATCATGACAGAAAGAACTTCGGAAAATTTAGGAAAGCCTGTTATCATTCCTTCATTGGGAGGAATAGGATTATTTAGAGGAAAGTTGATAACCCTATGTGGAAGACTCACACAGATATCTATGAGTGCTCATGGAACATCGACAGAGGAAGATTTTGAGGTTGTTAAATTTTTTGAGAACAATGCCCCATTTTCTATATTACTAGTGAAACCTTGGATTGAAAAGGATCAAGACAAAAGAAAAGAAGAGGAAGTCTTAGAGTCGAAGAAGCAAGAATTAAAATAATTCATGACTAGGAGGATATCACACTTGATTGAAGAACAAGAGAAAAGATCAAATATGCTTAGAACCAAAAGTTTGGATGTTGAAGTTGAAAGAACACAAGCAGACTCACAGACGAGTAGAACACGTAACCCATATAGAGAACAATTACTACTCTCTAACCCTATGAAAGAATATCAACAACGCAAAATTACTATGCCAAAAGGAGATAAGAATCGGAATGGAAAGAAGAATACCGAGACAAAGATCACCGAGAAGAAGGCTAGAAAGATCAGTAAGAAGAGAGCAAAGATAGAAAATTTACAGAAGGATCTAGAGGGGACTTTGCAGAAGGAAGGTTTGTAAGACTGGAACTTTGTCAGGATATCAGAACTATGCAACATGTCACTTTTCCATGGTGAAGTGATATATCTGTTGGAAGAATTATAACCGTTAGATCGATGCCCCGAATGGTTAGAAGAGAAGTATTGGCCCAAAGACTCGCCATCAAACCGTTGGGACAACGCTACAATGAACATAACTGCATTGATTAAGGCCTCTCATCCGTTGAAGAGATCTATTACATCATGTCTACTTAGTCAGTCAACTATTGGATCGAGAAACTTTTTGAGAATTTTATCGAAGCCAACTCATTTTGACCGCGTTGTGTTTATTGAGATCGATACCTGTTTCATTTCATTGCACACTCATTCATCCATCCTAGTTATCTGATCTTGAGAGTGTATGCCAGATGAGCTCAGTGCCATAGAGAATGTTGTCTAAGAAGTTCTCATCAATATCATGGCCTAAAAACTAATGTCCGCAGGTATTCAAGCGTAATCAACGAAAGCAGTGAAAACCTCTCCGTCGACTGCTCATGGACATGGACCATCCCGACCAACAACAAAGAAGAGAACCAAGCACATATGTGACCTAGTGAACGTGAAGTTAATCCTGACCATCCTACCTGACTACATTCCACCTCTGGTTGGTGCGGTGAGTCGTGATAGTGTCCCGAGGGACTTTGATTACACCATGGTTACTGTGTACCTCTCGAAGGGGATATGTGAAGTTAGAATGCAGCAGGATAAGATCGCAAAGTTGAAGTTCAACGAATTCAACCTAGGAGACCGCAAGAACCAAAGTATGATTGCTCCTTACAAATACTTGACCAGGATGAAGGGGAAGAACTCGAAAATAATCCCCTAGCCATGGACTATGAACCTCACACAGTATACCCTCTTGAATGTAATGAATATTCCACACTTTGGAAGGAACTAGGAGGTTAATTCTTGTGTTAAGCTCCTGCTCTCGTGATACCATGGTAGCTACCTATGGATAGAATGACGCATCATAGTCAATCCGAAACTGATCCATAGGATCAACGAATGGAGCATGCAGGGACACGACCCGTAGGACTTCTACCCAGGGAAGGCTACAGATCACGCATTGGCACAGAAGATCAAAGACACATACGACGATGTAGAAAAGGGAATGTGAGGATACAAGGTAGCTTCCATCCATAATGGCACAGTGCACCTGGCCTGCCATCTGATAACAGGAAATCTTGTGAGAAATAAAGGACCTAAATAGGTCACATGATTCATTATTGACCTCACTGGGAAATGTGTAGAAGAAATCCAGATGAACTGGGGGAAGTACTCGGTTAACTAGCTGGAATTAGACTGTCACGAAGCTCAAGATCAGGGCTATGAGTTCCACTTTAGTTGGATCCTGATCCACATCACATTTACTGCTTGGGATATGCGGGAAGGTGTGACCTTCATGGACATTGATCCGTTAGAGCCACTCGCTACGAAGTTCACCATGCTTTGGTACTCGAGTGGTATGGGAAAACAATGGAAGTTGAACACGGTATTTCATACATATTATCTCCAACTAAAGAGGGCTATTGAATCTATCCCTTGCATGATGCCAAACACCCTACATCGGTTCCGAACCCTCATGAAGTTCCGTGTAGATCAACACTTCATTTATATCACCATGTGCACAGATGAGCATAAAGAAGAGCTTCAGTCATACTACAAGATCACAGAGGAGGACCTCGAAGAGATAACCAACAAATGGTCAATAGATCTCCTCATTCTCATTGATCCCATAGAAATGTCAGATTATAAACTAATCGGCAGCCCGGAGAACACTCATGAAACAAATGATACCCCTATACCCAGCAGAAGGAAGAAGACCGAAGAGGTCCAAAACTTCAGCAGCGCATTGGAAGAAACTGCTTCAGTATCACCTGGCCAAGGGGGTAATGATGAAGAAAATCAAGAAAAGACCAACGGAAAAGAATATCAGTAGAAGCAGGGTGAAGTAACACCGCCTAGGGATCTTGTTAATGAGGATTATCCCTTGAAGAAGAGGAAGGTTTCCCCTGCAAAACCCACTTCCCGAAAGAAATCCAGAGCCACCTTGACTAATATGCAGACTATGCTCACTGTAGATGACTTTGACTTCATCATCGCAGTTGTAGCAGATCCCTCGCAGGACATCTTCCAGAAACATGAAGCCAAGAAGGAGGAGATGTATGACAGGATCGAGGCTTAACTCAGAGGGGTACAACAATCCCTTCAATCTAGATGCGCAGTGTCCACTACGCCCCCACCATCAGAATAACCAGAGTTGGGAGATGAGCCGTCCCAACTCCACAGACTAGCTGATGTGACCGAAGCTCACCTTCGTCAAGCACAAGCTGAGAAAGACCAGGCCACAATGGCCCTAAAACAATCCCAAGAGGAAATGGTAGAGCAATGTTGGGTTGCAAAAAAGGAGAAGGATGACCTTCAAACCAAGTTTGAAGAGGAGAAAGAGAAACTCCAGGAGGAGAAAAAGCAGTTTCTTGTAGAGCAGCTTGGAGTCAAAGAAGAAGTCGATAAAGAACTTCACTCTATGACGGGCTTAGAGCCAAAGGAAGAAGACTGAGTGGATCATCAAGTAGCGCGGCTCATGAAAGCTATCCAACCACTTCAACAAAGAATAGCAGACTTAGAGCTACAAACAATGCCCAACACTCCACTGGATGTATGAGATCAAAGAGAAGAAACTGCTCGAAGCATAGTTGAGAGAATCAAGGCCCTTGCCATGGAATGTAAACAACTAAGTGATCATAGTGCCCAAACTTATGAGAGACTCACTGAGGATCTTGAACTGAAGGCACTAGAGTCACAGCTCCAGGAGGCAAAGAAGTGAGAAGAAACAGTACAGGCGCAGTTGAAGCCCTTGTCAGTCGTTGAGAGGATGAAGCGATCCCAAGAACAACGCACTTCTCAATAGGAGGTCCACATTATTAAGAGAAAAATCTTGGAAGTGACTCAGAGATGAGGCTTGCCAACTATTCACAGAGATTGAAGGCCGAGGAGAAGAACTAGAGCAAGTCTTCACTACAACTAAGCAGTGCTTAGAGGGACCTGTCAATGAAGCAGTAATCCAAGATTTTGCCGAGAAGGAGTTTGTGGTGTAGTAACAGGTCGAAGCAGATCGAGCCAAGATCGAGGATTTTGAAGCAGAGCTACCCAGACCAGAGTGACTCAAGACGAGTCACAGATGAGTGTTGGGAGCCTGTTGGACCTTGACCAAGTTGTGAGGATCCTTGGTCATGTTTGACCTACTTTTGGGACTTCGACAGGCTGTCGAAGGCGGTGCACAAGTCGAAGCAGAGATCACAGGATCTTGACCCCGTTTTAGGGATTTTTGGGTTTTGGGCTTATGTAATGGGTATGGGGATGTCGACCCATGGGTTTACCTATATTTAGGCTCTTTTTGTAATGTATAAATAGAAATCTAGGCGATGTAGGAAGTAGTTCGATCTATGTGATCGAAGAGAGGCTAGACACTGTGCTAAGTGAAACTTGTAAGTGCTTTGTGCATGATATGTTGAGAACATGTATACCTAAGTTCAAGTGATTGTAAGAGACTGTGAAGAGGCGTTGTGTTGTAACTCAGGGAAGGAGGATCTAGTAGAGTGCGCGCAGATCTCCTGTCCTCTGTGGAGTAATATATCATTGCTCTGTGAATGTAGAATATTGATAGATATAAATAAATAAGAAGAGTTGTTGGACATATCCCTAGGGTGGGGGTGAACCACGTATACCTCGTGTGTAACATCACGCTCTGGCGCACTGAGAACACTTATTATTTGAGGACACTTGCTCGCAAGTGATCTGGACTTTTTGATGTTAGACCTTTATGTTTGATTATGATGCGATTGACAGATGACATGATGTGTTACTATTTGATGTAGACAGGTGCTATTGACACAGTTTTATTGAGTGTGCAGGGTTTTTGACCTTGAGGATGCAGAGGCATTGGTAGAGCCCCCTTAGACTCCGGACTGAGTCAGGGAGTGTGCTTTTGGGTTGATATGTTTATTATGACGTTTCATTTGATTTGATGATTTGATGTTGATATTTCTGACAATATTATTGGTGATGCAGGCACGTCGCGATAAAGGTGGTTGAAGGAGTCAGCCTAAGTAACCCTAAGTCATCAGCACCTGAATAAAACCTTAAGCAATTCCCTTAAACTATCATCGCCTAGCTCAGAATCTAAACCCTAAGCCTAAGACCTTCTAGAAAAAGGGGAGGGGAATTTAGTGTGACCTTAATAAAAGAGAATTTAAAAAAAAAAAATAAAAAAAAAAAATAACTCGGACCATTAACCTCTCACTATCCATGTCTACTTTTAAACTACCCTCCATTTCCTTGACCTTCCAGTATCCATCTCCCTTTTACTTGTCTAGTTCACATTACTATATCGCCATCCCTCCCCGTAATTCCTCTTTATTCGTTTTATGTATTACATTTATTTTTTCCCCTATACTGGTTTGCCATCGCCTTAATCTCTCATTATCCTATATATACATATATATTAATGGTAAATTAAATGATGGATAATGATAAACTACAAAGATGAATGCATGCTTATAACTAGAAAAATGAAAATACATATATGTATATTTATTTTATAAACAATTTTAAACAAATAAACTTAAGCATGTAAAAATTAAAAGGAAATGAATAATGAGCGCACATACTCTATGAGTTTTGAAAAGAAAAAAATAAAATAATATAACCAAATAAATTAAAAAGAAAAGTAAGAAATTCAAAAGGGAAAAGGGGGGAAAACCTAAGAGAAAAGAGAATTAGGGTTTGAGTCTGAATAAAGGAAAAGAGGAGGGGGAAAGAAGGGACTTTTTTTCAGATTGGGATGGTTATGCTGCTAGACTAGAGAGACTGGATTGATTACTAGTAGGAGTTGGGGATTCTCAGCAGACTAGAGTGGTAGCTCAGCCTTGGAGGCGAGCTGAGAAGCTAGTTACTCTCTGATTGTGTGTGGCCCCTTTGCGGCTCGGGGGGCTGAGGGGGAAGAAGAGTACCCCTAGCGTTTGGCTGGAAGGTACCGGTGAGTTTATTGCGGTCGGCAAGCGGGAGTTCTGAAGATAGAAGCAGCGGAGAGCACGAGAGTCAATAGCGGCAAGCAATAAGGCAAAGGTATGTTCCTGAACTGAGTAGAGTAGAATGCTTAGTGATTTACTACCACGATTCTGTTTGTATTGTTGTGAAATGTTGGTTCCTCGTCCTTCATCCTCTGTAAGAAAAAAAAAGGGGGTAGTTCAGAGGCTCTTCTCTTTATAACAGTGCAGTTGAGGGTTCAGATAAAAAAATTTTGGGTTTATGTTATTCCGCCGTTGTACCGTGGGCAGCCCAGGCAGTAGGGTTTCGTCTTTATATAGGGGAGATTGTTTTTTTCCAGTGGATTATTTGCTACGGTGGGCATTTGTTTATGGGATTTTTTTTTTATAATGGCAGTTTTATTCTACAGTGGGTTTCCTTGGTTTGTCTGGGTGTTTTTTTTTTCATACACAGTGTGGGCTCTTTCTGCGGGTTATTCTTTTGACTTGGGCGTTTTTCTTTTTATATACTTGGCACGCGTTTCCCAGTCGGTTTCTCCTTTATCATTGGGCGTTTTATCAGAGGGCGTTTCTCAGTGGGTTCCATTTTTTTTTATATACAGTCAGTTGGTTGTGGATACAAATATTACTCTCTTCACGGTGCCCAGATATCACGGTTTCGCTATCACTTGTTGGTCTTGCTCTACCTCCTCCTATCTGGCTTCGCTCACTCTTGAGATCGTCGTCCTTTACTTCTCCATTATAGCTGCTGTCCTTCCTTCTTGGTGTTGGCGCTGTGCTAGCTAGTGTGTTTGTTGTTGGTTGCAGAATAGTGCTAGCTCGCGCCTGTGTGTAGCTGTTGGTTTATGGCGTTGAATATTCGTGGGGGTCGTAGGCACTGTGTTTAACAAAAAAAAATAAAAATCAGTCATTCCGAAAAACGAATGCTAATTTCAAGAATCGATGTTCATGCCTTTTAGAAAATGAGATCCATGCGTGGTTTTTATTTCTCGGAAATGATTTTTTTTTGTATTTTTATGGGTTGATAAATTAGACGGTGCTCCAATGGTTGATACAGCTGTGCTCAATAATTATAGAGTGCTTTTTATATTTTAGAGGTTGGATTCTTTTTTTTACATGTCTTTTCAAACCAAACGTGTATTATGTTGTTGCATAGGATCCCTATATGTAAAGCGTTGATTAGAAGTTGATTTTTGACATGTCTTTTAAAAGGAATGTCTATTTACATTTCGGTTATATATTTATTCTTACTGTTACAGTAACCCTCTTATTATATTTAATTAGAAGTCTATCTTTAAGGATGTCTTGTGAAACGACGTGTCTATGTTTAATAATGTTTAAAACAAAAAAAAAAATCAGTCAATCAGAAAAACGATTGCCCTTCCAAGAATCGATGCTCATACCCTTCAGAAAACGAGATCCGTACGTTGTTTTATTTCCCGGAATGATTTTTGTTATTTCAGAAAATGATATTTTTATATTTTTATAATTATTGGTTCATAAATAGAGGGTGCGCAAATGGTTGCCTGATACCGCTGTCTCTGGTTGCAAATCGTAATCTCTGAAGGGTTCGGATCCCTTTTCCCAAAATGTGACAGTGACATTCATTTTAAAAAAAAAAACCTAAACTGTAATATAACCTGCCATCTAAATTGTCGTGTTAATGTTAATTGGGGAAAACGTGGCAGCAATGTGGTCGTTATTATTTTATTGGGCAATTAAAAGGCAGGCATAAGCGCAACCGAATTAAATTACAGTGACTTCTTGTGAATTAAATGGCAACCTACACTGTAATATAACCTGACATATCAAATTGCCGTGTTAACGTGGTTAGGGA
>ML779394.1:210562-232878 GCA_009831015.1 Picea engelmannii
CTTGTTTGAGAGCACCAACTCTCTGGTTTCTCTAGCACCCACTAGAAGGAAGCACCAACTCCCTGAATATTCCAGCACCAACTGGATGGAAGCACCAACTTCCTGAATGTTCCAACACCAACTGGATGGAAGCACCAACTTTCTGTTACACAAGCTCTAGCATGTATAACAGAGAACACTTGTTCTCCCTAGAACCACCCTACCACCCTAGTTTCTCTGGATACAACTAGATGGAAGCTACAGCTTCTTGTGTTCAAGCTCCCACTTGAACCTATGAGGACAATAGTCCTCCCAAGCACCTCCCAACCTCCCTAGAATATCAAATAATGAACACACAGACAAATACCAGATAAATCAATTCTTACCTTTCTTTCTCTGTTCTGTAAGTCTGATCTTCCACAAACTGTTCTGCAAATCTTCTCTTCGTCTGTCTGTTTAGCAAGTCTGCTCTGCATCAACTTTTTCTATCATTCTGCTCTATTTCCTCTTGCTCTACTATTTAGCACTGCTTTTCTCTTGCTCTGTTATTCTGCTCTGTGTTTTCTCTTACTCTGCTATACTGCTTTGCATTCCATTTCACTCTGCACATATGCTTCCTTTGCTAACACACATCCTCTATTGTATTCTTTCTTACTGTTTCATTCCTTTCCTGTCCAGAACAACCAACCAAATTCCGTCTCACTCATTTTCTTTTATACACGGAACCTTGACGGTTCCACTTCACCTTCCAATAGGCAAACCAAGGACACCTGTCTTAGCAACTGAAATGATAATTGTTTCGTACTCAATAATCCGTTTTGTTTAGCATAATCGTAACTGATGAGTTACCTGTGTGTTAGATCTCATTCAAGTCTTATCTGCACCGTAGGATGACTTTTATAAATCTTGCCTTTAATTTGGGTTTCGGCATTTCGGCATTCCTTTTCCCAAGATTCTCGACACTTTCACATCGCGATCTCTAAAACTATGAATTGGAGCTTATCTAGACTGACTCCTTCTCTTCCCATGACAAAGGGCTGTGACCAAGGCTTTATGTGAAAGGCGCTTTCGCGATTTCACCTATCGCTATTTCGTAAATGTTGCATAGTTTCTTCTGCCTCTCCATATCGCGATTCACGAAACTACGATAAGGGATTAGATCAACGATCCAGATCGAATCTTGTCTTGACGGCTGCGATTGAATCGCGATATCGCATATCGCGAAATCAGAATTTTTGTTGCATTGTGTTCTTGTCTCCTTGATATCGCGATTCACAAAACTCCGACACGAGCTATGATCAACGTTCCAGGTTATTTCCTGATCTGACGGTCCAGATTCAATCGCAATTTCGCATATCACGAAATCGACATTCTTGATGCATTGAGTTCCTTGCCTCTTGAGTTCGCGATCCCCGAAACTCCGATAAGAAGTTAAATCAACAGTCCATATCTGATATTCTATTCAGCGGCTGTGATTAAATCGTGAAATCGCATATCGCGATTTCGGGGTTCTTGTTGTCAAATGTTTTTGTCATTTGAAAGTTTCGAATTACGAAACTCCAATAAGGAGTTAAATCAACTGTCCAGATCACTTATTATCTTAACGTCTACGATTAAATTGTGAAATCGCATATTGCGATTTCGGGGTTCTTGTTGTCAAATGATTTTGACAGTTCAAAGTCCCGATCCTCGATACTCCGACAGTGACTGGAATTAACGGTCCAGATCAAAGTTTGATCTGACGGCTCAGATTTCATCGCAAATTTTCATATTGTGATTACACTCGCTTCTCCTTGCAGTTTAAATACCGTGCAGGTTCTCTTCAATCCAATGGTGGTCGGACCCTGTGCTCGGATCTGACGACTGAGATCTATCTCCCTCTTCAACGATCAGAGATTCTTCTTCACAAACTTTCGCTCATGCGCTGCTTTCGATCATTCGCTGCCTTCAATCTTTCACTGCTTTCGATCATTCACCTCTCTGTACTTATCTTGTGTTTGCCTGTCAATTACAAACTTGTTGTTCTCATGTCATCTTCACTTTTTCCATCAATGACAAGCATTTGCTATCTGTTAACTGTCTGTTAAATATTTGCCAACATCCAACGCATGCATCAGTTCAATCTTAGAGACAGTAGTTGCTTTTAGTTAATCAATTCCAAAATTGTTTTAGATTAAATTAATAAGTGGTCTTATGTGTGTGATAAGAACCACTCTGTTGATTAAGTCTAGTAGGAAGTATACATGTTTTAGTTAAATCAATAGCTTTTCTACAAACAATTATCTAGAGTTAGGTCTCAATCCCATACGGACGAGAACCTCTGCAACTTTGTTAAATATTCAATCTTTGTATGTTTTGGAGGAGGATGTTTTTGGAAGGAAAGTAGAAGCAACAGAAGGATTGGACCGTCTCAGGTAATTGTAAAGTTTTCTGCCTAGTGAATATATGTTGATGACAGTTGTGATATCGTACTCAGATCTTTATGTGTTGATTCTTATCTTGAATGCATATTTTGTGATGTGTGCGATGTACATTTCCTTATTCTATCAGCTACTATTTTAGTTTTGATTTTTTTTATTATGCAACCTATTATACAACTATTGTTCAACAAAATATCCACTATTTTGGAACCCGTTCAATGATTTGCATCAAGATGTTTGTCTAAGTCTCAAGATATTATTCCCAGCCTGCCTTCATATAATTAACCTCCTCTCTACTTCAATCCTCAATATGTATGTGCACCCTCCATCCAACGTTTGACTTTTCCACATTATAAATTGAGATTCGTGCCCATGATTTGACGTGATTCCATAAATTAAATATTGGATTAAATATTAATATAAATATTTTAATATAAAAATATTTATATTAATAATAATAAACCTTTTTTCTATTTTCTAAGGACATTGGGCTTATGAGGCTTAACACATGACTTTGTGGACAGGATGAGGGTACTTAATAAAAGGAATATTTTTTATTTTCAACGAGAATATGAAAATAAGGGTAAAAATGAATGAAGTGATGAAAGTAAGGGATTTAGATAAGCGTTAAGGCTAGGTATAGGTGGTGGTGAAGTCCAGGTCTGTCTCATAAAGTTGGGGCCATCCAAAGGTCTCATGACTGCAAGATTCTAGCACCATGGTGAGTGTTGTGACTAGAGGTCTGCTGAGGAAATCAGTGATGCGATTGGTGCTTCATGTTTTATACTTGATGTTGAGGTGGAATTGTTGCAAGTATGTGGACCACTTTTGATGGAAGTCATTCTGCAATTTTCCTTGTGTCTGCATGAACTACAATGGATTATGATAAGTGTGGATGATTGTCTCCTTCATAAGAATGTACTGTCTCCATTGGCAGCAGGCTTGTACAATGGAGTAAATTTCTTTGTCTTAAGTAGGGTACTTACGGACAACATCTGATAGTGTCTCACTATGATAGGCCACGAGGTGGTTGTGCTGAGTGAGAATGACACCCACAACATAGTATGAAGCATCTGTCTCGACCTCAAAGGGTTTTTGCAAGTCTGATAGTGAAAGTAACGGGGTTGAGCACAAGTGTTGCTTCAAATCATCAAACGCTTGTTGTTGGGACCAACCCCACACAAATTTATCCTTACCTGCACCACCCCTGGTAATTTGGATGAGGATTAACTCTTTGTTATAGTTGCAGAAGACCGGGACATCTTGTTAAGGAATTCCCTAGTAGAAGACCTAGTTGTCTTTGTTGTAAAGCCATGGATCATGAAGTTTTAGATTTCCTTGGAATGATTTCTAAGCTTGAAAGAATGAATATGAGACAAGAAAAACTTGAGGAAGGTCAAGAAACTGAGACCATGGAAGAACCCAAGAAAAAATTAGAGAATGTCTTGCTACAAATGAAAGAAATCCTGAATTATCAAAATAATATCAACTTATTAGAGATCTTCAAAGGACAAGAGTGCATAGAAGCAAGAATAGGAGACTTCGCCATTGACTGTGTCCTGGATGAAGAAACACATGTAAATATCATGACAGAAAGAACTTGGGAAACTTTAGGAAAGCCTACTATGAATCCTTCATTGGGAGGAATAGGATTATTTAGAGGAAAGTTGATAACCCTATGTGGAAGACTCACCCAGATATCTATGAATTCTCATGGAACTTCGACAGAGGAAGATTTTGAGGTTGTTAAATTTGTTGAGAACAACGCCCCATTTTCTATATTACTAGGAAAAAATTGGATTGAAAAGGATCAGGCCAGAAGAAAAGAAGAGGAAGTCTTAGAGAAGAAGAAGAAAGAATTAAAATATTTCATGACTAGGAGGATATCACACTTGATTGAAGAAGAAGAGAACAGATCAAAGATGCTTAGAACCAGAAGCTTGGATGTTGAAGTTGAAAGAACAAAAGCAGACTCACAGATGAGTAGAATACCTAACCCATATAGAGAACAAGTATTACTCTCTAACCCTATGAAAGAATATCAACAACGCGAAATTAGTACTATTGCAAAAGGAGATAAGAATCAGAATGGAAAGAAGAATATCAAGATGAAGATCACTAAGGAGAAGGCTAGAAAGATCAATAAGAAGAGAGAAAAGACAAAAAAGTTACAAAAGGTTCTAGAGGGGACTTCGCAGAAGGAAGGTTTGTAAGACTGGAACTTCGTCAGGATATCAGAACAATGCAACATGGCACTTCACCATGGAGAAGCGATATATCCGTTGGAAGAATTATAACAATTAGAACAATTCCCCAAACAGTTAGAAGAGCAGTACTGGCCCGAAGACTCACCATCAGACCTTTGGGACAATGTCACAACGGACATAATAGCATTGATGAAATCCTCTCATCCGTTGGAGAGATCTGTTACTTCGTGTCTACTTAGTCCGTCTACTGTTGCACCGAGAAATTTTTTTTGAATTGTATCCAAGACAACTCATTTCGATTGCGTTGTGTTTATTGAGACCAATACCTATTCCATTTCATTGCAAACTCATTAACCCACCCTAGTTATCCAGTCTTGAGCATGTATGTCAGACGAGCTCAGCGCCATAGAGAAAGTTGTCTAAGAATTTCTCATTGATCTCATGGCTGAAAAAGTAATGTCCGTAGGTATTCAAGCGTAATCAATGAGAGCAGTGAAAGCCTCTTCGTCAACTGCTCACGGATATGGACCATCCTAACCGGCAGAAGCGAAGAGAGCCAAACACATAGATGACCTAGTGAATGCAAATTTGATCCTAACCATCCTACTCGACTACATTCCACCTCTGGATGGCATGGTGAGTCGTGACAGTGTCCCGAGGGAATTTGATTACACCATGGTTACTGTGTACCTTGCCAAGTGGATACGTGTAGTTAGAACGCAGTAGGATAAGATCAGAACGTTGAAGTTCAACGACTTCAACCTTGGAGACCGCAAGAACCATAGTATGCTCTCTCCTTACAAATACTTGACCAGGATGAAGGGGAAGAACTTGAAAATAATCCCCCGACCATGGACTATGAACCTCGTGTAGTATACCCTCTTGAATGTAATGAAGATTCCACACTTTGGAAGGAACTAAGAGGTTAATTCCTATGTTAAGCTCCTGCGCTCGTGATACCATGGCAGCTACCTATGGCTAGACTGACGCATCACATTCGATCCGACAATGATCCATAGGATCACCAGATCGAGCATGCAGGGACCAGGCCCATAGGACTTCTACCCAGAGAAGGCTACAGATCACGTATTGGCACAGAAGATCAAAGACACATATGGAAATGTAGAAAAGGGAATGCGAGGCTACAAGGTAGCTTCCATCCAGAATGGTGTAGTGTGCCTAGCCTGCCATCTAATTGCAGGAAATTTTGTGAGAAAGAGCTGACCTAAACAGGTCATAGGATTAGTTGTTGACCTCGCTGGGAAATGTGTAGAAGGAATCCAGATGAACTGGGTGAAGTACTTGGTCAACTAGCTGGAATTAGACTTCCGCGAAGCTCAGGATCAGGGCTATGAGTTCCACTTTAGCTGGATCCTGATCCTCATCGCATTTACTACTTGGGATATGTGGGAAGGTGCGACCTTCCTTGAAATTGATCCATTAGACACACTCGCTACGAATTTCACCAAGATCCGGTACTCGAGCGGTATGGGAAAATAGTGGTAGTCAAACATGGTCTTTCATACATATTATCTCCAACTAAAGAGGGCTATCGAAGCTATCCCTCGCATGATGCCAAACACCCTACATCGGTTCCGAAGCCTCATGAATTTTTGCGTAGATCAACACTTCATTTATATCACCACACATGCAAATGAGCATAAAGAAGAGATTCAATCATACTACAAAATCACAGAAGAGGACCTCGAAGAGATAACCAATGAATGTTTGACAGAGCTCCTCATCCCCACTGACCCCATAGAAATGTCATACCTTGAACTGGTTGGCAGCCCAGAGACCACTGATGAAACAAATGATGCCCCTAGAACCATCATAAGGAAGAAGACTGAAGAGGTCCAAAACATGAGTAGTGTATTGGAAGAAACTACTTTAGTATCACCTGGGCAAGGGGGTAATGACGAAGCAAATCAAGAAGAGACCATTGGAAAAGAATATCAGTAGAGGCAAGGTGAAGTAATACCACCTAGGGATCCTATTAATGAAGATTATCCCTTGAAGAAGAGGATGGTTTCGCTCGCAAAACCCACTTCCCGAAAGAAATCCAGAGCCACTTTGACTAATATGTAGACTATGCTCACTGTAGATGACTTCGACTTCATCATCGTAGTTGTAGCAGATGCCTTGCAGGATATCTTGTAGAAACATGAATCCAAGTAGAAGGAGATGTATGACAAGATCGAGGTTAACTCATATGGGTACAACAAGCCCTTCAATCCAGCTGTGCAGTGTCCACTGTGCCCCCACCATCAGAATAACCAGAGTTGGAAGATGAGCCATCCCAACTTCGCAGACCAACTGATGTGACTGAAGCTCACCTTTGTCAAGCACAAGCTGAGAAATACCAAGCCACAATGGCCCTAAAAAAATCCCAAGAGGAAATGGTAGAGCAATGTTGGGTTGCACAAAAGGAGAAGGATGATTTTCAAACCAAGTTTGAAGAGAAGAAAGCACAACTCTAGCAGGAGAAAATGCAGTTTCTTGCAGAGCAACTTGGAGTCATAGAAGAAGTCGAAAAATAACTTCACTCTGCAACGGGCTTAGAGGAAAAGGCAAAATACCGAGTGGAGCATCAAGTAGCGTAGATCGCGGAAGCTATCCAACAACTTCAACAAAAAATAGCATACTTAGACCTACAAATAGTGCCCAACACTCCGTCGGATGTATGATATCAAAGAGAAGAAACTTCTTGAAGAGCAGTTGAGAGAATCAAGGCCCTCACCATGGAATGTGAAGAAATAAGTGATCGTGGTGCCCAAAATTATGAGAGACTCACTAAGGATCCTGAACTGAACGCACTGGAGTCACGACTCTAGGAGAAAACGCAGCAAGCAAAAATGGCACAGGCGTAGTTGAATCCCCTGTCAGTCATTGGGAGGATGAAGCGATCCCAAGAAAAATGCACTGCTCAGCAATAGGTCCACATCATTCATAGTGAAGTCATGGAAGTGACTCAAAGGCTCCAACCAATACAGGATGAGGCTTGCCAACTATTCGCACAGATTTAAGGCCAAGGAGAAGAACTAGAGCAAGTCCTCACTACAATTGAACAACTATTAGAAGGACCTGTCAACGAAGTAGTAATACAAGAGTTCGTCGAGAAGAAGATCGATCCAAGCTCGAGGAGTTTGAACCAGAGCTACCCAGACCAGAGTGACTCGGGACGAGTCACAGGTGAGTGTTGGGGGCCTGTTGGCCCTTGACCAAGTTGTGAGGATCCTTGGTCATGTTTGACCTACTTTTTTGACTTCGATAGGCTATCAAAGGTGGAGCGCATGTCGAAGTGGAGATCATGGGATATCGACCCCTTTTTAGGGATTTTTGGGTTTTGGGCTTATGTAACAGGTATGGGGGTGTCGGCCCATGGGTTTACCTATGTTTAGGATCTTTTTGTAATGTATAAATAGAAATATAGGCGATGTAGGAATTAGTTCGATCTATGTGATCGAAGAGAGGATAGACACTGTGCTAAGTGCAACTTGTAAGTTCTTTCTGCATGCTATGTTGAGAACTTGTAGATCTAAGTTCAAGTGATTGTAAGATACTGTGAAGAGGCTTTGTGTTGTAACTCAGGGAAGGAGGATCTAGCAGAGTGCATGCAGATCTCTTGTCCTCTGTGCAGTAAGATATCATGGATCTGTGCATGTAGAATATTAACAGAAATAAATAAAGAAGAAGAGTTGGTGGACATAGCCCAAGGGTGGGGGTGAACCACGTATACCCTGTGTTTTGGTTTCTTAGTGATTTATGGTTGTTCTCTTGTTTATGTGGTTAAATTCTTAGTGCACTGATATATTCTTAGAAGAATGTAATGTGATAGATTAGTGTTGAATAATATGAATGAATGCTAGATCTGATCTATGTTGGTATGCTTAGTTCTTGAATCTATTGGATCTGTGTGGATACTACGATGATCTATTATTAGGGTTTAGATGCACTGTAAGATAAGAATGAATATTAATGAACTATAACTGCTAAGTTCTTTGTTAAGGTGTTACAATCATATATCTGTGTCCCAGCTAAGGTTGCAAACATTTGAGTCCTGCAACCACCCCTGCCTCTACCTCGGGTGAGACCTCATCTAATTCGCAGGTTTTTCCAAAAGGGCCGGTAGTTAGGGTTTTGTTGGTGCGTTGTTGTAAGAATTAAACCTTGGGTCTTACCCTATTCCAACAGTGTGTGTGCAGGAGATGATTAGGTTTGAAAAGTCTTTTGAAATCTGAATAAGCTCTCGTAGAGTTGACAACGAATTAGAGCAGACAATGTCAGGCTTGAAAGACCAGCAAACAAATGAGTTTAATTTTAACCCGTCAGATTAAGTCATGACCATTAGATTTCATTGGAGAGAGATCGACGATGGGGAGGCATTGTGGGGATTGAGAAGAAAATTAAATTTTTTGCAAGTTGTGAGCCTACAATCGCTCAGAATCATTCATCTTGCATATCGATCCTGCTACAAATGAGAATCTTCCCATTGTGGGGATCGGGAAGGAAATTAAAGAGTAAGAGAGTTGAGTGTCCGCAATCACTCATGGCCATTGATCTTCAAGCAAGGGACATGTGTCAGGCGATATTATACTCCAGGAAGAAACAAGAAAAAGTTGAGTGAGTAAAGGACTCCCAAACACCTGAACTCCTAAAGTAATTGTGGATCGTCCATTAACGAGGCCACATGGAGGCAAATATTTCACTTCAGAGTTACAACACTTTATAGGATTGTAAGAACTATGAATTAAAAAATCCTGAAGCCTGAACACCCGATGTCCCGAAGTGAATCTGGACCATCCATCAATGAGGACACATGGAGGGAGATATTTCACTTCAAATACTTAGCACTCTGGAAGGTTTGTGAAGCTCTAGAGAAAGAATTACCCGAAGTCCTGAAATTCATCTGGGTCGTCCATCAATGAGGACACATGACCATAACTCTCTAACTTCATATATATGACACTTTGGAGGATAGAACGAGCAAGTAAAAGAAAAATCCCGAAGCCCGAACTCCTGAAGTGAACTCGGTCATCCATCAATGAGGACATGTGACGATAGATCTCCCACTTCGGAAATACGACACTTCGGAAGATTGAAAGAACTATGCATTGAAAAGTCTCGAAGCCTAAAATCCTGAAGTAATTGCAGATCGTTGATCTCAAATCAACAAGAACCATTGATATTTGTAGTAGGTAAGAAAGGAATATCATCCGAAGTACCGAGATATTTCCACGTCACTCCAGGACCGTACTACTCTGGGAGTTATACAAACTTTTCATCTAAATTAGCACCATCGCTAAATCAGATAGGGGAGTTATAATATGGCATATAGATAGAACTCTAGTAGGGGCGCTAAAGTAGCAGGGCCACCCATATCATATATTGTGACAAGATCGACGACCACACTTCATTGTGTGGATGAAAAATGCCCAAATGTTAACATCCTTGAGTGGTCCCGCAATCAAAACCATGGTATTGTTGGAAAGGTACGTGGGATATCGTAGGGGATTGTGGGGGTCGGAGCGGTGTTGACCCAAACCACCCTCGAAAAATTCCGTAATCACGTGCTTATATGACATCAGGTCACCGCGTCATCTCCACTCACCTCCACTCACACTCCCGCTACCGCTCAACTTTCGCCACCTGTTCCCTCAACTACTCTACATATCACCTATCACCTCCACGTAATCCACATACGCTCATATCATACCCTATTGGATGCTTGACTCCACGTCTCATTCCACGACCACTGGGTTGATGACCTTTCCAGCAAATATTTTCAAAAGTACAAATGGCAGTTGACGAGTCGAAACAAAGTGCACTTAATGGCCGAAATCTAAGACACAGACAGAGGGTTATGTCTTGGTCTCAGTTATAGATCACTCCAAAAATTTAGTGAAGAGGAAGATCAAGTGGATATCTTCCCATGCATCTAGTTACCCTCCAGAAGCATCAAATGGATCGTAGGCATGCCAAGGCTTGATACATAACTTTGTTCTTTCACTCCTATTTTTTCTACCAATTACAGTTCATCCAGCACATGCATCAGTTCAATCTGAGAGACAATAGCCTTTTTTAGTTAATCAATTCCAAAATCGTTTTAGATTAAATTAATAAGTGGTATTCTATGTGTGATAAGAACCACTCTGTTGATTAAGTCTAGTAGGAAGTATACATGTTGTACTCCATCCAATGTTTTGGTTAAATCAATAGTTTGTTCTACAAACAATTATATAGAGTTAGGTCTCAATCCCATATGGATGAGAACCTCTGTAACTTTGTTAAATATGTAGTCTTTGTATGTTTTGGAGGAGGAAGTTTTTGGAAGGAAAGTAGAAGCAACAGAAGGATTGGACAAGATTAGTTAATTGTAATGTTTTCTACCCAGTGAATATATGTTGATGATAGTTGTGTTCTCGTACTCAGATCTTTATGTCTTGATTCTTATCTTGAATGAAGATTTTGTGATGTGTGCGATGTACGTTTCCTTATTCTGTCAGTTATTGTTTTAGTTTTGATTTTGTTGATTATGCAACCTATTATACAACTATTGTTCAGTGAAATATCCACTATTTTGCAACCTATTGAATGATTTGCATATAGATTTTTGTCTAAGTCTCAAGATATTATTCCCTGTCTGCCTTCATATAATTAACCTCCTCGCTACTTCAATCCCCAATATGTATGTGCGCCCTCCATCCAACCTTTGACTTTTCCACATTGTAAATTGAGATTCGTGCCCATGATTTGACATGATTCCATAAATTAAATATTAATATAAATGTTTTAATATAAAAAATATTTATATTAATAATAGTAAACCTTTTTTCTATTTTCTAAGGTCTTTGGGCTTATGAGGCTTAACACGTGACTTTGTGGATAAGATAAGGGTAATTAATAAAAGGAATATTTTTTATTTTCAACGGGAATATGAAAATAATGGTAAAAATGAATGAAGTGATGAAACCAATGGATTTAGATAAGAGTTAAGGCTAGGTATAGGTTTGGGATATTCGCCAAATTTTTTAACTCATGGAGGACATGACTATTTCAGATGATCAGTTGAGTGAAGGATTTAGTTGATGGGAGCTTGATGGAGCTGGTGAAAAAATTTGAAAGTATAAGTGGAAAAATAACACAAGGACAAGATGCTTTGGGAAAAATTAATGCAAATTAGCAGGTGATAACAGATTCAACAAATACAAATCTTAAAATAGCAAAGCCAAGAAGGATCATTCTAACTCTGAGAATAACACAGCAGCGTCTAAGCCAGAAAGTCAACTAAGAAAATTCACCTTGTCTAAGAGATATACCTTACCCCTCAAGGGTAAAGTTGCACACAAAGAGCCTACATCTAATCATAATCACAAGAAATTTTAATTTTCTAGCCCTAAGAATCATAATTCAAAAGAAGCTGAGACATCTCCAACTCTTGATTCTACCTCATCATCTAGTCCTTCATCCACCCTTGTATCTCCCATAAATATTCAGATTCCTATTATTCAAGCCATGGATGTTAATAGGATGGATGCCATAATTGTTTCCAGATATGCACCCCTAGTGTTGTGTGTATGATTAAATGCACTCCCAGCCACATATTACATGAAATAGTTACAAAGGTATAATGGGGAAGGTGAGGTTACTGTTGAGGAACAACTTTGCAGATAATTTTAACATTGATTATGCTGATGTATTGATCTGTATTTTATAAGAAGAATGAAATGACTACAAATTATTAACAGGTACTTAACACAAAATAATAGATATACAATAAAACAAGTTTTCTATTCAATAAGGAAATAAGCTGAAACTGTAAAATGCAACGGAAACAAGCTTGTTGGAATGGTGACAGCTTATCTCTAAGAAGAGATGTAACGATTATGCTCATTCATAAGAAGATGATTACAATGAGGCCCTGAAGGCCTTTTTACAATAAATAGGAATGCCAAAAACCCTAGACATCCAAAAACCTAACCCTAGGAGATGAAGCGCCAAAAGTCATGTGGGCCCTGTTTGGGTAAGTTAGTATATCAACTTCTCGAGGTCGTAACTTTTGCATACGATCTCCGTATTAGGTGTATGATAGACCATTGGAAAGGTATCACTGAGGAGATTCATTTTGGGGGAAATATTGAAGTAAAATTCATATTTCTCCCCATTTTCCCAAAAAAATTATTTAGGGCCTCAAAACAGCTCCGGAAGTGAAAAACTGCTAAAAATAGTAAATTAACAAAATTGCCAAAAAATTGTTTTGAGCCAGTTGGAAAAGGCGGGTGGCCACCGATATTCACATGGATCAATCCTCCCTCCTTAGGAAGAAATGGTCTCAATTGCATTAAGTTCCCCCATCATATGAGGAAATTTCTGTTGAATTTGGCCCCAGGTGAGCTACTTGCCTTGGTGCAGGAGCTCCCTTCTTTGACGACTCGATAAAGTTGGAGCCTTTGTTGTCGAGTTCCCTTGATCTGTGTGTCCACAATCTGATCAGTGGATTCCTATTTTATGTAGTCAACGTTGAGCTCTGTTGGTGTTAGTTGTTCTTCTACTTCTAAGGTGTCCAATAATGGTCAGAAATAAGGGCGAAGGAGATCCACGTTGAACACTGGGTGCAGGCCAAGGAAAGGAGGAATGTTGAGCTCAAAATCATTATCCCCCACATCCTTAGTGATGGTGTACGACCCATAACGTAGTGGGAGAAGCTTTTGATGGGGTCCTACAAGGCGTTCTTTCTGCAAGTGCAACCAAACTTTGTCGCCCACCTGAAACTTATGTGGCACTCGATGTTGATCATGGCACTGCTTGTAATTTTCATTGGACTTCTGTAGGATATCCTGAACCTGTTGGAAGATGTGTTGGATCCACTCAATGAACCAGGTGTCTTTGTCAACTTCAGTTGGAGTAGGAGATGAGTCGGTCAAGGTGACCTCAAGGGGAAGTGCAACATCTATGGGACCCAATGGTTGGAATCCCAACCCCACCTGAAAGGGGATATGGCTGGTTGAGTTATGCAGGGCTCGGTTGTAGCTATGTTGGAGATAGGGAAGGATCTCATCCCATGTGCAAGGGTGCTTGGAATTATACATGCGAAGGATATTCACAATCATTCGATTTACAACCTCAGTTTGGCCATCTGTCTAGGGGTGGAAGTTCGTGGATTTGGTGAGCTTGGTGTCCAACAGTGACTAGAGGCTCGACTAGAATGTGCCGAGAAATTGACTGTCCTGATTTGAGACAATGGCTTGTGGGATTCCAAAATGTACCGAGACTCGTTCAAAGAAGAGCTTGGCAATGCCCTCTACTGTGATTCTCTTCTTGCAGGAAACCAGAATCACCATATTATAATAATGATCAACAACCACAAAAAAATAGTTATTTCCCCTCTTGGTGTACAAGAGGCCCGACATGTAGTCCATTGAGATGGATTCCCATGGCATGTCAAGAGTAGGAAGAGGGGTGTACATGCCTTATTTCTTAGTGTTCGTTTGGCAATAGTATAGGTAGTGCAAGACCTGATATACTTGTTGACATCTTGTCAAAGTTTAGGCCAGTAAAAATGTTTTTGTAGCATCGCCATTATATTTTCAACATTGAAGTGTCCTGCCACCCGACTGTAGTGGGATTCCCAGATCATCTTCGCTCGCTCGCTTGATGAAACATAGATATGTCCCAGACGACACAACAACCCATCTTGAAGATGGAAATTATCGACAACTGCGTTTGCACCCAACATTTGGTAGTTGGTGGGGAAGTCCAAGTCTATCTCATAGGGTTGGGGCCATCCAGAGGTCTCATGGCTACAAGAGTCTAGCACCATGGTGAGTGTCACGACTAGAGGTCTGCTGAGGAAATCAATGATGTGATTGGTGCTTCATGTTTTATACTTGATGTTGAGGTGGAATTGTTGCAAGTATGTGGACCAATTTTGATGCCAGTCATTATGCAATTTTCCTTGTGTTTGCATGAACTACAATGGCTTATGATTAGTGTGGATGATTGTCTCCTTCCTAAGAATGTAATGTCTCCACTAGTGGCAGGCTTGCACAATGGAGTACATTTATTTTTCATAAGTAGGGTACTTACAGACAACATATGATAGTGTCTCACTATGATATGCCACGAGGTGGCTGTGCTGAGTGAGAATGGAACCCACAACATAGTCTGAAGCATCTATCTCAATATCAAAGGGTTGTTGTAGGTCTGGTAGTGAAAGTAATGGGGATGAGCACAAGTGTTGCTTCAAATCATCAAACACTTGTTGTTGGGACCAACCCCACACAAATTTATCCTTACCTTCACCACCCCTAGTTATTTCGATGAGGGCCCATGCAATATGGGAGAATTCCAACACGAACCTATAGTAGAAATTGGACAGGCCCAAGAAGCTTCAAAGCTCAGTGAGTGTGGTTTTGGTTGGCCAGTCATGGATGACTTGGATCTTGGATGGATCCACAAGTATGCCATGTTGATCAACGTCAATGTATCCCAGGTAATGGACCATGTCCATGCCGAAGGATCAATTTTCCAAGTTGGTGTATAGCTTGTGTTATCCCAGGGTGTGCAGAACCTGTTGAATATGCTGCAAGTGTTGTTGGAATAGGGGCAAACCCAGAGTTCAACGCTTCAACAACGCACCAAAAAAATGTTAACTACCATCCCTTTCAGAAACACCTGCGAAGTAGATGAAATCTCACCCGAGGTAGACACAGGGGTGGTTGCAGGACTCATATGTCTACAACCTTAGCTGGGACATAGATCTGTGATTACAATACCTTAATAGACCACTTAGAAATTACATTCATTAGTATTTAGTGCTTATTCACATCGCAGGAAAAATCCCTAATTACATAACAATATAGTATTCAATAAGATCTAATACATCCAAGCACTAAGCACATCAAAATAGATCAGATCTGGTATTCATTCACATCACTAAGTACTAAGCTATCATATCAGATACATCTAAACATATATTACTGCATTAATCATAAATCATATTAAGAACACAACAACCATAACACACAAAGAAACCATGACACATCATATACCTGGTTCACCCCCAGCCTAGATCTATGTCCACCAAATATTCTTCTCTTTATTGTCTTATGTCAATCATCTACATGCATAGAGCCATAAAATTCTACTTTGCATAAGACAGGAGATCTGCATGCACTCTGCTATATCCTCCTTCTCTGAGCTAGGTTACAACACAAATACCTCTTACAAGCTTCTTACATCCACTTGCACTTATCTCTACAAGTGTTCAACATGGTATGCACAAATCATTTACAACTATCACCTGCACATAGCATAGCACTTAGCCATCAACATTCACTACCTCTCACATTGCTTAGATATATATTTATACTTTACAAAAATGGGCCTAAACATGGGTGAAACATATGGGTCGACATCCCCATGCCCATTACATAAACCCTAAACCCAAAAATTCCTGAAAAGGGGCCCGATATCCCGCGATCTCTGCTTCAACTTGTGCTCCACCTTTGACAGCCTGTCGAAGTCCCAAAATAGGTCAAACCTGACCAAGGATCTCTAAAACTTGGTCAAGGGCCAACAGGCCCCCAACACTCACCTATGACTCGCCCCTATTCACTCTTATCTGGGTAATTCTACCTCAAATGCTTCGAGATTTGCTCGAGTTGCTGCTTCGAAAAGGTCTCCTGCTCGACGAACTCTTGAATAACTGCCTCATTCATAGGTCCCTATAAGCACTGTTCTATCGAAGTGACTACTTGTTCTATCTCTGCTTCTCGACCTTCAATCTCCTCAAATAGTTGGAAAGCTTCTTCCTGGACTGGTTGGAGCCTTCGAGTCACTTCCATGACTTTACTCTGTATGGTATGGACTTGTTGCTGAGCAGTGCATTGTTCCTGAGATCGTTTCATCCTCTCTACTACTGACAGGAGTTTCAAATGCACCTGTACTATTGTTGCTTGGTACTTTTCCTCCTAGAGTTGTGACTCCAGTGTCTTCAGTTCAGGGTCCTCAGTAAGTCACTCATAAGTCTGTGCACTTCTACTGCTAAGTTGTTTACATTCCAAAGATAAGGCTTTGATTCTCTCAAATGTGGTCTGGGAATTGGCTTCTCTTTGGTCTCGCACGTCCCGTGGAGTGCTTGGTACTATTTGTATCTCTAGGTATAATATCCTCTGTTGAAGTTGTTGTATGGATTTAGCAAGATTTTGCTACTTGATGCTCCACTGGGTGTTCCTCCTTTTCCTCTAAGCTCGTCACAGAGCGAATTTCTATGTTGACTGCTTCTTTGAATGTGATCTTCTCTGTGAGCAGTTTTTCTTTCTCTTCATGGATCTACGCTCTCTCCTCTTCGAACTTTGTTTGGAGGTCGTCCTTCTCCTTTTTCACAACTCGGTTTTTCTCTATCACTTCCTGTTTCTTCCTGTGCATGACGAAGGCGAGCTTCGGTCGCATTGTCTAGTTTGCGGAGTTGGGTAGGCTCATCTCCCAACTCTGTTTCTTCTGATGGTAGGGGTGCAGTGGATACTACGTGACTAGACTGAAGGGCCTGTTGTACCCCTCCCAGTTATGCTTCAATCCTTTCATACATGGTCTCTTGCTTGGCTTCATTTTTCTGTAAAATGTCTTCTAAGGCGTCTTATATAGTTGCGATGATGAAGTCGAAGTCATCGAGCGTGAGAAAAGTCTACAACTTGGTCTTTATAGCTTTTGATTTCCTCTGCGATGTAGGTTTCATGGGGGAAACCTTTATTTTTTTGTATGGTTCTACGTCATTAGGGAGATTCTATGGTGGTGTTACTTTGCCTTGCTTATACTAATCTTCTTTTCCATTGTTCTCTTATTTTTCTACTTCGTCATCACCTCCTCCGCTAGGTGATTCTGAAGCAGTCTCTTTGGATGCATTGTTCAACTTCTGTACCTCTTATATCTTCTTTCTTCTGCTAGCTCCAGGTGTATCATTTCCTTCGCGAGTGACTACCGAGCTTCCGATTAGTTCAGGGTTGGATAGTTCTGTGAGGTCGACAGGGATAAGGAGCTTTGTAGGCCATTCCTTAGTTATTTCTTCTAGGTCCTCCTCTGTGAGCTTGTAATAACTCTATAGTACTTCTATGTGTTTGTCTCCGTGCATAGTGATATAGATAAAATGTTTGTCTACGTGGAACTTCACAATTGGCCTGAACCTGTGCAGGTTGTTCAGCGTCATACGAGGGACAATCTCAATAGCCCTCCTTAATTGTAGGTAGTAGGTGTGGGCCACTGCATTTGACTGCGATTTGTTTCCCATATCACTCGAATACCAAAGAAAGGTGAACTTCGTGGTTAAGGGTTTGGATGGATCTATTTCAAAGAAGGTCACACCTTCCAGCATCTCCCAAGCAATGAACGCAAAGAGGATCAACAACCAGTTGAAGTGGAACTCGTAGCCCTGATCCTGAGCTTCACGATAGTCTTTTTCTAACTGGTTAACTAAGTACTTTCCCCAGTTCATTTGTAGTCCCTCCATGCATTTTCCTGTGAGGTCAACCATAAACCCCGTGACCTGTATGGGTCTATTCTTTTGGACTAGCTTACCAACAATCAACTGGCAAGTGAGGTGCACTACGCCATTCTGTATCGATGCTACCTTGTAGCCTCACTTCCCCTTCTCCACATCATTGTAGGTATCTTTAATATTCTGCACCAGGGTCCGGCTTGCAGCCTTCCCTGGGTAAAGTCTTGTGGGTTTGGTCCCTGCATTCTCAATCTAGTGATCTGATGGATCATCGCTGATGTTGTGGGTGGGAAATCCCTCCTATGAACTAGCACTAAGTGTTTTATCATGCATGCAAAAATGACCTAAAGATTCTTAATTTTTACCATCATCCCATGCCTAAACTCCCATTACTCATATATAAATACAAGGCTTAAGAGATTAAGTTGACGTACCTTATTTTTCATGTTTGATGTTGATCCCTTTTTGTGCTTTGTCGTTTTTTGACTGCAACTCTCCTCCCAATGTTGACCTTCATTCACAAAAGACAAACAAATAACTCCACATGCATTTGATCTATGAACTAATGGGTTAGAGATTTAATCAATGGAGAAATCAATATCCATTTAATGACAATCTCATATGGCGGGACCGGAAAAACAATTCTTTTATTAACTTCACAATGATACCTTATAATGATAAAGTCAGCTACTACTCCTCGATCCTGGTCCTGGGCTCTTATTTCACTGTCTTCCAACTGCTTTTCTCTATACTTCTCTTTGCACAAGGATGGCTAAAGGTTGGGACAAAGGGAATGCTCAATCGGGTATAGTTTCTTTACTATGATTTTCCTCCCTCTCAAATGGGACCCTTACCCCTTATTTTATAGGCTAGAAGGAGATAGGTATTTGGTCAAATGACCGGCCATGCATGGCCGAAAGGTTTAGTGAACTTTCCCAAAGATGTGTGTTCCATCAACAACTTTCCCTTTTTCGTGCTTCTGTAGGTCCATGTGGGTTGTAGTGGGTCATCTAGCGTGAACACTGTAGATACACGTGGGCTGTAGTGGGCCAGCTAACGTGTACCTTTAAAAATGGATTTTTTTAGAAGAGTTGTTCAGTAGTGGCTTGGAAAAGAAGGAATATGAGATGGCCTGATGCCAAGTAAGTATGTCTGGTGCAAATTAGGTTTATAATAGATGCCCCCTAATGTGTGAGGTCATAAGAGAATCTGATGGCCAAAATACATTACCAATCTTTATCAACGTACCAAACCGGTGAGCCCAGGGACCAGAATTCGGGAGGTGTCATCTACAAAATAACAATTGTCTCACCGAGGTGGGCATAACCATGCTCAGAATGAAATAAAATCATGGCTACCAATCAAATACATTGTAGATTCATGTCATATAACTATATAAAGTGTAGCCATGAATAATACAAAGTGGATCTACATCTCAAAATCAAAAAGATATACATGTATAGTATCCATCTTCTAGAAGCTGATAAGGCCTGATGGCTGGAGATGAGGCCTTTAGAGCTCAAGAAACAACTTCAAAATCTTCAAAACTTGGGTAGGAGTGTAATATGAGTGTACAAATTTACTACCCAGAGGTCTTCAACGACTCATTGGTCATGGACTAGAGAATCTTTGATGATCAGACTGAAGGCTTCATTTATTTCGAGCAAAGACTTGATTAGACTTTTGGGATAGTCGGGCATGAGGGAAAGAGACAAAATGTAGAGGGGCCGACTCAGGCTTGGTAAAAAATTCCCTTGGAAAATAGCATGACAAATAATGAGACTTAGGCAGCATGGAATTGACATAAGTTCACGATGCAGGAGGCAACGCAAACTCTCCATTTGTTTGGAAGAATAACCAAATGGAGGAGGACACATATCTATGTAGCGAGAACAATTTCCTAAGGTCATATTAAATCCTAGGGCTTGATAGAAAAACAAAAGGATGTGATTTATCCAAGGGTGACTCATTGTGCTTCCAATACAAAGAAAATACTTTTCCCTTCCTCTTTTTGGGGTATATTTGATTTTTTTGTCTTTTTCAATAGTGTTGGAAAGCTTGAAAAATAATAAAATAATCCTACGCTACAAAGGAGGATCGAGTGTCACAAAAATACTAGTTCCAAGCACATGAAACATAGGGATGCTCAGGGAAAAGGGACATATGCAAGAAAAGGACACTTGGGAAAAATCCTCCAGGGGCCAAAGGTGTTAAGATTCAAAGGAAAAGTGCTACAGGGCTTGTGTATAAGGCATGCTTCAGATGGTTCAGTTGAGAGAAACATGGAGCCGGCATTAGGCCAAAGACACGGGTATGAAAATGCAATTAATAAAACACACAATGGTAACGTCCTTTGATGTAATTTTAACGATCCCAGAGAAGTTAATCTCGATGGTTTTTCATATTTAGAGAGTTTGAAAAAACGTAAAAGGAGACTCCGATGGGGTACCTTTTTCGAAGGTAGTCTATTCAGTTCGAAAAAGGGGTAAACTAGCATCGACAAGATGTCTATTCAAAACCATTTTAACGAGTGCGATAAAGACAAGATCACTCGACATTTTTTTCATTTTTAAGGAGTTTGAAAAAATCTTAACTATGGACTCCATCAGGAATTTTCTTCCGGACCATTTTAACGAGTGTGAAAGAATAAGGTCACTCAACGATCTTTTCAATTTTAGGGAGTCTGAAAAGAGCTTAACCATGGACTTTGTGGGGGTTCCTTTTTCGTAAATTTAGTCCCTTAGGTTGGAAAAAGGGTTAAAATTATACCTGAGGGTATTCTTCTAGATAACTGAGGTTTCTAGAGTATACCTATGTTCGTAGAGTTGACCATCCAGATCGAAAAAGGGGTAAACTACTATTACACATCAAAATTACTCATTACGAAAATGGCCTAGTGTCGTCGTTATCAATATTACAAGTGTCACATTTTGGTCACAAGTGTTGCAAGTGTCAGAAAAAGAATACTTCCATTCTATCTATGTCGTGCCTATAACGACATCGAAGGGACACTTGAAACACCTCAAACAACTGATTTGGAAGAAGATGAATGGGTTAACAGAGTTTATAAACCTTTTGCCACTGGAAAATACACTCAAAAGACATTTTTGGAGAGGAGCGCTCCCCTATACACTAGCAGGGAGTTTTAGGGGGGCGATATAATGCTTTGGTGCCCCTTTTGGGGCAGCGCTGCCTTTATTCAGCAAATTTTGGGTTTGTTGAGGGAAATCGGGGAAGAATCCCTCAATTCCTTAAGGTGGTTGGATTCGAATAGATGGTCAAGGCATGATCTTAGGGAGGATCCTCAACTGAAGGAGAAGGATCCTCAACTTATCCCAAATATCTCTCAAGTGGTTGGGCCTCTCCAAGGCTATATAATGGAGCCTTCTCATGGTGAAAGGGGATGGAAATTATTGTGAAGCATATAACTTATGATCTCATGAGGAATATGTCTTTTGGAACATCAAAATTCCGTGTGTGGACTGTTTAAGAAAGGGTTTGGACAAGGAGACCTTGATGAAGCTACTGCACTCACATCCATGGCTGTAAGTAACACTTTGTTCTCATTAATACAATCAATGCTTGGCCTGTTTCTTTCAAACTTGTACTTGTTCCATATAAGTTTGTCTACAGTAGATGGATCTATGTTTGAGCTAATCTCAGTAGAGTAGGAAGTCTTTTGTACCTTTGTTTGTTTTGCAAGACCTATCAAGGAGCTCAAGATTGAAGCTCAGCCTAGACTTTGGAAGGACAAACATCGTTCATAAGGTACATATATTTCTCTTTCTCTTTCATTCATTAGGTTGATTAGATATAAAAGGAAGTCAGTGTCCATGTTCAACACTTTATGTCTTGGTCTTAGTAGTCTAGGGACATCGAGAGAATCCACTTGCCCACAGGGGGATTTCTCTTCAACAGAAATTGGCGACTCCACTGGAGATTAATCGAAGCTTTCATTTTTGGTTTTCCTCATAGACCTTGTCTTACCCTTTGGTTTTTATTAGACCTTGTTCATCCTGTATGTCTGATTGAATATGCTGATTGGATCCTTATTCCATCACATCTATTGTGATTGTGTTAGGAACCTATACCAGATCTACAAATATACTTCAGAAATAACCAAGAATAAACCATAAACCATTCACCATAACCATGAACACAAGAAATAGAGAAAACCCTTGAGGTAGGGTAACACCATATATTAATCCTTATGGAAGG
>ML779394.1:233864-261662 GCA_009831015.1 Picea engelmannii
AGCACCCTATGAACTCTTTGGTCCTGCAGCCGTCACGAAAAAACTCAAAAAAATTGACCCAATAAGTTTCGGCAGAAAATCGCGGCTTTTTCTGGAAAAACCCTAAAAAACTGCTGAACTTGAAATGCTCATAACTTCACTTCGTGGACTCCGTTTCGGCTGATTTTTTTTTTTGAAATTGGGTGAAATTGTGAGAAGAACTCAGATCTGTAATTTATTTGGGAAAATTATGCCTCCAAATGCTACATAAATAAAAACAAATCGCGCCGCCGTCCGCAGAAAAAACCCTGAAAAATTGCAGATTTTAAAACCTCAATATCTTAACCTTCCGGACTCCGTTTCGGACGATTTTTTTTTTTAACTTGGGTGTTTTTCTGAGAGGAATTCAGATATACAACCCTTTTCTGTAAATTTTGCACATAAATATACTGAAAATGTCTGGAATGTCGCGGCCCTCTTCTTCGAAAAAAAAATATCTGCAAAAATAAAAAGTAGTTGCCCACAACTCCGGCCCTGGAAAGTGCTCTGATACCAATTGTTAAGAACCTGAATAGATCTACCAATATAATAACCACAAATAATGAATACACAATAGATCCACAAAACAATGTAGAAGAAACCACACAATATTATTACCAAACCCTTGAGGTAGGGCAACACCATACAATGGATCCTATTATGGAAGGGATCCTCTCCTGTTCACTTGCCTCTTCGAGGGGGCATCCTCCTATTGAGCTAACGCTCCAAATACAATACTTCTCTTAATGTTTCATTACATTGCTTGAACCCCTTTATATAGTGCTACCATCACCTAAGAAAATTCTAGAGGAGGAATCTTCTAGAAGTAGTACCCTCTAAGAAGTCCTCTTACATTTATTATATCTAACTACCATAGTGGGTCTTATTTAATAATATAGTGGACCTAGTCCACCTTACATTGAATGACCTCCACTATTATCACTATGGGCCCTCTGGGCCCCCCTATTACCTCTCTAGCTACCTTACAGATTGAAAAAGTTTGACTGAGTTTTGGTTTTTTTTTACATTGTTCTGGGTTTTAAGACACCAGCACTCCCCTGCCTATGTTATCAGAGCATTGGTGCTCCTTGTTTTCTTTGCACAAAGAATTATAACCCTCTAGTGCCCCTTACACCATAGTGCTACCTTTTTCTCTAAAAAAAAACTTCTAGGGTTGTGTTTTCTAAAATCCAATCTCTGCTTTTACCCTTGCTCAGCTTCTTTGTGATTCAGTACATCTTCCTATTGACCTTTGACACTCTGTTTTCTAAGAAATAAGCTCTTTGTTGTTCATATTTTTTGACCTTCCTTATTTTGAGTTTCTTCTTCTGTTGAGAACTTGGAATCAATCCATTTATTTTTTCTCTCTTATCTGACTGAGTGAAAGCTATGGTGAAGAACATCAGAAATCTATGAATCATGTCATTTGGTTCTTTGAGGTCATTTTTCTTAGCATCTTTCTTTTGTGTGAATTTTTTTATTTTCTTTGTTATCTTTTGTTCTATTTTTACATCTTGTTTAAATCATAGCAAGAGGGTGTTTTGTTTGTGCGAAATCTGCTTATGCTTGTCCGAATCTCCTTGATCTAAAAGGTTAATTGGTAGGAGAATTTTTGCATTGAATTAATCATCATTCACATAAAAACAACAAAGATACATCTTAGTGATTGGTTTGCGTATTAAAAGGCATTTCTGAAATGTTTTAGCATTACATTGGATTTGATTGAGAACAAATTTATTGAGGACATTCCATATTAGTGTTTGATAGTGAAAACAACTCTCTCTCTTTCCCTTAAATTGGCATTCATTGAAAATAAATGATTGCTTATCATCTTTTATGCATTTTTTTGGGAATTGAGTCATCGTTCCATCAATTTCACTTTCATACACCCTTTGAGTAAAGAACAACTGTAAAATGAATGCTAATTAAAAAATTGAATAGAACATTTTTTATTTTTAGTATCTTCCAACAACATTAGACTACGATTAGCACTTTGGATTAGGTTGTGAGTACAACTCTCCAAAGTTTTCAAAACCAACATTAGCATCCTGATCTAGGGAGAGTAAAATCCAATTGTCTTATAGGTTTTCTGGGATCCCCCCTCTCACACAGGGGTTACGGACGAGGTTGAATTCAGGCAAATTATGGAGATTATCCCTTTGTTGTTCGACTGTTTGTAGTGGTCGGATCATATATTGCACGTCACTTGAAGGTATACCCACGATTATGTGTGGGATCCTCTCAGGTTGATTTTGGACTTATTATCCTGCCCATACGTTCAGATCGGACTACCGACTATACCCACCTAGGGACTAACTGTGAATTAGTGTCTTTAGTTGCCATAATCTTTCGGTACTTACACAAGGTGACGGTGAAGAGAAGTCTCACTGTACCTGGAACAGACATTGGTCAAAATCACTCGGGCTCCTTGGAGGGTAAATCCATAATTATTGCGTGGAATCTTGCACCAAGTTGAAAGTCCATTAAGAAGGTCTCCATTGTAACTATTCCACCATATCCTAACCCCTTCTTGACTTGATCACGTGACGTTGGATTTCATCACCAACTTGTACAATCATTGAGAGAAGGTTTTGTTTGCTTGGTTTTGATTCCTAGATTTTATTAGTGTATGTTGTTTCTTTTTCATTAGTTGGCCATAGATTTTTTCTGTCTATTTTTCTCAGCCAACATCGACCCTCCACGTCGTTTGCATAGGGTACAGGGACTTCCTCCAAAAAATATGGAAGATACTACCCCTTTACCCCCTCATTCTTCGGAGGGATCTCCTCAACAGAGAAAGGTTCACAACGTTATAACCTCATAGGAGGAAGTTCCCACCTCTTTAGAGGATTTTCAAATTGTTTCAGAGTCTCTGGAGGCTTTTCGTATTCCTACGGGATATGAGAGGCATTTTCTCCATCTGAATTCAGCCAGAGAACTTGTTGTTATTAATCCTTCTGAAATTTTGGCTGGGTCTGATTCAAACCCTCCAGTCAGAGACCTCCTTTGGACTGTTGACGTTGTTCGAAGCCCACCACGCATGGTGCGCGATATTTACGGATCAAGAATAGGTGTCGATATACCTGTTACCTACACTGTACCCTTAGATCATTTTACTAGTACAACCATTATTCCAACTACACCGTCTGTTGATCCGAACATGCCATCTGTCCGCCCAAGTTCCACTCTTTCTCCAGATGGCCCATTCTACAATGGTCCCTCATGTTATGGCTATTCCCACCAGTAATGTGGTGGATATCCCAGCTACGATTGGCACACCACTAGCATCTAGGCCTTCATCATCACTTCCTTCGGGGTACAGATCACTGAGTTCTTCCGTTGTCACCACTACCCAAGTTATACCTGGAAGTTCTATATCTATACAACAACCTGGAGGGACCGATCTTGGTCACTCTAATCCATTAAGTGGCACCAGTTAGTCGTTTACGTCTGGTTAGAAAATTCCAGGAACTCCACCTCATGCTGGGGAGAAACCTCCTTTCGGAGGACAACCTCCATTTGGGGTCAACCGCCTTTTAGAGGGAAACCTCCTTTCGGGGGGTAGCCTCCTTCCGGAGGACAACCTCCATTTGGAGGGAAACCTCATGCTGGGGGGCAGTCTCAAACTAGAGCCCATCATCAACCGTATGGACAAAATGCATCTACAACGCCCAATCCATGGAACATTCATTTCCCAGGAAACCCATAGTTCTCGGGAGGACATAATCCTCAAGGTCCACAACAACCTCTTCTTCCTCAAGGAACTCATCTATATCCTCCTTATGGACAAAGGGTTTACCCCCCTTATAGGGAAACACCAAATATGACTTATAATCCTCAAAACCCATCTGGTTATCCTCCGCTCGCACATGTTTCTCAAACCCCCTCGAATCCTATGTACTGGTTAGCATCAACCTTATGCAGGAGGGCCCACTAGTTATACTTATCCACCTAACCGATTGTATGGTCTGACTCGTGTTCCTATGCCACACCCATATCATCCACAAATTAACTGACAACTACCTTTCCTTGCGACTCTGGATCTCCCAGACTTGTCTCGGTTAACGAATGATCCTATTTTTCATTCTTCAGTTTGGCTAGTTATTCCAGCTAAAATTCCTTCTGATGTTTCGAAATTTGATGGAAAATATGGAGAATATCCAAATAACCATGTGATGACTTTCCATTTGTGGTGTTCATCAAACTCCCTCATGGATGATTCTATATGTTTGTGTCTTTTCCAACTAACACTTACGGGTTCTGAAAAAAAGTGGTATATTGAACTACCACATGCTTCTTTTCATGATTTCAACTCCCTTTCCATGTCTTTCCTCACGCACTTTCAACTACCTATTCTCTACGAGATGGGTACTGAACTCTTGACCTCCTTTCATCAAAATAAATCTGTGCATATCTCTGACCATATTCATGAGTGGAGACGATGAAGAAGGTTGATCAAAGAAATCATTCCTGACATATTATTGGTGGAGTGGTTTACTAAAACACTTTTACCCCCGATCGCTCATGATGTCGCTATGGGTGGCACAGTCACCGAGGAAGAAGCCATTGCTCGGGTTCAGTACTTAGATTTGGTTTATTCATAATCTGGTACTTTGTATGAGTTGCTTCTGAATGCTGCTCGAGCTAATATCAATCCATCCAATCCATCCAAACCATCATCCTCATCTCATGCAGAGTGTTATCAGTTCCGTCAAAACTCAATCTACTTTCCAGTCAACCACACTCTCCTCTACCTACCCACAAACTCAAATTTATGAAGTGAATGCAATTCAATATGCCCCTTCACAACAATCAGGAGGTAAGAAGAAGACGAGAAATAAATCAAAGAAAAGCAATAACAATGAACAACCAAAAAATCAAACTCAAACCCCTGTTGCTGAAAATAAACCACAATGAAAATTGAAATTCCCATGTCTCATTTGTGGTGATGATCACTACACTTGATATTGTCCACATCATGATGAAGTGGCCAAATGGTTTAAAGGAAATTCACAACCCGTTGTGCTTACTTAGCCTTTTCCATAGCAGCAATCCATGGTTGCTCAAACCCCCTCTCCTGGGGGTAGTTCTATCCATCCTCATGATGAGGCCTCATCGAGTGCACATATTTATATGTTTAATGGGATTAATTTGATCACCCTCTCTAAGACATATGATACACCAAGTAACCCTGACAAAGGAAAAGACACTAATGGTACCGATACTTTACCGGATCCATCACCGTCCTCCGTTAGTCCTCCATCAGTTAATCTTCCATCTGGACCACTTCAGATTGAGAAACCCATGTTAGAATCTATCTTACACCTTACTAAGAGCACTATCCACAAAGCTACTTTTAATCCTAGTACATCTTTTGCCCAGAACTACAACATTGTTGAAGATTGGGCTCAAGCACTGTGTGCTATGTCTGCATTAGAAGTTCTACAACACTGCCCCAGTCAACGTAGAATGCTCTTGGCCGCTATTGGTGCTGTTGATCCTGAGTCATCCAACCATATCATGTTTAACCTAGAAAATTATGCGTCTCGACTCTCCCACCAACTTTCTTTCCAAGTTGATGTTGTTGTTCACAATCAACAAATACACCGAACTATCTTGGATGAGGGAGCCTCAACTTGTGTCATGTCTTTGGCGTGTTGGAAAGATTTAAAATCACCTGCACTTAAAAAATCCCCAACAATGTTACGCGCCTTCAATGGGTGAGGTTTTCATCCCCCAGGGCTTTTACAGTCCTTGCCCATCCAATTGGGTGGCAAAAATGTTACTGTTGATGTCGAGGTGGTCAATTCTCCCCTCGATTACAACTTGTTACTTGGAAGAAGTTGGTTTTATGCTATGACTGTTGTTGCCTCATCAGTCCTTCGATATGTACAATTTCCTCATCAGGGAAAAATTGTCACTGTTGATCAGTTGGATTTCTTCATGACCGATGCTCACGCTCCCACTACCAACAATATTCCTTTCTTGGGAGACCACAAGATCATGTATGAAAGCATTGGTGTTGGCTTTCTGAAATATTCTAGCCTCATGGGTACCTTCCCTATACCACTTCCATCGACTACACATCATATTTTCACTGTCAATATGATTTTGACCGCAGCTTATCAATCCTTGGAATCATCTAACCCTTGGATTGTACCTATGATCAGGGGATCAAATTTTGCTCAAAAATTCAGAGTGCTCAGAATCGCTTCAAATCGAACGAGAGCGTATACCTCATCATTGCAAACCCAACGCAACTCGTTTGGGTTCAAACGGACGTCGGGAGTGAGAGATATGGCGTTCTGTTCAAAATGGAAAACATGCAAAAAAATGGATGCTAACTGTACAGTCCGTACAGTCCATACGGATGATGACGTGGCAGACCATATGGATGATGTGGCAGGCCATACGCTGACGTGGAAGACAATTATTGGGAAGTTGGCATATGACTTGTTTTGTTGGCAGTGAAAGGGAAGGTGACACGCGACCCAATCAAAGGTCGCCACGTGTCACTTGTTTGTTGGTTAAAACATTTTCACTCAGCAGGAGTCGACCCCGTGACCTCTAGGGCAAGTTAAATCTTTGGGAAAGGCCGCCCAACCAGTGCGCCCACGCATGTTCCTTGTTATGTATATGCAAAGTATTGTATTTAACATTGTTTTAATGTATGTTTGGGCGTGGACCGGGGCGGGGCTAAGCCCCGGCCCGTGGTCATGTGTTGTATTGTATCCGCCCAGAGAAACAGTGGTTACCACCGTAACCATATTATATGCGCGGTTTAGCATACCATGTGACCACTATACATGTCCATGCGGGTTTGATATACGGTTATCCAACGATTGTTTAAACTTAAGCCCTGTTGTGCTGGCGCGCGGTCATGTGACTGCCATGTGCCCACGGGCCTTGGTAGTTAGGGCCAGCATGTAATGGTTCGATAGTTTGGACTGGTTGTGTGGTTGCGCCTGGTGCCAATTTTTTATGCTTTAAATTGTGTGTGGGCTAGGTTGAGCCAGAGGAGGTGCATTTTGTAGATGCAGAGACAACAAGCTTGAAGGGGAGACTTCCAGGAAGCCTATCTACTTCATTTTTTGGCCAAACGAGGTGTCGAAAAAGCCCAGCTAGGGATTTTTGGATGTTCTTAAGCCATTGGAGTAGTCTATTTGGAATTTTGAGCATTGTAAAGCACATTTTTAAGCACTTTTAGAAAATAATACAAATGATCCATTGGAAGATGGACCAGGAGATGTAGCCCAAGAGAGGGGTGAACTCCTTTATCATTTGTTGTGTTATGTGTTTTCTGTTCATTGATTATGATGCTGTTTATATGCATCTTGAATGAGTAAATCCTATTAAATTTGTGTTGCAAAGTTGATCCATTTGCTTTTAACACATAAATTTAACTTGCAAATATTTTCAAGAATACAAGTTTTCTTCATTTTTAGATCAACCTAGTCCCTTGGAATTCGATGCACTATGTGACACTGTGCCACTTATTTCAACCTAAACATCATACATTTCTATCCAATCTGCTTCTCCCTATTTGGATGACCAACATCTATTGGCAATCGACAATCGATCGATGCCACCACAGTTAAGTTCCTTGTCGTCTGCGATCGACTACATTTCCCCAATTTTTCCTTCTGATGAATCGATTCTGGAAATACTTCACATTGACAAGTTACCTCAAGATAATAACCATCACCGATCCTCTTTCCTTCCCCCTCATGAAGAAATTCGGGAAGATATACACTCTATCTCCCGTCCTGATGTTGATTTTCCATCATCTCCCATGATTTCAACTTCTGATGATTTGGATCCGGTAGTGGACATAGTGATCTCTTCGGTAGGGCTATTGCAACATGATATACTTACCCCTATCGCAACCCTCGACATGTTTTCCTTCCTGAGTAATGTTCTTCCATCCAGTGAAGATCTCTTGGAAGCAATGACTGAGAGCATGTCTCCAGCCTTTGATGATCATTATGGAGTTAAGCCACTAGATTTCAAGCCGAGGGCATACCGAGCTTAGTATTTGTTCTTTCTTGTGCTCGTAAATACATGAGAATGCATCTGGGTAAACTTTTATCTCTTTTTCAGACCTGTATGGATACACGAAAAAGGAACCCCCTGGAGTCGTCTTTAATCTCTTTTCAGACTCTCTAAACATGAAAAGATTGTCGAGTGATCTTGCTTCCTTTCACACTCGTTAAAAGGTTTGAAAGGGCATCTTTCGAGTGGTAGTTTATCTCTTTTTTAGCCTCGTGAGACTAGCTACATGAAAAAGGAACCCCCTGGAATTGTCTTTAAGTCATTTTCAGACTCTCTAAATATGAAAAACCACTGAGTTTACCTTTTCTGGACTCGTTAAACCATCTTACATTGAAGGGCCCATATGGGACCGAACCCTTACTTATTCTAGTTCGTTAAAAAAAGGAAGAGGAACTTTCCAAAGGTGAGTTATATTGAGAATGTGTTACCCTCCTCGAGCTTGTTAAATTAAAAAGAGGTACTCATCTATCTGGATGGGGGAAAAATTGAAGGAAGCTAGCCAAGTAGTTTTTTAGAACATTACCAGTCACTCTTAGAGTCTCCCTTGAACACGACACTTTTTATTTGCATACATTGTAATCTATTGAACCTTTGCACTGAACCAATCCTCTGAGTCACCCGACGAAAGTCACAGTATCCATTGCATCATCGTGTTTTGGTCCATGTCACGTTTCTTCTATGGTGCCTCAGTGTTCAAGGGAAGTATATGCCTCGAGAGTCAGTCATCCCAAATATCATGTTTCAATACCCGTGTCAGACCATTTGATCCACCAATTACATCTATGCGTCAGTTTCGTGTCGTTGATGGGGGATACATCAAGGCCCTCCTTCGATGAGTCTATTCCTATCGAGTTCAACACATTATCCAGGAACTAGACTTAGAAACTAGTTAGTACTTTGGGACCTGCTTGCCTCAATGGAAGGCCTCCTCGTGTCTGACAGTGGGTTAACATCATTGACCTATGATCGGATGATTCCACAGATGTTCGACTTCATCTCATCTATTCATATTCGTTGGAATGTACTAAGTACCTTGGGAATCATTGACATCAATGGTGATCTCCCTCGCGCTTGTTAATGGTTCACCTCATTGACCAGTAATCAAGTGGTTTTGGTCATGATTGACATCAAAACATCTATTTTCATGGTTACATTCATACTACATCAGGATCGGTAAGAAGACCCTAGGTTGAGTCCTCACTCTTGTATGTACTTTTCCCAGGTTGCGACGGAGGTTTATTTGAACATTGAGACATATAATGTTACATAGATCTACTTTGTATTTGTCATGGCTATGTCTTGACATCATGTAGCTCCACTGTGTATTCTTCATGGCTGCAACTAGTTCAGGTCATGCGAACATAGATCCCCATTGCATAGGTCTGCTTGCCTTGTGTTTGAAGCATGTCTTAACATTTGTTTGATGGTCATGTGTAGCTTATGTCAAGTTCTCTGAGTCTGTACCCTTTCTTGAAAGTCTTCAAAGCATTTCAGTTATCAGTTCCCATCTTCTAACTTCATACTTTGTGTGGCAATCTGTTACACATCAAAATTATTGATTACGACAATGGCCTACTGTTATCATTATCAATATTACAAGTGTCTCATTTTGGTCACAAGTGTCGCAAGTGTTAGAAAAAGAATACAGCCATACTATCTATTTCGTGCCTATAATGACATCAGAGGGACACTTGAAACACCTCAAACAACTGATTTGGAAGAAGAGGAATGGGTTAACATAGTTTATAATCCTTTTGCCACTGGAAAATCCACTCAAAAGACTTTTTTTGAGAGGAGTGCTCCCCTATAAACTGGCAAGGAGCACTGGTGCTCTGTGCACCCTTTTAGGGGGGTGCTATAATGCTCCGGTGCCCCTTTTAGGGGAGCGCTGCCTTTGCTGAGAAAATTTTGGGTTTGTTGAGGCAAATCAAGGAAGAATCCCTCAATTCCTGAAGATGGTTGGATTCGAATAGATGGTCAAGGCACGATCTTAGGGAGGATCCTCAACTGAAGGAGAAGAATCCTCAACTTATCCCAAAGATCTCTCAAGTGGTTGGGCCTCTCCAAGGCTATATAAGGGAGCCTTCTCATGGTGAAAGGGGATGGAAAGTATTGTGAAGCATCTAACTTATGATCTCATGAGGAAGATGTCATTTGGAATATCAACATTCCGTGTGTGGACTGTTTAAGTAAGGGTTTGGACAAGGAGAGCTTGATGAAGCTATTGCACTCACATCCATGGTTGTAAGTAACACTTTGTTCTCATTAATACAATCAATGCTTGGCCTGTTTCTTTCAAACTTGTACTTGTTCCATATAAGTTTGTCTACAGTAGATGGATCTGTGTTTGAGCTAATCTCAGTAGAGTAGGAAGTCTTTTGTACCTTTGTTTTTTTTGCAGGACCTATCAAGGAGCTCAAGATCGAATCTTAGCCTGGACTTTGCAAGGACAAACATCGTTCATAAGGTACATATATTTCTCTTTCATTCATTAGCTTGATTAGATCTAAAAGGAAGTTAGTGTCCATGTTAAGCACTTTCTGTCTTGGTCTTAGGAGTCTAGGGACATCGAGAGAATCCACTTGTTAGCAGGGGGGTTTCTCTTCAACAGAAATTGGCGAATCCACTGGGGATTAATCAAGGCTTTCAATTTTGGTTTTCCTCACAGACCTTGTCTTACCCTTCATTTTTTTTTAGACATTGTTCGTCGCATATGTATGATTGAATATGCTGATTGGATCCTTATTCTATCAGATCCATTGTGATTGACAAAGTTTGACTGCGTTTTGGTTTTTTTGACATTTTTCTGGGTTTTAAGACAACAACGCTCCCCTGCCTATGTTATCAGAGCATTAGCGCTCCTTTTTGTCTTTGCACAGAGTGTTAGAACACTCTGGTGCCCCTTACATCAGAGCGCTACCTTTTTCTCTGCAAAAAAACTTCTAGGGTTGTGTTTTCTGAAATCCAATCTCTGCTTTTACCCTTGCTCAACTTATTTGTGATTTAGTACATCTTCCTATTGACCTTTGACACTCTGCTTTCTATGAAATAAGCACTTTTTTGTTCAGATTTTTTTACCTTCTTCCTTATTTTGAGTTTTTTCTTCTATTGAGAACTTGGAATCAATCCACTGATTTCTTCTCTCTTATTTGACTGAGTGAAAACTGTGGTGAAGAACATCATAAATCTGTGAATCATCTCATTTGGTTCTTTGAGGTCATTTTTCTTAGCATCTTTCTTTTTTGTGAAATTTTTTATTTTATTTGTTATCTTTTGTTTTCTTTTTTCTTCTTGTTTAAATCATAGCAAGAGGGTGTTAGCAAGAGGGTCTCCTTGATCTAAAATTTTAGTTGGCATGAGACATTTTGCATTGAATTAATCATGATTTGCATACAATCAACAAAGATACATCTTAGTGATTGCTTTGCATATTAGAAGGCATTTCTGAAATGTTTTAGCATTACATTGGATTTGATTGAGAACAAATTGATTGAGGACATTCCATATTAGTGTTTGATAGTGAAAAAAACTCTTTCGCTTTCCCTTAAATAGGCATTCATTGAAAAGAAATGATAGCTTATCATGTTTTATGCATTTTTTTGGGAATTGAGTCATCGTTCCATTAGTTTCACTTTCATACACCCTTTGAGTAAAGAACAGTTGTAAAACGAACGCTAATTTTAAAATTATTTAGAACATTTTTTATTTTTAGGATCTTCCACCAACATTAGACTAGGATTAGAACTTTGGATTAGGCTGTGAGTACAACTCTCCAAAGTTTTCAAAACAAGCATTAGCATCCTGAGCTAGGGAGAGTAAAATCCAATTGTCGTATAGGTTTTATGGGATCCCCCTCTCACATAGGGGTTACGCACGAGGTCGCATTTGGGAAAATTATGGAGATTATCTCTCCTTGGTTCAACTGTTTGTAGTGGTCGGATCGTATATTGGGGGTGAATTGAAGGTATAGCCACGATTATGTGTGGGAGAATCTCAAGCTAATTTCAGACTTATTATCCTGCAGACGTTCTGATCAGACTGTTGACTATACCCACCCAGGGACTAACTGTGAATTGGTGTCTTTAGTTTCCATAATATTTTGGTACTTACACAAGGTGACGGTGAAGGGAATTCTCACTGTACCTAGAACAAACATTGGTCAAACTCAGTCAGGCTCCTTGGAGGGTAAATCGACAATTACTACATGGAAGCTTGCACCAAGGTGAAAGTCTGTTAAGAAGGTCTCCATTGTAACTATTCCACCATATCCTAGCCCCTTCTTGACTTGATCACACGACGTTGTATTTCATTACCAACTAGTACGGTCATCGAGAGAAGGTTTTGTTTGCTTGGTTTTGATTCCTAGATTTTATTAACGTATGCTATTTATTTTTCGTTAGTTGGCCATAGATTTTTTCTGTCGATTTTTCTCTGCCAACATCGACCCTCCACACCATTCGCGTAGGGTACACGGACTTCCTCTAGAAAATATGGAAGATACTATCCCTTTACCCCCTCATTCTATGGAGGGATCTCCTCAATAGAGAGAGGTTCACAACGTTATAACCTCATAGGAGGAAGTTACCACCTCTTTAGGGGATTTTCGAATCGTTTCGGAGTCTTTGGAGGCTTTCCGCATTCCTGCGAGATATGAGAGGCGTTTTCTCCAACTAAATTCAGCTGGAGAACTTGTTGTTATTAATCCTTATAACATTTCGAATGGGCCTCATACAAACCCTCCAGTCAGAGACCCCCTTTGGACTTTTGACATTGTTCGAAGCCCACCCTGCATGGTGCACAATATTTAAGGATCAGGAATAGGTGTTGATATACCTGTTACCTACATTGTACCCTTAGATCATTTTACTGGTACAAACATTATTCCAACTACACCATCCGTTGATCCGAACATGCCATATGTCAGCCCAATTTCAACTCTTTCTCTCCATATGGCCCATTCTACAATGGTCCCCCACGTTCTGACTATTCCCACCAGTAATGTGGTGGATAGGAAAGCTACAATTGGCACACGACTAGCATCTAGGTCTTCATCATCACTTCCTTCTGGGTATAGAGCACTGAATTCTTCCATTGTCACCACTACCCAAGATATACCTTGAATTTATATATCTATACAACAACCCGAAGGGACCGGTCTTGGTGGCTCTAATCCATTAAGTGGCATCCGTCAGTTGTTTATATTTGGTTCCCAAATTCTAGGAACTCCACCTCATGCTGGGGGGAAACCTCCTTTCAGAGGGAAACCTCCATTTGGGGGCTAATCTCCTTTCGGAGGGCAACCTCCTTTTGGTGGGAATCCTCCTTCTGGAGGACAACCTCCATTTGGAGGGTAGCTTCATGTTGGGGAGAAGTCTCAAACTAGAGCCCAACATTAACCATATGGAAAAAATGCATCTATAATGCCCAATCCATGGAACATTCCTTTCCTAGGAAACCCACAGTTCTCAGGAGGACATAATCCTCAAGGTCCACAACAACCTCTTCTTCCTCAAGGAACTCCTCTATATCCTCCTTATGGACAAAGTGTTTACCCCGCTTATAGGAAAACACCAAATCTGACTTATTATCCTCAAAATCCATCCGAATATCCTCTGCTCACACATGTTTCTCAACCCCCCTTGAATCCTATGTACTCTAGTTAGCATCAACCTTCTACAGGAGGACCCACTGGTTATACTTATCCACCTAACCCAGTGTATGGTCCTACTGGTGTTCCTATGCCACACCAGTATCATCCGTAGATTAACCGACAACTACCTTTCCTTGCGACTTTGGATCTACCAGACTTGTCTCAGTTAAAGAATGATCCTATTTTTCATTCTCCGGTTTGGCCAGTTATTCCAGCTAAACTTCCTTCTGATATTCCGAAATTTGACAAAAAATCTGGAGAAGATCCAAATAACCATGTGATGACTTTCCATTTGTGGTGTTCATCAAACTCCTTCATGGATGATTCTATACGTTTGCTTCTTTTCCAATGAACACTTACGGGTTCTGTAACAAAGTGGTATATTGAACTACCACATGGTTCTTTTCATGATTTCAACTCCCTTGCCATGTCTTTCCTCACACACTTTCAACTACCTATTCGCTACAAGACGTGTACTGAACTCTTGACCTCCCTTCGTCAAAATAACTCCATTCATATCTCTGACCATATTCATGAGTGGAGACGACGACGAAGGTTAATCAAAGCAATCATTCCTGACATATTATTGGCGGAGTGGTTTACTAAATCAATTTTACCCCCGATCGCTCGTGATGTCACTATGGGTGGTGCAGTCACCGAGGAAGAAGCCATTTCTTGGGCTCAGTACTTCAATTTTGTTTATTCACAATCTTGTACTTTGTATGAGTTGCTTCTGAATGTTGCTCGAGCTAAGATATCATCCTCATCTCATGTGGATGGTGTTATTGGTTCCGTCAAAATTCTATCTACTTTCCATTCAACCACACTCTCCTCTGTCTCTCCCCAAAATCAAATTTATGAAGTGAATGCAATTCAATCTTCCCCTTCACAACAATCTGGAGGTAAGAAGAAGATGAGAAATAAAGAGAAGAAAAAAAATAACAATGAACAACCAAAAGATCAAACTCAAACCCCTGTTGTCGAAAAGAAACCACAACAGAAACCGAAATTCCCATGTCTCATTTGTGGTGATGATCACTACACCCGAGATTGTCCACATCGCGATGAAGTGTTCAAACTTTTTAAAGAAAATTCACAACCCGCCATGCTTACTCATCCTTTTCCATAGCAGCAATCCATGGTTCCTCAAACCGCCTCTCCTAGGGGCAGTTCTATCCATTTTCATGATGAGTCCTCATCGAGTGCACATATTTATATGTTTAATGGGATTAATTTGACCACCCACTCTAATACATATGATACACCAGGTAACCCTAACAAATGAAAAGACACTAATGGTATTGGTACTTTACTGAATCCATCACCGTCCTTCGTTAGTCCTCCATTGGTTAATCCTCTGTCTGGACCACTTTAGGTTGAGAAACCCATGTTTGACTCTATCTTACGCACTCTTAAGAGCACTATCTGCAAAGCTACTTTTAATCCTAGTTCATGTGCTGCTTAGAACTACAACATTGTTTAAGATTTGGCTCAAGCACTGTTTGCTATGTCTACATTAGAAGTTTTACAACACTGCCCCAGTCAACGTAGAATGCTCTTGGCCTCTATTGGCACTGTTGATCCTGAGTCATCCAACCATATCATGTTTAACCTGTACAATTATCTGTCTTGACTCTCCCACCAACTTGCTTTCCAAGTTGATGTTGTTGTTCACAATCAACAAATACACCGAACTATCTTGGATGAGGGAGCCTCAACTTGTGTCATGTCTTTCGCGTGTTGGAAAGGTTTAAAATCACATGCACTTAGAAAATCTCCAACGATGTTACACACCTTCGAAGGGCTAGGTTTTCATCCCCATGGGATTTTACAGTCCCTGCCCATCCAATTGGGTGGAAAAATTGTTATTGTTGATGTTGAGGTGGTCGATGCTCTCCTCTATTACAACTTGTTACTTGGAAGAAGTTTCTTTATGCTATGAATATCGTTACCTCGTCGATCTTTGGATATGTACAATTTCCTCATCAGGGTAAAACTGTCACTGTTGATCAGTTGGATTTGTGCATGACCAATGCTCGCACTCCCGCTACAAATAATATTCCTTTCTTGGGAGACCACAAGATCACGTATGAAAGCATTGGTGTTGGCTTACTGGAAGATTCTAGTCTCATGGGTACCTTCCCTACACCACTTCCACTGACTACACATCATATTGCCACTTTCAATATGATTTCGACCACAACTTATTAATCTTTGGAATCATCTGACCCTTGGATTGTACCTAGTCTATTGGAATTCGATGCACTAGGTGACACCGTGCCACTTAGTTTGGCCGAAACATCATACATTTCTATCCAATCTACTTCTCCCTTTTCAGATGACCAACATCTATTGGCACCCGACAATTGCTCGATGCCACCATAGTTAAGTTCCTTGTCGTCTACGATCGACCACATTTCCCCAATTTTTCCTTCTGATGAATTTATTATGGAAATGCTTCGCATTGACAAGTTACCTTGAGATAATAACCATCACCGATCCTCTTTACTTCCTCCTAGTGAATAAATTCGAGAAGATATACACTCTATCTCCCCTCCTGATATTGATTTTCCATCATCTCCCATGATTTCAACTTTCGATGATTTGGATCCGGTAGTGGACATAGTGATATCTTCGGTAGGGATGTTGGAGCCTGATCTCCTTACCCTTGTTGTGACCCTTGACATGTGTTCCTTCCCGAGTAATGTTTTTCCATCCAGTGAAGATCTCTTGGAAGTCGTGACTGAGGGCATGTCTCCAGCCTTTGATGAACATTCTGGAGTTAATCCACTAGCTTTCAAGCTGGGGGCATACCGAGCTTAGTCTTTGTTCTTTCTCGTGCTCGTAAATACATGAGAATGCATCTGGGTAAACTTTTATCTCTTTTTCATACATGTATTGATAAACAAAGAAGGAACCCCCTGAAGTCGTCTTTAAGCTCTTTTCATACTCTCTAAACATGAAAAGATTTTCGAGTGATCTTGCTTCCTTTCACACTTGTTAAAAGGTTTGAAAGGGCGTCTTTCGAGTGGTAGTTTATCTCTTTTTTGGCCTCGTGAGATTAGATACATGAAAAAGGAACCCCCTAGAGTCATCTTTAAGTCATTTTTAGAGTCTCTAAATATGCAAAACCATCGATTTTACCTTCTTTGGACTCGTTAAACCATCATACATTGAAGGGCCCGTATGGGACCAGACCCTTACTTCTTATAGTTCGTTAAACAAAGGAAGAGGAACTTGTCAAAGGTGAGTTATATCAAACATGTGTTACCCTCCTCAAGCTCGTTAAACTAAAAAGAGGTACTCGTCTATCTGGATGGGGGAAAAATTGAAGGAAGCAAGCCAAGCAATTTTTGAGAACATTACCAGTCACTCTTAGAGTTGCCCTTGAACACAACACTTTGTCTTTGCATACATTGTAATCTGTTGAACCTTTGCACTAAATCAATCCTCTGAGTCACCCGACGAAAGTCACAGTATCCTTGCATCATCGTGTTTTGGTCCATGTCACGTTTCTACTATCGTGCCTCAGTGTTCAAGGGAAGTATCTTCCTCGAGAGTTGTCCATCCCAAATATCATGTTCCAATACCTGTGTCAGTCCATTTGATCCACCAATTACATATTTGTGTCAGTTTCGTGTCATTTATGGGGGATACATCAAGTCCCTCCTTCGACGAGTCTATTCCTGTCGACTTCAACACATTATCCAGGAACTAGACTTACAAATTAGTTAGTACTTTGGGACTTGCATGCCTCAATGGCAGGCATCCTCATGTTCGAAAGTGGGTTAACACCATTGACCTTTGATGGGATGATTCCACGAATGTTCGACTTCATCTCATCTATTCATGTTCATTGGAATGTATTAAGTACCTTCAGAATCATTAACATCAATGGTGATCTCCCTCGCGCTTGTTAACGGTTCACCTCATTGATCGGTAATCAAGTGGTTTCTACCATGTTTGACATCAAAACATCTATTTGCATGGTTATATTCGTACTACATCGGGATCGGTAAGAAGACCCTTGGTTGAATCCTCACTCTTGTATGTACTTTTCCCAGGTTGCGACGGAGGTTTATTTGAACATTGACACATATACTGTTACATATATCCACTTTGTATTGGTCATGGCTATGTCTTGACATCTCGTAGCTCCACTGTTTATTCTTCATGGTTGCGACCAGTTCAGGTCATGCGAATATAGATCTACATTGTATCTTCAGTGGCTATATCTCTTTGTCAATATAATTATGGATCCGTAGTGTATTTATGGCAGCCATACCTTGAAAGTCTCTATCACTCAAGCATAGGTATGCCTGCCTTGGGTTTGAAGCATGTCTTAACATTTGTTTGATGGTTGTGTGTAGCTTCTGTTAGGTTCTCTGAGTCTGTACCCTTGCTTGAAAGTCTGCAAAGCATTTTATTTATCAGTTCCCATCTTCTAACTTCATACTTTGGGGGGCAATCTATTACACATCAAAATTACTCATTACGACAATGGCCTAGTGTCATCGTTATCAATATTACAAGTGTCGCAAGTGTCAGAAAAAACATACTTCCATACTGTCTATGTCGTTCCTATAACGACATAGGAGGGACACTTGAAACACCTCAAACAACTGATTTGGAAGAAGAGGAATGGGTTAACAGAAATTATAAACCTTTTTCCAGTGGAAAATCCACTCAAAAGAAATTTTTGGAGAGGAGGTCTCCCATATACACTGGCAGGGAGAATTGGCACTCTGTGCACCCTTTTAGGGGTGCGCTATAACGCTACGGTGCCCGTTTTGAGGTAGAGATGCCTTTGCTGAGAATTTTTTTGGTTTGTTGAGGCAAATCAGGGAAGAATCCCTCAATTCCTAAAGGTGGTTGGATTTGAATAGATGGTCAAGGCATGATCTTAGGGAGGATCCTCAACTGAAGGAGAAGGATCCTCAACTCATCCCAAATATCTCTCAAGTGGTTGGGCCTCTCCAAGGCTATATAAGGGAGGCTTTGCATGGTGAAAGGGGATGGAAAGTATTATGAAGCATCTAACTTATGATCTCATGAGGAAGATGTCATTTAGAACATCAAAATTCCGTGTGTGGATTGTTTAAGCAAGGGTTTGGACAAGGAGAGCTTGATGAAGCTGTTGTACTCACATCCATGGCTGTAAGTAACACTTTGTTCTCATTAATACAATCAATGCTTGGCCTATTTATTTCAAACTTGTACTTGTTCCATATAAGTTTGTCTATGCTAGATGGATCTATGTTTGAGCTAATCTCAGTAGAGTAGGAATTATTTTGTACCTTTGTTTTTTTTGTAGGACCTATCAAGGAGCTCAAGATCGAAGCGCAGCCTGGACTTTGCAAGGACAAATTTCGTTCATAAGGTACATATCTTTCTCTATCTCTTGCATTCATTAGCTTGATTAGATCTAAAAGGAAGTTAGTGTCCATGTTAAGCACTTTCTGTCTTGGTCTTAGGAGTCTGGGGACCTCGAGAGAATCCACTTGTCTACAGGCGGATTTCTCTTCAACAGAAATTGGCGACTCCACTGGGGATTAATTGAAGCTTTCAGTTTTGGTTTTCCTCACAGACCTTGTCTTACCCTTCATTGTTTTTTAGACCTTGTTCATCCTCTATGTCTAATTGAATATGCTGATTGGATCCTTATTCCATCACATCCATTGTGATTGACAAAGTTTGACTGAGTTTTGGTTTTTTTTGACATTTTTCTGGGTTTTAAGACACCATCGCTCCTCTGCCTATGTTATCAGAGCGCTGGAGCTCCTTGTTGTCTGTGCACAGAGAATTATGATTCTCTAATGCCCTTTACACCAGAGTGATAATTTTTTCTCTACAAAAACACTTCTAGGGTTGTGTTTTCTAAATTCCAATATCTATTTTTACCCTTGCTCAGCTTCTTTGTGATTCAATACATCTTCCTATTGACCTTTGACACTCTTCTTTCTGAGAAATAAGCACTCTATTGTTCATATTTTTTGACATTCTTCCTTATTTTGAGTTTTTTCTTTTGTTGAGAACTTGGAATCAATCCATTGCTTTCTTCTATCTTATCTAACTGAGTGAAAACTGTGGTGAAGGACATCAGAAATCAGTGAATCATCTCATTTGGTTCTTTGAGGTCATTTTTCTTAAAATCTTTCTTTTGTGTGAAATTTTTGATTTTGTTTGTTATCTTTTGTTTTCTTTTTGCTTCTTGTTTAAATCAGAGCAAGAGGTTGCGTTGTTTGTGCGAAATATACCTATGCTTGTCCGAATATCCTTGATCTAAAAGGTTAGTTGGCAGGAGAAGTTTTGCATTGAATTAATCATCATTCGCATACAAACAACAAAGATACATCTTAGTGATTGGTTTTCATATTAGAAGGCATTTCTGAAATGCTTTAGCATTACATTGAATTTGATTGAGAACAAATTGATTGAGGACATTCCATATTAGTGTTTGATAGTGAGAACAACTCTTTCTCTTTCCCTTAAATAGGAATTCATTGAAAATAAATGATTGCTTATCATATTTTATGCATTGTTTGGGGAATTGAGTCATCGATCCATCAGGTTCACTTTCATACACCCTTTGAGTAAAGAAAAACTGTAAAATGAACGCTAATTAAAAAACTATCTAGAAAATATTTTATTTTTAGGATCATCCACCAACATTAGATTAGGATTAGCACTTTGGATTATGCTATGAGTACAACTCTCCAAAGTTTTCAAAACAAACATTAGCATCCTGAGCTAGGGAGAGTCAAATCCAATTGTCATATAGGTTTTTTGGGATCCCTCTCTCACATAGGGGTTACGCACGAGGTCACATTCGGGCAAATTACGGAGATTATCCCTCTGTGGTTCAACTATTTGTAGTGGTCGGATCGTATATTGGGGGTCACTTGAAGGTATACCCACGATTATGTGTGGGAGCCTCCCGAGTTGATTTTGGACTTATTATCCAACCCATACGTTCAGATCGGACTGTTGACTGTACCCGCCTAGGGACTAACTGCGTATTGGTGTCTTTACTTACCATAATTGTTAGGTACTTACACAAGGTGACGATGAAGGGAAGTTTCATTGTACCTGGAACATACATTGGTCAAACTCACTCGGGCTCCTTGGAGGGTAAATCCACAATTACTACGTGGAAGCTTGCATGAAGGTGAACATTCGTTAAGCAGGTCGCCATTGTAATTATTCCACTATATCCTAGCCCCTTCTTGACTTGATCACGCGACGTTGGATTTCATCACCAACTAGTACAGTCATCGAGAGAAGGTTTTGTTTGCTTGGTTTTGATTCCTAGATTTTATTAGCGTATGTTGTTTCTTTTTCGTCAGTTGGCCATAGAATTTTTTCTTCAATTTTTCTCCGCCAACATCGACCCTCCATGCCATTCGCGTACGGTACAGGGACTTCCTCCAGAAAATATGGAAGATACTACCCTTTTACCCCCTCATTCTATTGAGGTATCTCCTCAACAGAGCAAGGTTCATGACATTATAACCTTACAAGAGGAAGTTCCCACCTCTTTAGAGGATTTTCAAATTTTTTCGGAGTCTCTGGGGGCTTTCCGCATTCCTGCGGGATATGAGAGGTGTTTTCTCCAACCGAATTCAGCCAGAGAACTTGTTGTTATTAATCCTTCTGACATTCCAACTGGGTGTCATTCAAACCCTCCAGTTGGAGACCCCCTTTGGACTGCTGACACTGTTTGAAGCCCACTGTACATAGTGCACGATATTTATAGATCAGGAATAGGTACCGATATACCTGTTACCTACACTGTACCCTTAGATCATTTTACTGGTACAACCATTATTCCAACTACACCTTCCGTTGATCCGAACATGCCATCTGTCCACCCAAGTTCCACTCTTTCTCTCCAGATGTCCCATTCTACAATGGTCCCTCACGTTCTGACTGTTCCCACCGGTAATGTGGTGGATATCCAAGCTTCGATTGGCACACCACTAGCATCTAGGCCTTCATCATCACTTCCTTGTGGGTACAGAGCAGTAAATTCTTTCGTTGTCACCACTACCCAAGCTATACCTGGAAGTTCTATATCTAGACAACAACCCAGAGGGACCGGTCTTGGTGGCTCTAATCCATTAAGCGGCACCAGTCAGTCGTTTACATCTGGTTTCCAAATTCCAAGAACTCCACCTCATGCTGGGGGGAAACCTCATTTCAGAGGGAAACCTCCATTTGGGGGCCAACCTCCTTTCAGAGGGAAACCTCCTTTTGGGGGGAATCCTCCTTCTGGAGGACAACCTGCATTTGGAGGGAAACCTCATGCTGGGGGGAAGTCTCAAATTGGAGCCCATCATCAACCATATGGAAAAGATTCATCTACAATGCCCAATCCATGGAACATTCCTTTCCCAGGAAACCCACAGTTTTCGGGAGAACATAATCCTCAAGGTCCACACCAACCTCTTCTTCCTTAAGGAACTTATCTATATGCTCCTTATGGACAAAGTGTTTACCCCCCTTATAGGAAAACACCAAATCTTACTTATAATCTTCAAAACCCATCTGGTTATCCTATGCTCGCACATGTTTCTCAAACCCCATCGAATCCTATGTACTCTTGTTAGCATCAACCTTATGCAGGAGGACCCACTGGTTATACTTATCCACCTAACCCAGTGTATGGTCCTACTCGTGTTCCTATGCCACACCAGTATCATCTGCATATTAACCGACAACTACCTTTCCTTGCAACTATGGATCTCCCAGAATTGTCTCAGTTAACGAATGATCCTATTTTTCATTCTCCAGTTTGGCCAGTTATTCCAGCTAAACTTGCTTCTGATATTCTAAAATTTGACAGAAAATTAGGAGAAGATCCAAATAACCATGTGATGAATTTCCATTTGTGGTGTTCAACAAACTCCCTCATGGATTATTCTATACATTTGCGTCTTTTCCAATGAACACTTACAGGTTATGCAACAAAGTGGTATATTGAACTACCACATGCTTCTTTTCATGATTTCAACTCCCTTGCCATGTCTTTCCTCATGCACTTTCAACTACCTATTCGCTACGAGACGGGTATTGAACTCTTTAACTCCCTTCATCAAACTAACTCCGTGCATATCTCTGACCATATTCATGAGTGGAGATGACGACAAAGGTTGATCAAAGCAATCATTCTGACATATTATTGGCGGAGTGGTTTACTAAATCACTTTTATCCCTGATCTCTCGTGATGTCGCTATGGGTGGCGCAGTCACTGAGGAAGAAGCCATTGCTTGGGCTTAGTACTTAGATTTGTTTTATTCACAATATGGTACTTTGTATGAGTTGCTTCTGAATGCTGCTCGAGCTAATACCAATCCATCCAAGTCGTCATCCTCATCTCATGCAAACAGTGTTATCGGTTCCGTCACAACTCAATCTACTTTTCAGTCAACCACACTCTCCTCTGCCTCCCTCCAAACTCAAATTTATGAAGTGAATGCAATTCAATCTGCCCCTTCAAAACAATCTAGAGGTAAGAGGAAGATGAGAAATAAACCAAAGAAAAACAATAACAATGAACAACAAAAAAATCAAACTCAAACCCCTGCTGTCGAAAAGAAACCACATCGAAAACTGAAATTCCCATGTCTCATTTGTGGTGATGATCACTACACCCGAGATTGTCCACATCACAATGAAGTGGCCAAAATTTTTAAAGGAAATTCACAATCCCCCGTGCTTACTCAGCCTTTTCCATAGTAGCAATCCATGGTTGCTCAAACCCCCTCTCTTGGGGGCAGTTCTAGCCATCCTCATGATGAGGCCTCATCAAGTGCACATATTTATATGTTTAATGGGATTAATTTGACCACCCTCTCTAAGACATACGATACACCAGGTAACCCTAATAAAGGAAAAGACACTAATGGTATAGGTACTTTACCGGATCCATCACCATCCTCTGTTGGTTCTCCATCGGTTAGTCCTTCCTCTTGACCACTTCAGATTGAGAAACCCACGTTTGACTCTATCTTACACCCTCCTAAGAGCACTATCCACAAAGCTACTTTTAATCCTAGTTCACGTGCCGCCCAGAACTACAACATTGTTGAATATTTGGCTCAAGCACCATGTACTATGTCTGCGTTAGAAGTTCTACAGCACTTCCCCAGCCAATGTAGAACTCTCTTGGTCGCTATTGGTGCTTTTTATCCCGAGTCATCCAACCATATCATGTTTAACCTGGAAAATTATGCATCTCAACTCTTCCACCAACTTGCTTTCCAAGTTGATGTTGTTGTTCACAATCAACAAATACACTGAACTATCTTGAATGAGGGAGCCTCAACTTGTGTCATGTCTTTGGTGTGTTGGAAAGGTTTAAAATCACCTACACTTAACAAATCCCCAACGATGTTACGTGCCTTCGATGGGCGAGGTTCTCATCCCCATGGGCTTTTACAGTCCCTGCCCATCCAATTGTGTAAAAAAACTGTTACTGTTGATGTCGAGGTGGTCAATGCTCCCCTCGATTACCACTTGTTACTTGGAAGGAGTTGGTTTTATGCTATGATTGTCTTTTCCTCGTCGGTCTTTCGGTATGTACAATTTTCTCACCAGGGAAAAATTTTCACTGTTGATCAGTTAGATTTCTGCACGACCGATGCTCGCGTTCCTGCTACCAACAATATTCCTTTCTTGGGAGACGACAAGATCATGTATGAAAGTGTTGGTGTTGGCTTACTGAAAGATTCTAGCCTCATGGGTAGCTTCCCTACACCACTTCCATCGACTACACATCATATTGCCACTGTCGATATGATTTTCACCATATCTTATCAATCTTTGGAATCATCTGACCCTTGGATTGTACCTAGTCCATTGGAATTTGATGCACTAGGTGACACCATGCCACTTAGTACATATGAAACATCATACGTTTCTATCCAATCTGCTTCTCCCTCTTCAGATGACCAACATCTATTGGCACCTGACAATCGCTCGATGCCAACACAGTTAAGTTCCTTGTCATCTGCGATCGACTACATTTCCCCAAATATTCCTTCTGATGAATCTATTCTGGAAATGCTTCACATTGACAAGTTACCTCAGGATAATAACCATCAACGATCCTCTTTTCTTCCCCCTTGTGAATAAATTCGGGAAGATATACACTCTATCTCCCCTCCTGATGTTGATTTTCCATCATCTCCCATGATTTCAACTTCTGATGATTTGGATCCGGTAGTGGACATAGTAATATCTTCAGTAGGGCTGTTGGAGCCTAATATCCCTTAACCCTGTCGTGACCCTCGACATTTGTTCCTTCTCGAGTAATGTTCTTCCATCCAGTGAAGATCTCTTGGAAGCCGTGACTGAGGGCATGTCTCCAGCCTTCGATGATCATTCTAGAGTTAATTCACTAGCTTTCAAGCTAGGGGCATACCGAGCTTAGTCTTTGTTCTTTCTCGTGCTTGTAAATACATGACAATGCATCCAAGTAAACTTTTATCTCTTTTTCGGACCTATATGGATACATGAAAAAGGACCCCCTGGAGTCGTCTTTAAGCTCTTTTCATACTCTTTAAACATGAAAAGATTGTCGAGTGATCTTGCTTCCTTTCACACTCGTTAAAAGGTTTGAAAGGGCATCTTTCGAGTGGCAGTTTATCTCTTTTTCGGCCTCGTGAGACTGGCTACACGAAAAAGGAACCCCCTGGAGTCGTCTTTAAGTCATTTTTAGACTCTCTAAATATGAAAAACCACCAAGTTGACCTTCCTTGGACTCGTTAAACCATCATACATTGAAGGGCCGATATGGGACCAAACCCTTACTTCTTCCAGTTTGTTAAACAAAGGAAGAGGAACTTACCAAAGGTGAGTTATATCGAGCATGTGTTACCCTCCTCGAGCTCGTTAAATTAAAAAGAGGTACTTGTCTATCTGGATGGGGGAAAAATTGAAGGAAGCAAGCCAAGCAGTTTTTTAGAACATTACCAGTCACTCTTAGAGTCTCCCTTGAACACGACACTTTGTCTTTGCATACATTGTAATCCATTGAACCTTTTCACTGAGCCAATCCGCTAAGTCACTCAACGAAAGTCACAGTATCGATTGCATCATCGTGTTTTGGTCCATGTCATGTTTCTGCTATGGTGCCTCAATGTTCAAGGGAAGTATCTGCCTCGAGAGTCAACCATCCCAAATATCCTATTTCAATACCCGTTTTAGTCCATTTGATCCACCAATTACATCTCTGTGTCAGTTTCGTGTTGTTTATGGTGGATACATCAAGGCCCTCCTTCGACGAGTCTATTCCTGTCAACTTCAACAGATTATCCAGGAACTAGACTTAGAAACCAGTTAGTTCTTTGGGACTTGCATGCTTCAATGGCAGGCCTCCTCATGTCCAACAGTGGGTTAACACCATTAACCTATGATCGGATGATTCCACAGATGTTCGACTTCATCTCATATATTCATGTTCGTTGGAATGTACTAAGTACCTTGGGAATCATTGACATCAATGGTGATCTCCCTCGTACTTGTTAATGGTTCACCTCATTGACATGTAATCAAGTGGTTTCTGCCATGTTCGACATCAAAACATCTATTCTCATGGTTAGATTCGTACTACATCGGGATCGGTAAGAAGACCCTGTTGGGTATGTGTTATATTCTTTGCACGAGTAGTAGTGTTTGAGCACCTACGTTGGGCACGCAGGGGGGTTAGAGGGGGGGCTGCTAGGCCCCCCCTCAGGGGGTGGAGGCCCTCGCGCAGGGGTTCGGGGGCAGCACCCCCGAATTTTTTTTTTCGGGCCGACATATTTCCGCCAGGCCGACATATTTCCGGGACGACATATTTCTGGGACGACATATTACCAGGACGACATATTTTCGGGACCACATGATATTAGGTGGTTTTTCGGCACATGGTATTTTGCCGATGGTTTTCTATTTTCGGTTAAGGAATTAGGGTTTTGGACTAATCCAGGTCATTGGGTTAGGGTTTTGGATGCCGCAGGCTCCTATATGTATATTGTATTGTAAACAATGTAACACATGTATGAATATAATATATGCTGGTTTTCCCGGTTTGGGTTTCCAGGTGAAAAATCTCTGAGTAATGTTTGTATTTGCCATTGTATCTTTTCTGTTCTTTTCTGAATATCATTTTGCAGTAGATATTGTACAAGGTTAGAATTTACATTTGGTATTAGAGATTTATTGGCTTCAGGGAGACGCCTTTGTTGTCAAGGGTTTGGCTCGGGACTGTGATAAGCCTTGTTACAGTGGAAGATCTGCAGTATTATTTTTTAGGTGAAAAGAAATGGCAAAGAATTTGAATATGGAGATCGAGAAGTTTAATGGGAAAATCTTTGAGCTGTGGAATCTCAAGATGGAATATCTTTTGGTGGACAGAGATCAGTGGATCGCGGTAGATCCAGGTACGCCACCTACTGGAACTTCTGCAGATGAATGGAAAAAGACGGATCGGAAGGCAAAGAGCACAATTCGACTGTGTCTCTCTGATTCAGTATTACTGAATGTGTCAGAGGAAGCTATAGCCAAATATTTATGGGAAAAGTTGGGGAAGTTGTATCAGTCTAAGTCCCTAGTAAATAAACTATTCCTGAGAAAGAAGCTGTATAACTTGAGGATGAGAGATGGAGACTCGGTGGCAGAGAATTTGACGCCTTCAATACTGTGGTAAGTCAGTTAGTATCTATTGATATTAAAATTTCAGATGAAGATAAATGTATCAGTTTGTTGTGTTCTTTACCAGATGCATGGGATAGTCTAGTTGTGGCCATAGGTAGTAATACAACTTCTTTGAAATTTGAAGAAGTGGTCTCGTCCTTGTTGTTGGAGGAGATGAGATGAAAGAATATGGAAGGACATAGCACAGATGCATTATTTGCAAGAGGACATTCCCAAGAAAGAAATAAATCTAGTTTCTCAAGTGGGAGATCTAAGTCTAAGGGTAGATCTAAATCTCCTGGAAATTTTGGAAGGGTATGTTGGAGGTGTGGAAAAGAAGGGCACTACAAGAAGCAGTGTAGATCCAAAGTTGAGAAAAAGAAGGGATCTGAAGAAT
>ML779394.1:264502-385529 GCA_009831015.1 Picea engelmannii
GTACAAGAAGCTGTAAGGATAGAGTGTGACAGTCAGAGTGCAATTTTCTTGGCAAAGAACCCTGCTTATCATTCAAAGACAAAGCACATTGATGTTCAATATCATTTTGTAAGAGACATGATTGAAGAAAATAAAGTATCACTTATGAAGGTGGACACTTTGAATAATGTTGCAGATTCATTAACAAAATCTGTGAGCACTGAGAATTTCTCTTGGTGTAGAGGATCCATGGGCATTGCTGCCCTGGATTGTTGACTATGTAACCCTATAACCCCCTGTGTGCAAAGAAAACAACAAGTGGGAGAATGTTAGGTATGTGTTATATTCTTTGCACGAGTAGTAGTGTTTGAGCGCCTGCACCGAGCGTGCATGGGGGTTAGAGGGGGGGCTGCAGTGGGGGTTCGGGGGCAGTGCCGCCGAATTGTTTTTTTTCGGGCCGACATATTTCCACTGTGCCAACATATTTCCGGGACGACATATTACCGGGATGACATATTTTTGGGACCACATGATATTTGGTGGTTTTTCGACATATGGTCTTTTGTCGATGGTTTTCTATTTCTAGTTAAGGAATTAGGGTTTTGGACTAATCCAGGTCATTGGGTTAGGGTTTTGGATGCCGCGGGCTCCTATATGTATATTGTATTGTAAACAATGTAACACATGTATGAATATAATATATGTTGGTTTTCCCGGTTTGGGTTTTCAGGTGAAAAATCTCTGAGTAATGTTTGTATTTTCCATTGTATCTTTTCTCTTCTTTTCTGAATATCAGTTTGCAGTAGATATTGTACAAGGTTAGAATTTACAGACCCTGGGTTGAGTCCTCACTCTTGTATGTACTTTTCCCAAGTTGCAACAGAGGTTTATTTGAACATTGACACATATACTGTTACATAGATCTACTTTGTATTGGTTGTGGCTATGTCTTGACATCTCGTAGCTCCACTGTGTATTCTTCGTGGCTGCGACTAGTTCAGGTCATGCGAATATAGATCCACATTGTATCTTCGGTGGTTGTATCTCTTTGTCAATATAATTATGGATTCGGAGTGTATTTATGGCGGCCATACATTGAAAGTCTCTATCACTCAAGCATAGGTATGTCTCCCTTGGGTTTGAAGCATGTCTTAACATTTGTTTGATGGTCGTGTGTAGCTTTGTCAGGTTCTCTGAGTCTCTACCCTTGCTTGAACGTTTGCAAAACATTTCCGTTATCTGTTCTCGTCTTCTAACTTCATACTTTGGGGGGAAATAAGTTACACATCAAAATTACTCATTACGAGAATGGCCTAGTGTCGTAGTTATCAATATTACAAGTGTCGCATTTTGGTCACAAGTGTCAAAAAAATCATACTTCCATAATGTCTATGTCATGCCTATAATGACATCGGAGGGACACTTCAAACACCTCAAACAACTGATTTGGAAGAAGAGGAATGGGTTAGCAGAGTTTATAAACCTTTTTCCACTGGAAAATCCACTCAAAAGACATTTTTGGAGAGGAGTGCTCCCCTATACACTGGCAGGGCACGCTGGTGCTCTTTGAAACATTTTAGCTCGGTGCTATAATGCTCTGGTCTCCCTTTTGGGGGAGCACTACCTTTGCTGAGAAAATTTTGGGTTTGTTGAGGCAAATCAGGGAAGAATCCCTCAATTCCTGAAGGTGGTTGGATTCGAATAGATGGTCAAGGCATGAGCTTAGGGAGGATCCTCAATTGAAGGAGAAGGATCCTCAACTTATCCCAAAGATCTCTCAAGTGGTTGGGCCTCTCCAAGGCTATATAGGGGAGCCTTCTCATGGTGAAAGGGGATGGAAAATATTGTGAAGCATCTAACTTATGATCTCATGAGGAAGATGTCATTTAGAACATCAGAATTATGTGTGTGGACTGTTTAAGCAAGGGTTTGGACAAGGAGAGCTTGATGAAGCTGTTGCACTCACATCCATGCTTGTAAGTAACACTTTGTTCTCATTAATACAATCAATGCTTGGCCTGTTTCTTTCAAACTTGTACTTGTTCCATATAAGTTTGTCTACAGTAGATGGATCTATGTTTGAGCTAATCTCAGTAGAGTAGGAAGTCTTTTGTACCTTTGTTTGTTTTGCAGGACCTATCAAGGAGCTCAAGATCAAAGCTCAGCCTAGACTTTGCAAGGAAAAACGTCGTTCATAAGGTACATATATTTCTCTTTCTCTTTCATTCATTAGCTTGATTATATCTAAAAGGAAGTCAGTCTCCATGTTAAGAACTTTCTATCTTGGTCTTGGGAGTCTAGGGGCCTGAAGAGAATCCACTTGTTCGCAGGGGGATTTTTCTTCAACGACTATCCCCGGATAGACGTGCCTTCAAATTTCAGTTTAACAAGTGTGAAGGGAAAAAATATTGCTCGAACATATTTTCATTTTTAGAGGGTCTGAAAAGGGATTAAAAGAAGACCTGTGGGGGCTACAACTCATGTATGAAACTGGTTCAGGTACAACCCGCTGCTAGGCTCAGACCAAGAGTCTCTTCGGTAGTCCACTTGGAAAGTATCCCAAAAGTGAAGAAAACACAAACCATGGTGTAAGTCCCCCCTTGGTATAGAAACCGTAGTCATGGCTTCAAGGATAGCCTCATCTGAAGGCAATTCAAAATATGAGAAATCACACAAATGAGGGTCGACAGTCCCAAAGGGTGAAGTAAACTGACCATACTCCATATGATGATGGAGGTTCTGGCTAGGACTGGAAAAGCCTATCAGTGAAGAATCAAAAGCATGAGGGCTTGAGGATCTACAAACAATGAGATCAAACTCGTAAGGATACTCAAGCCTACTTGGACCAAGAGGGGGAAACAAGGGCTCCCATGCCCCCATTGGATAAACCAATGGATCAATTAATGAGACTAAGTATCAGGAAGGAAAATATGATTTCATAGGTTCCTTCTCATAAGAAATTGAACATCAAGGATAAGATGTCACATAATTAATCTGTGGTGGGGTAGAGTCTACATGAACGCTAGGAACATATAAAGGGGTAGTCTGAAATAATGTTGAATAAGGATGGTGATTATCATATGCCAGTTGGTCGATAGTGACAATGCTTCCATTGTGAGGGAAATGCATCACCCATAAGAGCGTAGATACCACAACGTTCATAGCATATACATAATCACACCTGAGAAGCATATTGAAATCTAACGGGCCTTGCACCACTATAAAATCGACACGGACAATATTCCCACCTAACGAGATAGGCAACTAAGGAAGAACCCCCAAATATTCACTAGGACGTCTATCAAAAGACAAAATCTCATGTGAAGTAAACACCAGCTCGGGAGATCCCAAGACTTTCCAAACCGAGGAGGATAAAATACTTGCAGAGGCTCCTTCATCCACAATACATTGATAAATGTTTATTGAATTAACTTCAACCCTTATTTGAAAATGTGTGGTAGAAGGAAGATGAGGCTCAACAAGGTCATTCCAATCAAAGGAATCCATCCTAGGGCTTGGAGGGGGTGTGCTCAGAATGAGCGAAATTCCCCATTGTTCTGAAATTATTGAACTAGAAATGGTAAAAACATAGTCAGTAGACACGTCACTACCCAAAAGAAGAGTGGGATCATCCAATGACTGCATGGACATGACCACTTTTGCATCCAATGGATGAATAGGATGCATGACTACATGGTCTAAAGGTACCTCACCCCCCAGAAGAGGAGTGGGATAAGTCGATGACTGCATTGGCATGACCACTTTCGCAACCAATGGCTAAATTGGTTGTGAGACTACATGGTCTAAAGGTAACTCACCCCCCAGAAGAGGAGTAGAATCAACTGATGACTACATTGACATGACCACTTTCGCAACCAATGGCTAAATAGGTTGTGAGACTACATGGTCTAAAGGTACCTCACCCCCCATAATAGGAGTGGGATCAGTCGATGACTACATTGGCATGACCACTTTCGCAACCAATGACTGAATAGGCTGCGAGACTACATGGTCTAAAGGAACCTCACCCCCCATAAGAAGACTGGGATCAACTGATGAATGCATTAGCATGACCACTTTCGCAACTAATGGTTGAATAGGCTGCGAGAATAGATGGTCTAAAGGTACCTCACCCCTCAAAAGAGGAGTGGGATCAGCCGATGATTACATCAGCGTGACCACTTTCTCAACCAATGGTTGAATAGACTACGAGGAAACCTCAAAATACTTAGAATCAAAAGATCTTGCAGACAAGGACCACAATCTTTGTACATCTGGAATTCCAGGGCAAAAATGAGTAAGGTGATCTCCCTTGCAAAGCTTACAAGGGAACTTAGGCTTATGTCCTATCTATATAGGTTTCTCAATAGAATTAATTCCTTCAGCATGACTATCAGTGGTTGGTTTCACATCTCCAACATGACTTGCAGAGGCTGGTGATGGGTTGATAACTTGACTTGCAGAGGCTACAGACCTATTACCAATATGACTAGAAGTGATTGGACTCTTTCCCCCAGCATGACTTGCAGAGGGTGGGTGATTTCCCCCAACATAACTTGCAGAGGTTGGGTGTTGGTCTTCAATGTGACTTGTAGAGGTTGTTGACCTATCTCCAACATGGCTCGCAGAGGTTGGTGATTTCTTCTTCCTATTCTTCCTCTTTCTATTTCGTTTAGACTTCTAGTTACTAGTAACTGTACTTTCACCAGAGGAATGAGAAGGAGGAGGAGAAGAATTTGTTGTTGAAGAAACATCAAAATGGTGCTCATGACTTAATTTTCTTAACTGAGAAGCGTCAAGAGTGTTCGGGACATTTGGAATGGTACCCAACCAGACCGGTAGTCCCACATTCAACCTAGGAATGTACAAAGTGGCCATCAAAGGGGCACCAACGTTTATGAAGAAGGGAAAAGCAAAAGAATCCTCTTGTGAAGGGGTTCCTTGGTTGGTATGGTTGGAAAAATTAGCCATGAATATCCTATGCACAGGTTCTCCCCTTGCGGTATTGTTCAAGTCCGTAAAAGTCTCACACACTGACTCTGGAAAACCAGTGGTATAAAAAAAACGCCTATAAAGAAGCGACTCCACGTTTCTAAGAGGAAGACCAAAAAGTCCTCACAACCTATGGGGTGGTATACCACCCTATGTCAGAGACCCAAAGCCACTACTGACTAACTCACTATGGAAAACTAGGGAGCATAGAGCACACACTAAAAGTTCCTAAAGGAAAATCAAGCAAATGACTAACTAGTTGGAAGAACAGTTACACCAACCAACACTAGAGAAACTTACCGGTGCAAGTGCAACTCGAAAACGGAAGCACCCTACAGGTATACTCTGCAAAGCGTGGCTTTATGTCTGTCCTAGGGGTATACCCCCACAATCAGCTGTGTATGTCACTAGAAATATAGGCAACTAGGTTTCCAGTGCACGAATAGTCACCAAGCAGGTACAGTCGACAATCGAGTAGACCGCAATGAGCAGGGTATCAAGCCCGAAACCTGGCAAGGGTATCAAAAGCAAGTGGTCTGGAAGAAAACTAAGGACCTCGAATGGATTCGAGACCCATGAAGCTCCGTGGAAAATGCAATTGACGAAATCCCAAGACAAGCCCTATATATGTGTTCTCCACTACACTTGGTCTGGCTTTGGAGGGGTTATCTCCGCAACCTTTCTGCACATGCCCTCATGTTTAGCCCCTGTGTTAAAGGGGGGTCCCAGATAACTTTCACGATACTGGACTTGGACACTCCCTAACTCAGACTCCAATGTTTGATTTAATGGCCTTGAAGAGTTTCCTCTCCAACCTAATTCAAGGCCCTAACCCTAAACTAGTTGGTTGACCCTACAAACATAAAAAGTCTAGTTAATTTTAGATTTTGCGTTAATTTTTATGGCTTGTCTTAAGTCAAAGGTTATGAAAGTGAAACTAGTGATGTTTGAAAGATGAAAAACATTTAAACAGAAATTTGGAAACAAAATAACTTCTTCTTGAAAACAACTTCTTCTTGAAAACAACTTTTCAAACTAAAAAAAAAAATTCTAAGATCTTTAAAAAACAAACTCAAAGCAGGATTTCACTCAACTATGAGCTACTTATGATCTAAGTAAACCATCAAGAACTTATGAAAGAAAAGACTTTTCCTAGTTACTAATGCAAACCAACACTATTTAACCAAACAAAGAAATAAAAGTCTTTTTTTTATTTGAATGCTCACAAATCAAAAAGGAAAAATATCAACAAATAAAGACCAAGAAAAATTCTGGCCTAAGCGCAGGTCGCAAAGAGTCACTTTAAAAATAACACACAAGCAAATTAAAACTGGACTCTCACACTTGTCTAAAAACCTTATGAAAAGAAAATTTTGAGGAAAACTTCTTAATGAAAAAAAAATGAAAGCTATTGTTGTGATCAAACCTATGTTACTGAACGCTATGACAGAGACCCAAAAACCTGAGAGGTATAACTCTTGTCAAAGGAAAGGATGTATGCCTTACCTTAAACAAGAATTTTCTGCACATACGTGATGCTGACAGTTCAAAAACAAGTGTATGCACGCGATATGTGTAAAGTCAAGGCACGTGTACACACATGCAGGCCTTATACAGGCCGCATGTATCTATGAAACTCTAGGACAAATGAAAATCCAAGCAATCAAGCCCAGACAAAGACTATTGGTACTGAGAACCAGGATCTCTTGAAGACTTAGACACTTACTTTAACAGAAGAAACAAAAAGAAAACAATTCAAGGAAAACTTCATAGAACAAACCAATCTGTGGTGAAACCTAAGCTATAGACTGCAAACAACAAAGATTAGAAAGAGTTCTAGAAAACCCCTGAGAAGGATTATTTTTGATAGGGGAGAGGATGACTACCTCTCTAAAAGAAATTTTCTGGAATCATACATGTGACTGACATTTCCTCAGCTAGCATGTACATGCGGGCTGTGGGAAGGTAGGGCATGGGTACACACATTTAGACCTTATACAGGTTGTGTGTACCTCTGTGGGTCTGAAAAAATGAAGCCAAGCAAAGAAGCCAAGATAACTGGTATGGAAGACCAGAAACTCTATAAGCTCAAACTTTTGCAGAAACTTTAAAAACAAGGAATGAAACTAGTTTTTAAAAATACCCAACAAAAAACATTCCCAAAAACCCTAGAGATCCCCAGTATGGTCGCCAATTCTGTTGTGGGTGGGAAATCCCTCCTACATACTAGCACTAAGGGTTTTATCATGCATGCAGAAATGACCTAAAGATTCTTACTTTTTACCATCATCCCATGCCTAAACCCCCATTACTCTTATATAAATACAAGGCTCAAGAGATTAAGTTGATGTACCTTATTTTTCATGTTTGATGTTGATCCCTTTTTGCGCTTGGTCATTCTTTGACTGCAACTCTCCTCCCAATGCTGACCTGCATTCACAAAATACAAATAAAGAACTCCACATGCATTTGATCTATGAACTAATAGGTTAGAGATTTAATCAATGGAGCAATCAATATCCAAATAATGACAATCTCATATGGTGGGACAGGAAAATAAATTCTTTTATTAACTTCACAATGAGAACTTACAATGATAAAGTCGGCTATTGCTCCTCGATCTTGGTCTTGGGCTCTTCTTTCACTGTCTTCCAACTGCTTTTCTCTATACTTCTCTTTGCACAAGGATGGCTAAAGGTTGGGACAAAGGGAATGCTCAATCGGGTATAGTTTCTTTACTATGATTTTCCTCCCTCTCAAATGGGACCCTTACACCTTCTTTTATATGCTAGAAGGAGCTAGGTATTTGGTCAAATGACCAGCCATGCATGGCCGAAAGGTTTAGTTAACTTGCCCAAAGTTGTGTGTTCCATCAACAACTTTCCTTTTTTCATGCTTCTGTAGGTCCACGTGGGCTGTAGTGGGTCACCTAGCGTGGACACTATAGATACACATGGGCTGTAGTGGGCCAGCTAGCGTGTACCTTTAAAAATGGTTTTTTTTAGAAGATTTGTTCAGTAGTGGCTTGGAAAAGAAGGAATATGAGATGGCTTGATGCCAGGTAAGTATGTCTGGTGAAAATTAGGGTTATAACAGCTAGATCGATGGTCATGTGTCTGTCCAGCCATAGATAATCTCCATGGAAGCTCAATAGAAGGAGCTTAACGCATGCGTTAACCTCCTGGTGCCTTCTGAAATGGGGAATTTTCATCACGTTCAGAATAGTGGAGTGTGCGAGGTCCATAGTCCATGGTTGGGGGATGATTTTTGACTTCTTCCCCTTCGTCCTGGTCAAATACCTATGTGGGGCGAGCATGCCAAAGTTCTTGTGGTCTCCCAAATTGAAGTCGTTGATATTTAATGTCATGATCTTATCCAGCCGTGGCTTGCCTGTGTGTATCCCCTTCGAGAGGTACGCAGTAATGAGGGTGTAGTCGAAGTCCCTAGGGACACTGTCATGATTCACCGCATTGACTAGAGGCGGGATGTAGTCAGGCAGGATGGATGGGATTAACTTTGCATTCACAAAGTCATCTCTATGCTTGGTTATTTTCTCGGTCGCAGCTCGGGATGGTTTGGATCCGTGAGAAGTCGATGGAGAGGCTTGCACTCCTCACATTGATGAGGCTTGAGCTCCTACGAACATCACCTTCTTAGCCATTAGATCAATTAGAATTTCCTCTACTGAATTTTCTACTGTGTTGAGTTCGTCTGACATGCATGCTCGATATCAGATATCTCGGGTTAGTGAACGAATTTTCAAGGTAATAGAATGGGTGGCAAGGTCTCAATAAGCACAACACAATAGCAATGAATTATCTTGTGGTATCAAATATGATTCACAAACTTTTTCTTGATACAACAATTGACAGAATAAATAGACAACGATGTAACAAATCCCTCCAACAGACAAGAAGTTGTCATCAATGCAGTTCTATCTATTATGGCGCAGTCCCAATGGTCCAATGGTGGGATTTCTGATCATAATTATTGTTCTAACCATTTGAGAGCATCAATATAATGGTCGTAATGTCTCTAACTGTTATATTTCTCCGCCATGACGAAGTGTCAATCTGAGTTACTCTGATATTCCAATGAAGTTCAAATTTTGGAGACCTTCCTTCTGCAAGGTATTTTCTAGAACTTCTTGTAATTTCTCTAACTTTTCTTTCTTCTTGATGATATTTTTATCCTTCTTCCCTGTGATTTGCGTCTTGATATTCCTCTTTCGATTCTTATTCTTATCTCCTCTTGGAATAGTAACTTTGCACTGTTGATGGTCTTTACTAGGGTTCAAGAGAAATACTTCTTCTTTGTCTATGGTAGGTGATCTACTCTCCTGTATAGATAGGTGTTTCAAGTCTTCCTGTGTTCTTTCAACTTCGACATCCAGATTTCTAGTCCTCAGTAGCTTCGAATGGTTTTCTTATTCTTTCAGTAAGTGTGCTATTCTCTTAACCATGAAGTCTCTTAGTTATTTCTTTTTCTGTTCTAGATATTCCTCTTCTTTTCTTTGGGTCTGATCTTTCTCAATCCAGGTTTTTCCTAGTAAAATAGCAAATGGGGTGTTGTTCTCAACAAATTAAACAACCTCAAATTCTTCCTTTGTTGAAGTTCCATGAGAATTCATAGATGTATGGGTAAGTCTTCCACATAGGGCTATCAATTTTCCTCTAAATAACCCTATTCCTCCTAATGAAGGAATCATAGCAGGCTTCCCCAAAACTTCCCAAGTTATTTCTGTCATGATATTCACCTGTGCTTCCTCATCCAGAACACAGTTAATGTCGAAGTCTCCTATTATTATTTCTATGCACTCTTTTTCTTTGAACATTTCTGATAAGTTGATATCTCTGTGATCATTCAATGTTTCTTTCATTTGTAGTAATACAGTCTCTGATTCTTTCTGGAGTTCTTCCATGGTCTTAGTTTCTTGGTCTTCCTAAGTGTTTTCTTATCTCATATTCATTCTTTCAAACTTAGTAATCATTCTAGGGAAATCAAGAACTTCATGGTCCATAGCTTTACAATAAAGACAACTAGGTCTTCTACCAAGGCATTCCTTAGAAAGATGTCCCGGTCTTCTGCAATTGTAACAAAGAGTTAATCCTCTCTTTCTCTTAAATGATCCCCAACCTATCTTATACTGTGCACTAGGTTCATAGCAGCTAACCCGCAAAAAATTCTTTCTAGGATCCTACATCCATTTGTTAGTCCAAACATTCTTTCTATGCATAGGAATAAAATATATTTCATTATTTCTATTAGACCTACTCATATAAAACCTTCTTTCTTCTAGCTATGCTCTAGTTTTCATACTAGGAAAAAATTGATCAAACATACCTAGATCCATATTTTTGAAACAAAAATTTCCACTTATCTTACCTTTATCAGAGCACAAAGATTCAACATCTTACCTCTTTTCTTCAGATCTGACTTTTCTTCTTAGCACAGAGATTCACAAATCAAGTAGAGTGTTTCGCACTAGGGCATTAGATCTACGCACATAGTTTTCCTCTTTTCCTTAGTTCCCAAAAATCACAATTTTAGGTCCCAACAATGGAACCATTTGTTGGCACAGGGGAAGACCCAAGGTTAAATGCTTCAACAACGCACCAAAAAACCCCTAACTACCGACCCTTTTGGAAACACCTGCAAAGAAGATGAAATCTCACCCGAGGTAGAGGCAGGGGTGGTTGCAGGACTTAGATGTTTGCAACCTTAGCTGGGACACAGATCTTTAATTACAATACCTTAATAAATCACTTAGCAATTACATTCATTAGTATTTAGTCCTTATTCACATCGCAGGAAAATCCCTAATTACATAACAAAGCAGTATTCAACAAGATCTAATACATCCAAGCACTAAGCACATCAAAATAGATCAGATCTGGTATTCATTCACATCACCAAGTACTAAGATATCATATCAGATACATCTAAACATATATTACTGCATTAGGCACAAATCATATGAAGAGCACAACAATCATAACACACAAAGAAACCATGACACCACATATACATGGTTCACCCCCAGCCTGGGGCTACGTCCACCAAATATTATTCTCTTTATTGTCTTCTTCCAATCATCTACATGCACAGAGCCATAAAATCATACTCTACATAGGACAAGAGATCTGTGCGCACTCCACCAGATCCTCCTTCCCCAAGCTAGGTTACAACACAAAACCCTCTTACAAGCTTCTTACATCCACTTGCACTTATCTCTGCAAGTGTTCAACACGGTATGCACAAAGCATTTACAACTATCACTTGCACTTAGCATAACACTTAACCATCGACATTCACTACCTCTTACATTACTTAGATATCTATTTATACTTTACAAAAACGGGCCTAAACCTGGGTGAAACCCATGGGCTAACATTCCCATACCCATTACATAAACCCTAAACCCAAAAGGCCCTGAAAAGGGGCCTAAGATACTATGATCTCCACTTTGACTTGTGCTCCACCTTCGACAGCCTGTCGAAGTCCCAAAATAGGTCAAACTTGACCAAGGATATCCAAAACCTCGTCAAGGGCCAACAAGTGTTTGGCCCAAATCTTGCTGTAAATGAGAATGTCATCCAGATACACCACTACAAAAGTATTGGTGAATGGTCATAGGATATTTTCCATCATCCTTATGAAAGTGGCTGGAGTATTTTTCAAACCAAAGGACATGACCAACAATTCAAAAGGGCCTTCCTTTGACTTTAAGGCTGTCTTCCATACATCTTTTTGTTCTATCAGGACCTGGTGGTAGCCAGACTTCAGATCAATCTTATTGAAGTATTTTCCCCCCATGAGTTGATCAAGGAGGTCGTCGATTCGGGGAATTGGGTACTGGTTTATGACTATGATTTTATTCAGAGATCAGTAATCAATTTAGAGTCACCAGGTTCCATCTTTCTTTTGTAAGAGCATGATTGGGTTCCCACAAGGAGATGAGCTGGGATGGATATGCCCCTTGTTGAGCAGTTCCCTGATATGTCGCTTGATCTCCTCATTCTCTAAAAAAGAGCGATGATAGACTATCCCTATGGGTAGTGGTGCACTAGGGGTCATATCGATGGGGTTCTTGACCTGCTAGTGTAGAGGTACCCCGGTAGGTGAGGAGAATATATTTGAGTATTCTTCCATGACATTATCTACTTGCTCCTGCTGTGTGGATAGGTTGGTCGCAGAGACCCTGGATGTGGCTGTGATCTTTCGCTTATTCTGAGAGAAAATCATGAAGAAGACAAAATCCCCATCTAAGAGATGACCTTCCTACATTTCTTAGCAGAGATCAAGGAAATAGCACTAGGTGGGACTGCCTCGGGTATCCTGTACAATTTCCTGTTCAAAGTAATAATAAAACTATGAGTCCTAGACTCATATACAACATAACGTTTCAATAAATAAGGTTGGCCCAAAATAACATCACAAACTTCGAGAGGAGAAACATCACACAATACCTCATCTTTGAAGGGACTGAAGTTGTACGACAGTCGACATTGTTGGTTGATGCAGAGATCGCTTCCTTGGCAGAGCCATCCAATGGTGTAGGGTTGTGGGTGTGGCATTTTCAGCAGGGCTAGATGCTTGATGACCTCTGGTGATATGAGGTTCTTCTGGCTACTGCTATCAATGATGAAGTGCAGTGGGGTGCCTTTTACCCACATCTGTGAATGGAAGAGGCACTCTCCTTCTTATGGCTCATCTGGTTCACCAGGCTAGAGCTTGGTGGTAGAAACGGTCGCACTGGGTTCTGCATCAATGATCCATCTTCCCCGTTTTGGCTCTGGCTCAGAGTCATAACTCGCATTTGATTCATATGCTTTTAATTTGACCACCAATGACTTCTTTGAGCGGTAGTTAGCAGTGTTATGCCAAGGTCTCTTATGGAAGTCGCACCACTTCCTGATATCTTTCTTTGTCTTTCTGGTGTCCTTCTTTTCTTGTGGCTTGGACTGTTTGTCCTTATACTTTCCATATTTTCTCTATCCTTTGTTCTATGGTTTGGGTCCTCCCTTTTCTGTCTTTTTTTGTGAGGGGTTCCTAGGCCCAAATTTCCGCATTTTTTATTTGAGCTTTTGCTCAATTTTGATGGCATATTTGTAGGCCACGCCCAAGGATGAGATGTCCAATAATTATATTTCGATCTGATGTATATATGCAGAGCACCATGATACTTGAGCACCATTTTTCACTTTGAATATTTGATACCCAGCTTGGTGCGCAAGGTATGGAAGATATTTGTGAAATATGGCACTGCTTGGTCTCTTTCTTGCCGAAGTGTGGTCCATTTGGTATACAAGTCATCATAACTTCTGACAGGGTAGTATTGTTCCTTAATAACCTCCCTAAAGGATTCTTAGGTGGTCATGACTGTAAATAATGAGGTTTCATTTGTTTCCTTTTGCTCACAGAATTTTTCCCACCAATCTTTGACATGGGGAACGACTTTGAGGAGCGCAAAAGTAATATTTTCTCTATTCGAAAAGTTATGGACAAAACAATACCCTTATAGTAGATTCAACCACTTGTCTACAACATATGTGTCTATCTGACCTTCAAATATAGGAATATCAAAGTTTTTTTGTACCTTGAAGAGGGCGTCACCTCCGCTCGAAGAAGATGCATCGCCTGTTGGTAGCCGCTGAAGGATTTGCGCAAAACTATCCATCATCTCGTTTCTTTGTTGCATGAGGGCTTCCTCAACCAACAGTTTGAAAGGATCTCTTGTCCCATCATATTTATTTTCTCTTTCCATGAGAGGTCTCTTGGGCATGCGAGAGATTTTTTCCTCAAGAGAAACAAGCTCGAGACCCAACTCTTTGTACTCCGACCTCATTCAGGACATGCATTAAGACGACAAGGAGCAGACCCCTATGATACCACTGATATGGATTTTATGAGCATAATGAAATGACTACAGATTATCAATAGGTTCTTAACACAAAATAATAGATATACAGTAAAACCAGTTTTCTATTTAATAAGGAAATAAGATGAAACTATAAAATGCAATTGAAACAAGCTTGTTGGAATGGTGGCAGCTTATCTCCGAGAAGAGATGTGATGGCTGCACTCATTCACAATAATATGATTACAATGATGCTCTGAACGCATTTTTACAATAAACGGGAATGTCAAAAACCCTATACATCCAAAAACCTAACCCTAGGATTTGAAGCACCAAAAGTCATGTGGGCCCCGTTTGGGTAAGTTAGTACACCAACTTTTTTGGGTCATAACTTTTGCATACGATCTTTGTTTTAGGCGTATGATATCCCATTGAAAAGGTATCACCAAGGAGTTTTATTTTGGGGAAAATATCAAAGGAATATCCATATTTCTCCCCATTTTCCCAAAAAACATTGTTTAGGGCCTCAAAACGGCTCCAAAAGTGAAAAACTGCTAAAAATAGTAAATTACCAAAATTGCCAGAAAATTGTTTTGAGCTAGTTGGAAAAAGTTGGTGGCCAATGATATCCACCTGTATCATGTATTGATGAGGTTTTTTGTACATATTCTAGATGGGGAAGTCATAAAATGGTTCAGGGGTCTTCCTCCAGCCTCCATTGAAGATATTGAGGCGTTGGATGAAACTTTCATAAAAGAATGGGGATATAGGAGAGATTATATCTACTAAATCATTGAGTTTGGGGCCCTAAAGAGAAATAATGGTGAATCTATTTTATATTTAACCATGAGATTCAATAATATGTATGGTAAAATTACATATGAGATCAAACGAACTAAAGCCTCTACCAAGATCACTTATGCTAATGCATTTGATGGATAGTTCTCCTTGCTGCTGAGAGAGAGAAGATCTAGCACACTATTGTCCATGCAGAAAGAAACCATTGAGGTTGAATATAATATATTGGAATTAGACATATTACATACCAAATCTAATAAATATAAGAAGAAACAAAGAGAGGATTCCCTTGCCTCCTCTAACCCAGCCACATCTAATCCCAAACTTGATGAAATGACGAAAACTTTGAAGGATATGACATCTAAAATAGCTAATATGAAATGGGAATCTAAACAACCAAACAAATATTTTCAAGGGGATGGAAATAGAAATCAAAATCATTTCAGAAGACCTAATGATGCCCCTCAAATCATGCAGAGAGAAAGAAGAAATGTTGATGATGAAAGGGTAGTGCCTCCTTTTCAAAAAAATCAGATTGAGGAGATGGAAACATATAGTGATGTTGTGGATGATATTTTTATGCTTTTCAATGAAACATATTATTATACCAGCCACTTAACACAACAAGAATATGAGGTAACACAATTTTCAAATCAGTTTGATAATCAGACAGGGGAAGTGGGAGTTATTCAAGTCCAACCCAAGAAGAAATATGATTTGAGGACAAGAGCAGGGGCACCCAAAGCCACTACCTCTAATAAAAAAAAAACAAGTTGAAGCTCCTCCCAAGCCAAATCCAAGTAAAGGTATGTCATCTAAAAATCAACCACCTCCTTCATCTAAACATGCAACCCCTGAAATAAAATAAGTTGATAGGCCACCAACCTCTTTCATCCTAGAAAATGAGTTGAGAAAGATCAATATCCATGTGCCTTTGATATAATTCATGAAGAATGAATCTTTCAAAAAATATATCATGAAAGTTTTGCAACTAACTTATTTTAGTGTATCTTCTAATGTAATAAGTTTGCAGGATGAAAACCCAACCATTATTGTGGTTCCACACATTAAGGATGGCTCTGATGCTTCTCCTCCATTCTATATATCTTCGAATGTCCATGATAAGATCCTGCATAATTGTCTTATGGAATCATGAGCCTCTCACAATGTCATGCCCAAAGTTGTTATGGAAGAACTAGGTCTAGAGATCACCCAACCTTACCAGGATCTGTACTCCTTTGATTCTAAGAAAGTAAAATGTCTCGGATTGATAAAGGATATGGTGGTTTCTTTGGCATAGTTACCCATGAATAGTGTAGTGATGGAAATTTTGGAGGCTAACATTCCCCCAAATTTTGATATTCTCTTATCCAGAACTTGGGCTAAGAAGGTTGGAGGGTCATTGCAAATGGACCTCACTTATGCCAGCATCCCTGTGTTTGGAGGAGAACATAGGATGCTATACAGAGAAGTGAGGTTGGCCTACACTGTCAGTGACCATCAGAACCCAAGAAATCACCCAATTTATGTTGTTGAGGATGAGATTGTTTAATCTGTTTTTCATTTAAATGAGGATGAACCTGAAATATAAGTCAGCCAATGCAAAGATCAACGACTGACGGGTCAGAAAAACAAAGTATGGAAGATGTATTTCGATGGATCTTCATCAAAAGAAGGATCTGGTGCAGGTATACTCCTCATTTCCCCTTCAGAAGAGGTAATCACGGTCTCTTATAAGGTGGAGTTTGAAACTACTAATAATATAGCTGAATATGAAGCTCTGGTACTGGGATTGAGGGATACCAAAGACATGGCCATTGACCGTCTAGTATTTTTTGGTGATTCTGAGTTGGTCATCATCAAGTGAGGAAAATATATCAAGATAAACAACATAGGCTCAAGCAATACAGAAACGAGGTAAGGGATATGATCGATAAATTCTTTCTAGAATTGAACATTTCCTTCATTCCCAAGAGAAGAATTAGAAGGAAGATTCTCTGGCCCTAGATGCCATCACTTCCAAGCCTCCCATTAGCCCAAATATTAAATATCATGTGGAAATTAGGCATAGAACAACCATACCAGACAAGATAAAGCACTGACAAGTCTTTAGTGATGATCTAGAGCTTCAGATATTTCTACACACCATTGATGAATTCTCCAATATCTCAATTGATCAAAAAAGTCAAGAAGGTGAAAATGAGGAATTAGAAGATCAACAAACATCTCATATGTTGAATACAGTAGTTGGTCATGATATTGTGGAGCTGAAAACCAATCACATTCCAAGAGGACTAGTTCCATTGGAAACATTGTTTGACAATAATGGTGTTTACAAAGGAGCTTCCATGAAGGATCAGGAAGAAGAGATAATAGATTGCAATATTGGGACCATTGAGAATCCCAAGATCATCAAGTTGTCCAAATCAATAACTGCAGAAGAAAAGGGCAGGTATGTCAGTCTCATAAAAAACTTTGCTAATATTTTTGCATGGTCCTATGAAGATTTGAAGACATTTGACACCGACATCGTCCAACACAAGATCCCCCTAAAGGACGGCTCCAAGCCATTCAGATAGAATATTCGACAATTTAATCCCATGTTAATGTCCATAATTGAGAAAGAGCTAAAAAGAATGTTGGATGCCAATATTATTGTACCATTGAGGTACTCAAACTGGGTGGCCAACTTAGTACCTGTAAGGAAGAAAAATGGGGAGATACACTTGTGTGTTGATTTCATAAATCTCAACAAGTGTTCTCTGAAGGACAATTACCCCCTCCTCAAGATGGATCATATTTTACAGAGGGTGTTAGGTGGACACATAATTTGCATGTCAGATGGATAATCTATTTATAACTATATATGAGTGTGTAAAGAGGATAAATAAAAAACAATGTTCACCACCCCATGGCGAACATTCATGTATGACAAGATTCCCTTTGGGATGATGAATGCAGGGGCCACTTTTCAGAGGGCCATGGACATAGCTTTTGTGGGGGGAAAAGACAAATTTATGGTTATATACTTGGATGACATCACCATTTTCTCTAGTTCTAATGATGAACATTTGCATCATCTGGAGCAGGCTTTCAAGAAATGCAGGAGATATGGAATATCTCTAAATCCTAGGAAGTCTCACTTTTCCATGCTAGAAGGAAAGCTCTTGGGCCATATCATATCAACAGGAGGTACAAAAATTGATCCAAAGAGGGTTTGTGTGATTCAATAGATTGAGATCCCCAGAAATAAAAAGGTTGTCCAGTCTTTTATTGGTAAGATAAACTTCCTTAGATGTTTTGTGCCAAATTTTGTTGAAATTCTGAAGCCCATTACTAACATGTTGAAGAAAGATGTTGTTATAAAATGGTCCTTGGAGGAGAAATCAACATTCGAAAGGATAAAGTGGGATTTAGTTGAAGCCCCTGTATTAGCCATCCCTGACTATACCAAATATTTCTTCATCTTCTCCTTTGCCTTGGAGGAGACCATTGTTGTTGTGCTACTGCAGAAAAAATGAAAAAGGGAATAAACATCCCATAGCGTTTTTCAGTAGATCCCTCCAATACACTGAGTTGAAGTATGATATATTAGAGAAACAAGATTATGCACTGGTCAAAGCACTCAAATACTTCAAGGTTTATGTGTTACAGTCTAGAATAACAACCTTTTTTCCTAGCAACAATGTCAAAGAGATTATGGTCCAGCCAAATAATGAGGGAAAAAGAGGGAAGTGGATTGTCAAACTATTGGAGTATGACCTTCACATAAAACCCACCAAGTTGATCAAGGGACAAGGACTTGCCAAGTTGTTGTCATAATCAAACATTAAGGTGATAGAATTGCATCAAATCTTCACCCAATCAAATGCACCCATCATACAGCCTGGTCAAGACAACTTACAGGTATTTAAAAACTACTCCTCTTCACCTGGGTATAAAAACATCATTTATTTTCTGCGGCATTTTGAATGTCCACTAGATGTGAAGAAGACAAAGGCCAGGTCTCTCAAGTTGAAGGCTATCAAATTTTTCATTTCAAACCAGAGCTTGTATTGGAGGGATCTTGTTGGCATCCTGTTAAAATGACTTGATGAAAATGAGGCCAAACAAGTCACATCAGAAATGCACAGAGGAGTATGTGGAGGGAACTAGCATTGGAAGGCCACATCTCTCAAGATCCTAAGGGTAGGGTACTACTAGACCACCCTTTTCATTGATGTATTTTATACTGTCATGGCCTGCAATGAGTGTCAAATATTTGCAGGAAAACAAAAGTTACTATCACTACCCCTAAAACCTATCACTCCCAGTGGTCCATTTCAGAAATGGGGTTAGACTTCACAGGAGAGATAAATCCACCCTCCAGTGGACATCACAAGTGGATCCTCACTCGACTACTTCACCAAGTGGATTGAGGTTGTGCCCACTAGGAATTCCACTGACAAGGTAATCATGAATTTCTTGGAAACTAATATTTTTGCCAGATTTAGTTGCCCCAGCAAGATAGTACCAAAAAATGCCCAAGCATTCAATTGCAAAGCCATGATTGACTTGTATGGTAGTCATAAAATTTCCTTGACACATTCCGCACCTTATTACCCTCAGGGAAATGGTCTAGCAGAATCATCAAATAAAACTCTCATCAGGATTATCAATAAGTTATTGAATGAAAACAAGAAATCATGGGACTCTAAACTCAAGTATTCTTTGTGGGATGACTGAATCAGCACCAAGAGATCTTTGGGAACTTCACAATTTCAATTTCATCTTGTTTATGGAATAGACATTTTTTTTTCTGACTCAACTTGGTATACCAGTCCTAAAGTTCTTACAAAAAGACATTGAGGAACCCAATGATATCCAAAGGAGAATATTCCAGATTATAGAAGTTCAACAAAAGAGATAAACACTAGAGCAGAGGAAAGAAACATATCAGAACAAGATCAAATCAATATTTGACAAGAAAACCAAAAAGGATATCTTTCAAAAAGGTTACCTAGTATTAAGGTGGGATGTCAGAAGGGATGACAAGTCTAAGCATGGTAAATTTGACAACCTATGGTTTGTCCCTTTTAAGGTGGTTGAAGTTCTGGACAATAATACATTTATCTTACACAACCTAGCTGATGCAGAGATCTTTGGAGGCCTAGTAAATGGGCACTTCTTGAAAGACTATTTTTCTTAAGGAAGAGGGAAGGTCCCTCTTGTACCATATATGATTTCATTTTATTTTTTCTTTTGATTAGGTAGTTGTGCATGAATAAAAGACTCCATATCCCAACAAAGGCACTGGGGTTTAGTTGTAGTTTTTTGTTCAATAAGATGCATGGCTGAGGGACAGTAGCAGACACATAGGGCTAGCAGACAGAAACAAAGGTAATTTGTGCAAGGTAAGAGAAAATTATTTGATCCTAAGGCACTGATCTACGGTTCTCAGCACCTCACATGGACGAGCTATTCCCAGTTGGAACCAATGTTGTAACCTATGCCTACACCCATGCCCTTTTCCCTCCTTTACCCTATCCATTCATCAATTCTGACTCTTGTGGTTGCTTTCTTAGCTTATCCTCGATTTTTTTTTATTCATTCAACTTCATGACCATGTTTTTCATTTCCTACTTTGCACCATTTTGTTTACTTTCTTGAAAAAGTATCACATGTTATGGTTTGGGTTTCAAATGCATTTCATCATTTTTCCACTAATGGAAACATGCAGGTCCACCAAGTCTTTGTGTGTGTGCAGGAGACGGTCTAGTTCGAAAAATATTTTGAAAGATCAATAAGCTCCCACAGAGTTGACAACGAATTAGAGCAGGCCATGTCAGGCTTGAAATACAAGAAAACAAACGAGTTCAATTTCCAGTCATCAGATTAAGTCACAACCATCAGATTTTATTAGAGAGATATTGATGGTGGGGAGGAATTGCGGGGATCAGGAAGAAAATTAAAGTTTCTGCAAGTTGTGAGCTCACAATCACTCAGGATCGTTGATATTGCTAGATCAACAGATCAACGATGCATATCGATCCCACTACGAATGAGCATCTTCTCATTGCTGGGATCAGGAAGGAAATTAAAGAGTGAGCGAGTTGAGTCTCCACAATCACGCGTGGCCATTGATATTCAAGAAAGGGACATGTGCCAGGTGATCTCGTACTCCATGAAGAAACAAGCATAATTTGAGTGATTAAAGGAATCCCGAACACTCAAACTCCCGAAGTAATTGTGGATCGTCCATCAATGATGCCACGTGGAGGAAGATATTTCACTTCAGAGATACGACACTTCAGAGGATTGTAAGAACTATGCATTGAAAAATCCTGAATCTTGAACACATGAAGTCCCAAAGTGAATCTGGACCGTCCATTAATGAGGAAACATGGAGGAAGATCTTTCACTTTGGAGACTTAACACTCCAGAAGGTTTGTGAAGCACTAGAGAAAGAATTACCTGAAGTCTCGAAGTTCATCTAGATTGTCCATCAAAGAGGACACAAGGCAGTAGATCTCTCACTTCAGCTATATGGCACTTCGAAGGATAGCTTGAGCAAGTAAAAGAAAATTCTCGAAGCCCGAACTCCCTAAGTGAATCTCAATCGTCCATCAATGAGGACACATGGCAGCAGATCTCCCACTTCAGAAATATGACACTCCAGAGGATTGTAAGAACTATGCATTGAAAAGGCTCGAAGCCTGAACTCTCGAATTAATTATAGACCATTGATCTCAAATCAACAAGAACCATTGATCTTTGCAGCAGGTAAGAAAGGAATATCAGTCAAAGTACCGAGATATTTCCACGTCACTCTGTGCTTGTACTGCTCTGAGAGTTATAAAAACTTTGCATCTAGATTGGCACCATCACTAAATCAGATTGGGGATTTCTAATATGGAAGACAGATAAAACTATAGTAGGGACGCTAAAGTAGCAGTGCCATCCAGATCACAAATTGCAACAAGATCGACGACAACACTTCATTGCGGGGATGGAAAATTCATGAATGTTAACAACCTTGAGTGGTCCCGCAATCAAAACCATGGTATTGTTGGAAAGGTACGTGGCAGCTCGTGGGGGATTGCAGGGGTCAGAGCGGTGTGTAATCAAACCACCCTCGACAAATTCCACACTCACGTTCTTATGTGACATCAGGTCACCATGTCACCTCCATTCACACTCCCTCTACCGCTCAAATTTCGTCGCATGTTGCCCCGACTACTCTCCATATCACCTATCACCTCCATGTAGTCCACATCTTCTCATATCATCTCTTATTGGATGCTTGACTCCACGTCTCCTTCCACGACCATTGGGCCAAAGACCTTTCCAACAAAGATTTTCTAAAGTACACATGGCAGCAGACGAGTCGAAACAAACTGCACATAACGACTGAGAGATTAGACACATACATAGGGTTATGTCTCGGTCTTAGTTATAGATCACTCCATAAATTTAGTGAAGAGGCAGATCAAGTGGATATCTTCCCATGCATCCAGTTACCCTCCATAAGCATCAAATGACTCACAAACATGCTAGGGATCGATACAGAACTCTGTTCTGTCACTCCTACTTTTTCTTCCAATTACAGTTGATCCAACGCATCCATCAGTTTAGTCTCAGAGACAGTAGCAATTTTTAGTTAATCAATTTCAAAATCATCCTAGATTAAATTAATAAGTGGTCTTCTGTGTGTGATAAAAACCACTCTGTTGATTAAGTCCAGTAGGAAGTATACATGTTGTACTCCACGCAATTTTTTAGTTAAATTAATAGTTTGTTCTACAAACAGTTATCTAGAGTTAGGTCCCAATCCCATACAGACGAGAACCTCTGCAACTCTATTAAATATGCAGTCTTTGTATGTTTTGGAGGAGGAATTTTTTGGAAGGAAAGTAGAAGCAGCATAAGGATTGGACAGACTTAGTTAGTTGTAAATTTTTCTACCTAGTGATTATATGTTGATGAAAATTGTGTTCTCGTACTCAAATCTTTATGTGTTCATTCTTATCTTGAATGCATATTTTGTGATGTGTGCGATGCACATTTCCTTATTCTGTCAGCTATTGTTTTAGTTTTTCTTTTGTTGATTATGCAACCTGTTATAGAGTTATTGTTCAGTGAAAGATCCACTATTTTGCAACATGTTGAATGAATATCATATAAATGTTTGTCTAAGTCTCAAGATATTATTTTGGGTCTTAGTTTTCACACAACAAGTGATTCATTGCACTGCTTGTTGTTTTTTTCTGTGTTTGTATTTTCATACTATCAATTGTCATTTAATACCCATATCATTAGCAAAGGACAACCTACTTTTACACTGTGTGGCATGTCCCGCCAGAGCACCATCTTTGAAAATTTGTCCTTAAGATTACGAACAAAACCAACTTATTAAGGAATAATCATTCCAAAACTGATAGGTGGCCTAACTTTTCCATTTAGCAGTCAGGTGCAGACCTTAGGACCAACAATCATGAATTCGAAAAATAATGCCTCTTCAGTAATGAAAGGATTTGGATTTGAAGAGTCACCATCTTTTCTTAAATCCATTTCTTCTTTTGAAATGCACCCCTCGAACCAATCTCATGAGTGCACTCTTTAAATGATCTATCTTCACCAAGCTTGAGTTTGGACCTTGTAAGCATTCACTTGCAAATACATGTCAAACTAGCTCTCGTACAAACTTGATATGAAAATCCTTAGATTTCAAAACAATTCTTAAGCAAACATTAACATCTGATCATATTTGGTAAGTTATAATCATTATGACTATTTGAAAAATAACATGTGAAAACGCTTGCTTATCCATAAACTTCATCAAATAATAAATATAACTTGCGGAAATAAGAATCCAAAAATAGAGATAAATATAGACACCAAATAAAAAATCTCATTAGTAGTTTGATAATGGAGTTCACCCATCTTGGGTTACATCTCCAGGTCCAATTCCAAATAGTGAGACCACTCTATTAATGTTAAAACACTTGATACAATGATGACTTGCAATGGAAAATTTGAAGAAACCCTTCAATTTTCATACTCAAATCCAGAAACAACGGTTACCACTGAATTCCTATTGAAATTCTGAGAAGAATGAGTATGAAATAAACTATGTTTTGAACAGGTTCTTAAAGACCCCCTTTTGCCTGCAAAACGAGACTATGGTGCTCATACATCGAAAACATAGTTGAAACTTTCATAAACAACACTTTAGCATAAAACCAACATCACCATTAGATTTCTCTCAAAATTCTAAGAAAAATGAGTATAAACACTCTATACTTTTCTCACTCTATGGCATGCAAAATGAGGCAAACCAAAAATAGGAACACCTATTGACACACAAAACAAGGAAAATATTCACTTGGCACAAAATTCTATGTCCCACCGTGTGTCCCTACATTGATTTCCATGCCATCTAAATAGGGTGTAGGCTTCCCAACCACCGACCGAAATCTATGGATCAACTTAAATGAATATAGTTCCATTTGCATAATAAATAGTGTCTTGCGGCACATTGGTAGGACTGTTGGCTTTGTGGTGGGAGGTGATGATTTCAAATCCCATAACCTCCATTGTATATGATTTAATCCATATAGTTGTGCTCATCCGTCCTTTGGGCCAAATTTTTTGAATCCAAGCCTTCTTGGGCTTCTCAAATGTGCCATGTGGAATCACCTGGTTGGTCAATGTGGCAAGCTCTTATTGGCCACCATTTCCAACTCATTGCCAACCGTATACCCTACCACGTGGCACCACCAAATTGAGACACATACTATACTTCTTTTCCACATCAATTTTGACTGTGCTACCACTATATTCTCCATGTCAACTGTACCAGTGTGGTACATTTGGATATGTCTCAGGAGATGAAGAAACATTGCAGAGATATATAGTTCTGAATAGGAAAAGAGCATAGTTGATAGAAAGCACACCAGAGGGTGCTGCCTCAGCTTGAGATCAATCAATATCTATGGAAGAAGACTTCTATAACACTCAATACTACAGAGCTAGAATATATCATAGCCAATTACGCAAGTCATGGAAGCAATGAGGCTTCAGAAGCTCGCAGGATTTCATCTGAGCCATGGTGCAGATGAAGAAGCCAGGATTTAGCACATAGATGAGCAATATGGTGTATACTTCATCCTAATGTGCCTCAGATGGTCATATGAATGAACCAAGACATTGGTTTCACAAGGAAACCTCGATATGTCTCGTGAGACATTGAGTCCATGAGGGAACCTTGATATGAACTAGACATCGGTTTCATGAGGAAACCTTTATATGTCAAATAAGGTCCATGATGGAATTCCGTTTGAGAGGTAGACAATTGAGCCATTTGATCCCATTGATCCTGTAACTCTAGTTAATAATTACAGAGATATTGCAGTAGGTCAGAAGATACTTGCATGGGTTTGTCAAACTCTGTAGGAGGCAGAAGGACATGCAACTCCTCATGGTACTTTCCGAGAGAGATAGAGATCTCATAGATATTCTTGCTATGCTGCAGCTATGAGCCACATCATTGATTCTTAGCCTTATTATTATGAGGAGGCATCTAGTCAGCTAGTATGGAGAGATGCCATGATGGAGGAGTATCAATCCATCATGAAGAATGATGTGTGGGATATTGCTCCGAGACCTAAGGGGAAGTTTGCAGTGACTTCCAAATGGATATATAAGATCAAACACATAGTTGACGGGAGCATGGAGAGGCACAAAATGAGATTTTTTGCTAGAGGATTCTCTGAGGTGGAGGGAATAGATTATGAGGAGACATTTACTCCTATTGCTCGATACACTTCTATTCAGATGATTATTTCGCCTGCAACATCCATGGGTTGGAGAGTACATTAGATGGATGTAAAGACAACCTTTTCTCAATGGAGAGATTGAGGAAGAAGTATACATCGAGCAACCATATGTTTTCGTGATACATGAGACAGAGTCTCATGTTTGCAGGTTGAAGAAGGCCTTATATGGACTCAAGCAACCACCTTGAGCTTGGTATGTGAGGATTGATGGACACCTGATGATTTATGGGCTTCAGCAAAAGTGTTATCGACCCCAGCCTATACTAAAATAGTGTTAATGGTGATTCCCTGATATTGGTCCTCTACGTTGATGATTTATTCCTCATCGGTACAGAGAGCCTTATTGTTGAATGCAAGTATGTGTTGGCCTCTAAGTTTGATATGGAGGACCTTGGTATGATGCACTACTTCTTGGGACTAGAGGTGTGGCAGAGAGCTAATGAGATATTCCTGAGTCAGGGAAAGTACACAATTGAGATATTGAAGAAGTTTGGGATGTTGAACTTGAATCCCATGGCTACACCAATGATGACGAATCAAAAGAAACTAAGTGTGTCTTATTCTGATTCCAACGAAATTGATCTAACCCTGTACAAACAATTGATTGGATCATTGATGTCTCTGATTAACAATAGACCAGATACTTGCTATGTAGTGAGTGCACTTAGCCATTTTATGAGTCAGTCGAGATAGACACATTGGATTGTTGTGAAGCATGTGTTGAGATGCCTATGAGGCACAGTTGGACATGGTCTGAGATATACTTCCAGTATTGATATGATATGGCAGGAATATATTGAATCTGATTGGGAAGGGAGTGCAGTGGACAGAAAGAGCACCTTTGGGTCTTGCTTCACTTTGGGATATTCCATGGTTTCCTAGTGTAGCAAGAAATAGATTTATGTGGCTTTGAGCACAACAGAAGGATAGTACATTGCATTAAGTATGCCAATCCGTGAAGTAGTGTGGCTTCACAATATCCTTGCACATTTATCCGAACATGTGATGGATTCCACCATTAGTCATTATGGTAACCAAATTTGTGTGAATATCTTAGATAATCTAGTGTTTCATGACAAATCGAACCACATTGAGATCAAGTACCATTACATCCGAGACATGTTGCAGAGGAAGGAAGTATTGGTGTTGTACCTTCCTACAAATGAGCAGGTTGTGGATATTCTCACCAAACCAGGACGAAGTTCAAGTACTTTCGTGACAGACTTGGCATGGTAGAGAATGCCTCCCTCGCTGAGAGGGAGTGTTGATGTTTTCATATTCCTGAGACATTCTCCATATCGTACTCCTGTGTGACTGAGTTGAGTTGATCTATGATGACACTTATCCGAGAAGGGATAATTGTGTTTGGGCTTATATCCCAACATCCCATGTGGAGAGCACATGAGGACATGTCAAGGAAGTTGGCCCTTGACATCACACACTATAGGAGTTGACCCCAATGTTTCTAGAGGGTGTAGCCTCTAGAATTCCACATGGGAGTGACATGTGTGCCAAACGTTCTTCAGATCGTACTCCTCTGTGATTGAGTTGAGTTGATCTGTGGGGACACTTATTCGAGAAGGGATAAGTGGGACACTTTTTCAAGAAGGGATAAGTGCATTAGGATTATAGCCCAACATACCATGTGGAGAGCACATGAGGATATGTCAAGGGAGTTGACCCTTGACGTCACACACTATGGGGAGTTGACCCTAAGTGTTCCTAGAGAGTAGCCTTTATAAGTCCACATGGGAGTGCCATGTATGACAACCCTTTTTCTACTATGGTGGTTGTGTACCACTAGTGGAGATTGTGTGTCTCTGGACAGTAGTTGTGTACTACTATGGAAAGATACCTTCCTATCTAAGAGGGAGTATTGATGTTTCAGCATTGGGTAGACCTTCTCCTAGATTGGGTTGTAGACCAAGGGAGATAGGATACATTTTTCATAAAGGTTGATTTGTGGTAAATGGGCCTAGACGTATTCCTTCCTTGATAATGACAAGGAATAGTATGGACTCGAGGTGCCTGAAGTGATTTCCACATGTCAGTTAGCTTCAGGCCGACATTCACTCACAGGTGTGTACTTGTGGTGAAAGATCCCGGTGTGGTATTTGTTCTAGTGATGGTGATTTGACAAGGAATAATAAAGACTCAAAATGCTATATGCTATTACATGCAGACCCAAAGTGAGCCTAATCTTAGAGAGAGTTAATTAGCTTAGAGGGAGAGTCGCACAAGGAGTTTCTCCTTGGTTCAGGTGGGAAAGAGATGTCTCCCAAGACTGACAGACAAGTGTCATGAGTCTAGGATGAAGTTTTTATACTTCAAAGACAAGCTTGGAATGTTGCAGAATGTCTCCCTCGTTGAGAGGGAGTGTTGATGTTTGCACAACATCAGGAATATATTCTCTTAGAATAAAAATCAATAATATAATTATTGATTATTAAATATCATATATAATAAGTAAATGATAATAATAAATAGTTATTGATTATTCAAGGAACGCATCCTTTCGTGGATGGTCACCATATGTTCCCTATATATGGAACACTCATCATTGTAATAATATATCGATCATATCTCATATGAAGAAAAACCAACAGTAAGATGGTAGTATATGTGCAGAGTAGGAGTCCTCATAGGATATTGGGGGACAAGAATCCAGAGGAGGAATTGTTAGGAGTGAAGGTAGATATAGGACATTTGAGGATCTTTGGTTGTCTAATCTACATCCATGTGCATGTGGAGAAGATGATGAAGATGGAACCTTCAATACCAAAGGGTATAGTTTTTGGATACAATGAGACCTCAAAGGCTTATAGAATCTTCATACTAGTGTAGAGGAAGACATTTATGAGGAGAGGTGTTATGTTAGAGGAGAACTTGGAATCTAGGAGATATCAAGAGTCATCAATAGTGACATAGGACAAGGAGCAGCAAGCTTTGAAGGATGAGCAACAATTACCAACTTCCAGTCCAGGGAGTTAGACTTCAGGTGGGGAGGACGAGTTATCCCATTCAAGTGATGTCAAGAGACACAGGTGGTTATTATAGGCATTGAGGAATGATGCTGAGACTCCTAGGAGTGCAGTCAGAGAGCGCAGGCCTCAAAGGAAGTTTTTGAACTATATAGCATGTTGTAATATATAAAATTTTCTATGTAATTTTTCAATTTTTTGTAAAATTGACCAAACTTGCCTATTTTTCGATTCCAATCCTTTGTCAAGAAAACCTCTTTATTTTCCAAATTTCTGCCAAATCAAGGATCCCAATCTATTATCCTATGTATTGATCTCGTTATCATAAGTCAAGTCCCTTTCATATATGAATCTTATCCTAGACTAAAAATACCAAAACTCTAAAGTAAATATTATTATTTAAATAAACCTTTTAAATTAAAGGTTTAACCTTTAAAAAATAATTATAATTTTAAACTATGATGGATCCTATTTAACTTTATGATTACATGGGTTCCTTATTATCTAATTTTTGCATCCACAAGCTAAATGCCAAAAATATTAGTCGAGCAAGCATCCACGATCGAGGTTTAAGATAAGGAGATCCGACGACTTCATTTAATTGCGGCCCCCCTTCGTCTACTCGACATTTAACAAAGAAAGGGGGGGCTGCAAAATTCAACTATGGTTTCAACTTATTTTATGTGGTGGCTTGTGAAGAAATTTGGCCCCCCTTTTTGGTTTTCGAAACTATTGAAGGACTCCTTGCACTTGTTGTGGATCATCTATTTGAGGACACGTGTATGGTTAGATAGTGGACTTGCGTTGCAAGTTGTCAATAAGGCACAAACAAGATTTTCTCTACACAATATTGCTACTTTCAATCTTTGGAACACATATGTTGATAGTCCTAACTGCTAAAACAACTTCCAAATATGTTTGGAGGATTTGTAGGTCATGTTCATGATTAAAAAAGGAGAACCCGTGATAGATATAATCTTAAGTCTAATGTCTTCAAGTATACCAAAAATAAGGAAGGATTTCCATTTTCAGAGGGAGAATTCAAGTACCTTCCTTGGTTTTTCTCTGAGGTTAAGAGGTTGTTGCATAATATGGATCGATATTTCCCGGCTTATGGAAATTCTAGGGTTCCAGAAAAGTTTCAAACCCTTGAACTTTGGTATAGAAGATGAAGGGAAGATGGATTACTTGGCTATAGTAGATGTATATCCAACTTCATAAATGCATTCAAAGGTGTTGCATAACTCATTTTGGTGAGTAGCAATAGTACTCCTATTTTTCAGAGAAGGAGGACAACAAACAAAACAAAGGTTTCGAGAGATCCAAAAAAAAATATTCAGCCATGATTCTATTTGACTAAGTTAGTCTCATATTTAAAGGCATATTTTGAGGCAACAATTGAGAAATAGTTCTAGATCTAAAGGCACTAGTTCAACATCTGAAGACTATAAAAGAAGTAGCAAGGGACTTGTAAAGAGGGTTCAATAGGTTATAGAATGATAGAGAAACATTGGTTGTGTTTTTAAGAGGCCTTATAGGCTACTTTTGTAAATATTGAAAATCAAAGAGACTTCCATGGATTCACTACTTGTTTGTGGAGCCATGTTTTCTTCACTATTTTTATTTTTAATCTTCTCCTTTTAACACATCCATTCTTTCCATTTATCAATGTAATATTATAGTTTGTAGGATTGAGATTTATATATTCAAAGATGACAAAGGCCAAACTGTGTAATGGTTCTCTTTTTCCATTTTTGTTTATGTGAAAAGTATTTATGCAAATACAGAGTATAGTGTAAGAATTTCAGAGATTGACTCTTCCCTCTACTTTTGTTATATCAAATTTCAAAATTATTTCTTGATTACATTATTTAAGTGTTATGTAGTTGGATTCATGTTTCATTCCCATCTTCCACACTCACATTATGTTGGATTCATTTAAATGCCCAACATATCCATTTTCTTCATCACATGCCAATGAAGACTTCTTTACTCATTATTGTGTATGAGATTTGTGTCTTCTCATTTTCTTCCACCTTTCATTACCAATTATTGTGCTCAACCAAATGAGATTCCAATGCCCAATCGAAACACCTTTGGTCTGAGAGATTTACTATGTTTTAGTCCAGTCAACAACCATTCATCCCTAAACCATGCCTACCTAGTTTATCTTGTTTTTTACAATCAAATCTGGTATATGTGCTTAATTGTTAGAATTGTTTCTTAGTGACAGTGGGAAGCTAGCGTTACTAAATCATATGAGGGAGTCCCCTCTAGTCTAAGACCCATCTTGTGGCCTGAAGTAGGCTCAAAGATGTCTTGGCATGGTTTCTAAATATCCAGGAACCATCTCAAGTTACAACATAGCACTTATGAGTAGCATCATTGATGTTGATCCTTCTAGTTTTGAGGAAGTGACAAATAAACAAGTATGGAGGGATGCCATGGTGGAGTACACCTCTATCATTAGGAATGATGTTTGGTACATAGTGTCGAGACTAGATGGGAAGTAAATTGTGAGTTCTATGTGGATCTGTAAAATCAAGCATGATGCAAATGGTAGCATCAAGAATTTCAAGGAAATTTTTGTGGCGAGAGGGTTCTCCCAGAAAGAGGGAGTGGACTACAAGGAGACATTCACTCCAGTCGCCTAGTATGCTTCTATTCAAGTTGTTATTTTTATTGTTTCAATTATGAGATGGAGGATTCATCAGATGGATGTGGATATAGATTTGCTCAATGGGGTCATTGAGAAGGAAGTATACATAGAAAAACCTCATGGATTTGAGGTACATGGGAGGGAGTCTCATGTGTGTAGGTTTAAGAAATCCTTGTATGGATTCAAATAGACACCCAAGGAATGAAATTCTAGGATTAATGGATACTTGTAGAGTATGGAATTTACTAAGAGTGAGGTTGATCCTAACTTGCACTTCAGACTTGTTGGGGCTCATCCACTCATCTTGGTGTTGTACATGGATGATTTGTTTCTCATAGGTGCAAAGAATGTTATTGCAGTGTGTAAACAAGACTTACATACTAAGTTTGAGATGAAGTAAATTGTCTTGATGCATTATTTTTTTTCGGTTAGAGGTATGGTAGGTATCAAGAGAGATCTTCCTTGGTCAAGGGAAGTATGCAGTAGATATCTTGACAAGATTCAAGATGGAGGACTATAGAGAAATGGATACACCTATGGAAACCAACCTGAAGAAGGTTTTCACTTCAGATTCAGATTTAGTGGACCTGTTGAAATAATGTTCAATACTGAGAGGGGGGTTAATCAGTATTGTTGTTTTTTTATTTTTAACAATTACTTTAAACCATTATTTTCATCAATACACAACAATTGATCAACTATGAAGTACATGACACAAAGTTTAATCTTAAAAAACATATTATTTTTAACTTAAAAAATACAATGTTTATATATTAATTACAAGATGCAACTTGTGAGGGACACCAATCCCTTTTGAGCACAAACTCAAGGAGACACCAATCCCTTTTTAGAATGAACTCAAGGAGACACCAATCCCTTTTTAGAATGAACTCAAGGAGACACCAATCCCTCGTTTTCAAGCACCAACTTGTGGAAGCTACAACTTCCTGTTTCTCTAAGAACCCACTTGGAAGGAAGCTACAACTCCATGATTCTCCAAGAACCAACTTGGAAGGAAGAAACAACTCCATGTTTATCCAAGCACAAACTTGGAAAGGAAGCAACAACTTCCTATTGTTTAGGTTTCATCCTGTAGAGGAATGCAATCCTCCCTAGCTCCTCCCTTCCACCCTCACTTGATTTGAATGTTTTAGGATCTTCCTTGGACTATGTATGTGTTTAATATCTTCTAAGATAGACCACATAGACCCCTTTCATTCACCAAACTTTTATTTTTTATATAGTCTTCCAACATGTATGACGGTGAACCATTGTATCTTAATAATGAATCATTGCACCTATTCATTTAATTAAAAATAATGGTGACATTTATGTTTGTCATTAATAATTGATTTTAATTCTAAATAAAATTCAAATACCTTGTAATGTTTTCAACATTTATCTTATAAAATATTCATAAAGGATTCCCAATACATTCTTAGTTTATCATAGGTTCAGATTCTAGCTTTTAATGCCTCTCTGGTGCATTTTCTGTAGCTAATTTAGAAGATAGGTGTTAAATCTATAGAACCTTTTCCTATAGGACCAATCGTAGTGACCTATGACTTAAAAAGTGCAGAGATCGTTCTATTCTTATAGCCTAATGTCACCTTTTTATTTTTACCAGGTGACCATGCCCTATGAGTAGGGGTTATCCCAGTTGGTGCTTAACTTATTACTTCATGACCAATCAATTATGATTGATTTCTAATGCTTTTATCATTGTATCCTCATCGTCCTTAATTCTGTATGATCTTGTGATATGACTGTGGGATATTTCTTCATTCCAATCTCCAACCTCATGATGGCGAACCTTCCTACCATGTGACCAGACCTCGTAACTAAGGTTAGCAAAAAATGGTGCTAACTTATAATCTCCCATTTCATGATCAACAATTATGCTTTAATCAACCATTGAGTGGATGGTTGGCATCAAATTTCTCATTTCCATTTGTGTTGACTCTAGTCAACAACCATAAAATGTGAATTATTTGTGGATCGTCTGATCCAATCGATGGTGGACTCAAAAATTACAGAGGTGAATTTGAATTGAGGCTTCGAGTCCGACCCTATCAATTAACCTTCGTGCTATTTTAAAACATGAAATTTTTCATGGTAGTTCGATCACACTTCCATATTGATCCAATGATCGTTGATTAATCATCATTGTTCAACTTGATTTTTGGTTGGGACTTCCTCCCGGTTCGCTAAACTTCTACCAATCTTCATGCCTCCTCTGAATTTAGTACCGTCGACATATGCTCTTCAAATTACTTATAGACATATTGTATTCATTGTATTATTGGAGGACCCAAATATCTAATAGAGAATTTCAATCCAGACCCTTATTGCATTTCATTTGAGCACCAGATTTTGATCTTTCCCCTTTGCATTTATATGGAGCAATTTTATCATCCATAGAAATAATTTCTTAGATTCTATTCAAGAGATAAGTTGGTGGCATTTTTTATGTTTTGCAATTTGGTAGATATGTTATTTGAATCGACAGTAATCAATGTAGGTGGAATACATTTGGGAACTAGTATAATCATTCCTCTTTATAGTTTGAGCCTCGTTTTGGTGTATATAATGCAATCTTTGTAGATATCTTTTCCTAGGCTTGTAGGGTTTTTATAGACACCAAGGAATATAGTGGTGGCTTCGATAGAACAAAAATTACATCAAATACTATCCACATAACTGGAATTTTGGGATGGCGGGATGTATCTTAACATACCATACCATATTCAGAATGATGATGACCATATTGATTCACAACCTAATGGAAGAGAGCATGGGCTTAAAGATGTAATTTAGTCATTAACCCTTTTTTACAACAATCCTACCTTCATAACACCATGTACAATATTTCACAAATTTTCCCTCTTTGACATCAATGACAGAATGGATATTTCTTTTCTCCCCCTGAGGTTATACTCCCCCTTCCCATGTGCTCCTTCTCTGATGAAACTTGTAATCTAGGAAGAATGATAGTTCATTTTTGTTTTATCATTCCTTCAAACCTTTGTTGACATTAATACATCTCATCATGGCACATTAACAATGCTTCTCTTAAAACCAATGAATCAATGACACTTCACCTTTTTTCCAAGGTTGACATCAATGACAACCAAATTTCCAATAGGACCTAGGATATAACAACAAATAATAGGGTCCTTCATGTATTTGGTCAAGACTAGGCCAAATATATGTTTTTTTGTAAACACCTTGAGTCAATTCATGGTGGAGTCGAGGCAGCTGCATTGGATAACAACGAAGCATGTGCTCATGTGATTGAGAGGTACAATGGAGTATGTATTGAGGTATATTGGAGGTAATGGAGTGAGTTTGTTGGGATATTTAGACTCAGATTATGTAGGAAGTGCAGCAGAAAAAAAGAGCACATCATGGTGTTTCTTCAACTTGGGATCAACAATGATTACATGGTTTAGCAGGAAGCAGACTTCTATAGCACTTAGTTTACATGTTTATTTGATTAGGAGTTGGAGCCTACGGTGATATACTATGATAATGAGAGTTGTATCAAACTCTTAGAGAATCCGATATTCCACAATAGTTCCAAGAATATAGATATAAGATATCACTTTATCTGAGATAAGATCCAGAAGGGAGCAGTGAAGCTTCAATATGTTTCCACAAATGAGCAGGTTGTAGACATTTTGACCAAACCCTTGGTTAAAGGAAAGTTTGTATTCTTGAGGGACAAACTTGGATGGTGCAAAATATCTTCCTCTCTAAGAGGTAGGGTTGATGTTTGTAGCATTGGACAAGTACTTATGCATAGGTCTAAGTCTCTAGATGTGTGGAATTTTTCCAAATCCTTCTACCTTGAGACTTTAATTTAATTAAATAAATTATTAAAGTAAAGTGATTTTATTAGTGAGTTGATTTTTATTTAAAGAAATTATTTAATTAGGATTAGTGAATTAAATAATAGCCATTGATCTCAAGTGATTTGAGAAGTAATATCAGTTGTCAATCACTTTGGAGATTAGGGTTAGGTCATAACTCAATATTATAAAAGCATGACAAGGGTGAAGGAGAAGAAACTTGATAGATTCATACAGAGAAGAGAAGGACTTTTTATCATGGGGATTGGATCACAAAGGACTATGATTCAAGGAGATATTGGATAGGTGGAGAAGGAATTCTATCTAGATATTAGGTCAGCGAGAAGAGAGAAAATAGGTTGTCCCAAGTGGGTTTCAACATATTGGAACCACAACAATAGGGTCATGTTGTATGGAGTTTCCATGCAGTCTTTAAGTGTGTGTAATTGGGTTTTAATGGAGACATACACGTATATGCAAGTTTTCTTAAGGAAACTCACCTACATCTTAGGAAACATAAAAACTCGAGGTTGTACATCAGATTAGGAGTTTCTAGGGTTTAGAGGTACTATCTATAGTTTTTTGTATTTCTCTGTGGACCATTATCCTAGGTACATGAGCCCTTGTAAGCTTTGAAGTTATTTGAATGATAAGCTTAGTTGATGGGAATAATATATTTGTGTATTGTGTTTGAGATTTTGGTTTCCATTATTGCTTCCACTACCTTTATTGAGTTGAATATTCCATCAAGTGTATGTTGTTTTGTGATCTGCTAATTTGATTTACAACAAGGAAATCACTAGATGACAAGATACCTAGGTGTTAGAGTAAGGGGATTTCAACAAGATGGAAACTTTTCCCATAGTCCTATGGGTAGAGTTTCCATATTTGGTGATGTGTACTATTCCTTTGTTGTTAGGGGTGTTGTATCATAATGAACTGGATATGTAACTAGTTCTTCTTCAATTGGATCAACGTGTGCTTAATCAACTGACTCATTGGCATAAATAACTATTGGTTATTATTATCCAAGAAGGTCTTAAGATGCTAATGCAATGCACCTAGAAATGCATAATCTACTGGAAGGTATGCTGAGAAAGGTGGTGAGTAAGCTACAGGAACTACTGGCATAGGGACTGGAACATCTACATCTGAATATGCTCAATTTGGATCTATTGCAAGGAAGTTAGTATGAAAGTGTTTAATGCAATTAATGCACCAGATATAAGCTCTTCTAAAGGAATACAATAAACATATTAGAATATTATGTTATTTTTTGAGGGAAAGATCATACACTACATAGTCATCTCAAACCTATTTAATTATAAGCAAGGAGTTATCAAAAACTTGGATAGATGAAAAATCTAAGCCTATTATAGTACATAGGCTAAGGATTAGTGATCCATACTTAGTAGCATTTGTTTGATTCAATAAATCTAATAACTTACAAGGTCTCCTTATTAAGTGATAGTGAAAAGACTCTACTACTAGTCCTATATTTTTTCTTTACATCATTAAAATATCGGATTAGGTACTTACCACTATACTGAAAGGTGACTCTATAGGAGACTTGTTAGTCGACGAAGATGTATTTGATTAGGCATCATCCTCCTAAGAGGGTTCAAAGGTCAAAGCATATTCCAGTTGGTTTGATATGGTTTGTCATTTAAGGACTTTATATGTAATCAAGTAAAATTTAAACTCTTAGAAATTGACTATCCATTTTGCAAGGTGACTAGACAAAGTGGGTTTAGATAAAAGGTATCTATGCAAGTATGATATACAACCGATATTAGTTTCCTTGATAAGGAAGTGATTACATAATCATTGGGTAGTAAATATAATAACCAAGTCTGTGTTTGACAACACAGGTATGCCAACAGATGACAAACACCTTTAGTAACCACTCACACAACCAGATAAAAGATCAACGAACTGATTTTTTAACGTGGTAAAACCCCTATGGGGAAACATCCATCGCCCCAGCCAACGCGGCCACTTGGAGCAGTTTATTAATGCAAAAGAAAAATATTACAGAGAGATTTTACAAGAGAGTTTCTCACAATCAATCATCAGCAAATGACCCTCCATGCTCTTTAAATAGAGATCATGGACCAATTGGGTGTTAAGCCACAAAGCAATGGTCATTAATATCGAGGAGAATATGAACCGTTGGATCACTCTATGTTGAAAACATATCGTGACCGTCAGATTTCCTAACTACAAATGAATACTAATGCATACTAAAGAAACATACTAAGAAACACACTTTTACCTAACAACTCATTAGACCAAATAGATCTTAACTAACTCCTAAGTGTCTAAATATCCTAACATAACCCCTTAAGAACAACTTGGGATATGATTGAAGGATTTAAAATAGTGACACAATAGGAGAAGGAAGGAGACATCAGATAATATCCTTCCTTGATGACAACTTTTTGAACTTGTAACATAGATCAAAGTTTGGAAAAATTCACTTTTGTAAGAGACTTTGTGAAAATCTATGGAACTTGATCTTCTGTAGGGAAAAATAGCACTTCAATAACTTGATCATGAATGAGCTTTTTGATGAAGTGCATGTGTATCTCTATGTGTTTGTTGTGCTAATGTTGAACTGGGTCTTTGGCGAGCTTTATGGAACTCTGAATGTCACACCAAAGGCTGGTCAGATGATGTTGTTGGAATCCAAACTATGAAAGGATCTGTTGAAGCCACAAGGCTTCCTGACTTGCATTTACCGATGCTCGGTACTCTGCTTCTACTAAAGAAAGTGCAATAGCCTGTTATTTCTTATAGGCCCAAGTGACAGGTCCTGAACCAAGGCTGAAAATATAACTTGTAGTAGACTTTCGATCATCAAGGTCATCGACCCAATATGAATTAGTGAAACCAACCAATAAAGGAGTCCCCCCTGAACTATAATGTATCCTGAACTGAATTGTACCACAAACATACTGAAGTATCCTTTTATCTTATTTCCAATGGATTTCATGGGGTGTTTTCATATACTAGGAAACAAGACCAAAAACAAAGGAAAGATCAGTACAGGTATGAGTCAAGTATAAGAGGCTACCAACTAACTGATGGTACAAGGTGGAATCAACTTCAGGACAAGTACAGGTGGAAACAAGCTTGACTCTGGACTATAATGGAGAAGGGGCTAGTTTACAATCTTCCATGTGAAAGCAATGAAGAAGGTCACAAGCATACTTAGACTGGGAAAGAAAAATTCTTTCATTGGTCTGTAAAACTTGGAGGCTAAGGAAATAGTGCAAAAATCCTAAGTCTGCCATTTCAAATTTCTTCTTAAGGCTAGTTTTCACATGGTTTAAAAGTTTTGAGTCACTATTAGTAAGGATAAGGTCATCAATATAAAGGATAATTATTATGAGATGGCTTCCTACTTTCTTGGTATATAAATTAGGATCAGAATGGCATCTAGAGAATCTGGTGTCAATAAGAAAGATGTCTATTTTGTCATCCCAATATCGAGGATCTTTCTTAAGACCATAAAGAAATTTCTTAAGGAGAAAAACAAGGCTAGAGTCATTCTAGACATAGTCAAGACGTTGTTCCATGTATATTTCTTATTGCAAATCCCCATGCAAGAAGGCAGATTTAACATCCATCTGATGGAACTCCCATTTATGTGAGGCAGTAAGGGAAAGAACAAGGTGGATGGAATTCATTTTGGCTATAGGGGAAAATGTTTTATTATAGTCAATTCCTTCAACTTGGGAAAATCCTTTAGCAACTAACCGATCCTTGTGTCTTTCAACGATTCCATCTTTGGTTGTGTGAGTGGTTACTGAAGGTGTTTGTCCTCTGTTGGAATACCTATGTTGTCTAACATGGTATCAAAAAAAATATCAACACACCGATATTTTGACATGGTAAAACCTCTATGGGGAAACATTCACGGCCCCATCCAACATGGATACTTGGAGCAGTTTATTAATGCAAAAAAAAAATATTAGAGAGACATGTTACAAGAGAGATTCTCACGATCGATCATCGACAAATGACCCTCTATGATATTTAAATAGACATCATGGACCAATTGGGTGCTAATCCATGGATCAATGACCGTTAATATCGAGGAGAATATGAACCATCAGTTCACTCTATGTCAAGAACATATCGTGCCCATCATATTTCCTAACTACAAATGCATATTAAATAAACACACTAAGAAACACACTTTTACCTAACGACTCATTAGACCGAGTAGATCTTAACTAACTCCTAAGTGTCTAAATATCCTAACATCTTGTGGCTATAGTTTCCATATAGGATGGAAACTCTACCCACAGGCCTGGGGGCAGAGTTACCATCCTAGGATGGAAACTATGCCCAAGGAATTTGGGAAGAGTTTCCATTTAGGATGGAAACTCTACCCATGAGCTTTCTCTACCCACGATCCTGTGGGAAGAGTTGCCATGTAGAATAGAAACTTTGCCCACATACCTGTGGGTAGAGTTTCCATCCTACAGAGTTGTAGGAAGAGTTGAATCTAAGCTTCCAAGACTTGTTTCCACTATGAAAATGATGAGGATATACTCAAGTCATGTTTACGTTTAACCATCTAAACATTGGTCGAAACGTGTATGAATTGAACTGTATTTTATGTAGCAACGAAATATAATCATAGTTCACAAAAGTGTCCAATGACATTATTTGATACATATTATCCTCAAATAATAAGGCCACATATGAATACAACTAAATTTAAATAAACATATTGATTTCCTAAAAATGAAATGATAACATGCAATGTGTTGTACAAAAATAACACAACGTTCGATCAATCCCATTGAATATACACCACTGAAGATTGGTTCTCACAATTTTTTTCTTTTTACTTTGTCTCTTAATCACAACAACAATTATTTTCCTTTGTGTTGGTTGTTTCGGTGGGTTTTTTGAAATAAGTCCATCCTCTATTTCAAGTGTAGCACTGCTTTTCCCTTGATAATTTCATTTATAATAATTATTTTGTTAATGAAATGTTTTCGTAATTGAAAAATAATTAAGTTAAGGTACATGAAAAATAACAATATTGATCTTAAATACTTATGTGGATAAGTACCATATAAAACTCACTAGTAGATGGAACAACATTTTGGTGTGTCTCAGTATTAGTATTTGGTGAAGAGGAAAGCAAGTGCGCTTGAACTCTTTTTCCCTTATTACATGATATTCCATACCGATGTGATTCAATGGAGGCCTCTTCGCCATATTTTTGTACTGGCCTTGAATGAGCAATAAATTTACTTTGCATGCATGAACATAAAAAGGTAAAATTTGAAATTGCTTAAGATCTAAAATGGAAATCAAATGGATACCATTTATATGTAAAAATGACCTATAGTTGGTTGTGTATTTACTGATCTTTTATATTGTTTCACCCATGAATTAAACAATTGTTTCACTTGATGAGGGGTGACATCAGAAAAATGAGAGGCCATCTATGTTGCAATATCCATATCAAATGTAATCAAACACTTTTCGTTTTCAAGCCGAAGTTGGTTTTTAGTAATTGGAGGTAGACATTTTATTTGTTTTTGTTTCTGTAAGATACCTTATGATCTCATCACTAGCTTAAAAAATAATGCCCTCATCTCATTAACAAGACACACTTGATCATGGTCAAATGTGTTTTGATAATCCATACCAATGCAACCTCTTTTTGCTCCTTGATTGGTATTCAAACTTTTCATCTCCATGTGTTTATGTTCCATTACCTCATTTCTTAAACAATCAAAGATATGAGTATGGAAATCCTTAGTCATATGAAGATCACATGAACCTTGAATATACATGCAAGAAACATCTCAACTCCTAAACAATCAACTCCTAAACAATAAGAACAGAACCAAATCCACTCACTTGCAAGTTGTCCAATCCTGTAATGAATGCTCCACATGTTGAGTAAAAATTAGAATCCACCCACTAAATACATGATTTAGTTGCATCAATATTACATGAAAGATAATTGTACCTGTTAGTACCTAAATTTACAGTGTTTCTAAAGGAAGTTTAAACTTTCGGTAGTGAAATGGGTGGATTCTTAAAGGAATTCACTACAGGAAGTTTTCAAGTTCCAGTAGCAAGGCTTTCGAAATAGAATATTGATCCGCTACAGGAAATTCTGACTCCCATTTTGAAAAAAAATTGAGGTTTGGTCATGAAGCCCAACATCCTAATTCATCCACAATGTGGGCACCAAACATCATAGTAATCATATGAAATCATGAGTCGAAGTCCAAGTCACATGGAGCACCAAGGAGTGATCTAATGGAAGGTTATAGTCATTTTTATGGGTCTCGGTACATTTTAATGACTTAATTTGAAAGAGTGCAAAACAAATAGTCAAAGAAAAGTGCTCGAGAGCGTTGAGAACCATATGCCAAAAAAACAATCCTCGTCCAAGTGTCATGATCGAACATGTAGAAAACACCAAACGCCAAGTGATCGAACCAATCCTAAGTGTCAAGTACGCACTTAGTTGATAGTTCAAGTGTCTGACGTAGAGCACATAAGTGCCAAACGCACTTACAAAATCTTCCAGGTGGTGATAACTCATAACAAAATGCCAAATCCAAGCACCAACAATCACCTCATCTAACACACAAAGGGAAAACTCATAGGTAAAAGAACATATCTAGTTCTTTAATTCAGAGACTGAGCATCGTAATAAGCATCGTAGTTTAAGTTACCATAAGTGTCATAGTTCAACGCCAGGAAGCGTCAATGGCAGTAATTTATAAGTTTCCTTCATGCACTAAATAGTTGAAATCATACTGCAAAAACATTTGTGTCATTTGTTATCTGAGGAAAGTGCTTCATTAAGTAAGGATATCTTCTCTGAAGTAATGGACCTCATCACTTCTGCAGTCATTTACCAACCTTCATTATAGAGGTTATGATATTTCCTCACGAAAGAACTGTAGAACCTATAACTTCTATGCAAAATAATGAGATGGATATCTTTGATTGATTGAACATGAATAAAAATAGTGCAAGAGTACATAATGCATTATCAATTGAAAATAGAGAGTTGGAGAAGCACATTTTTCAAATTCAAAATAATGAGATGGATATCTTTTATTGAACATGAATAAAAATAGTGCAAGAGTACATAATGCATTATCAATTGAAAATAAAGAGTTGGAGAAGCACATTTTTCAAATTCAATATATGTAGAATGATGTTGAAGATTCCCTTGTAACTATAGGACATGATCCTAGCACAAGCATTTTTCAAAATAGTTGATCAAATTTTATAGCTAGAAAATAAATGGCATATAAGGTGGCAGAGAATTTGGTGTAAGAGTATCCATAAATAAATGATTAGGATCATTCAAAATATCCCCAAGCCTGAGTTGAAATATTCCTCAATATCTATTTTTGGTCAAAGAAAATCAAGCAAGATCGGGTAGTTCCATATTTTTTGTTATGAATCGAAGATCTCTTTTATTTTTAGGTTTGTTGATAGAATTGATTTCCTTAACACTTGTAACAGTTGGGATATTGGAGGGAGTTATAAAGTCTATGTTTTGGAATAAGAGAGGAGGATTGGATTATGAGGTGGGAATCTTCCCAGTGAGGTCGAGAGGTTCAACGGCGACTTTGGGGTAGAGACTATTATTTATTGTAAGCCTGTGGAAATTAGTTTCTTTTATATTTTATTATCATAGATCCATATGAACTCTGCTACCAGTTTGTAAAACTTTTTGTTTTCCATTTATCATTGTCTCCTCATTTGAATGAAAATGTAGCTTTGAGCATCATAGATGTACGTAGTTTCTGGATTCTTGTGCAATGAATCTTCGATTTATTTTTCAATGATTCATGAGTTCATTTAAATATTTTATATTCATTTCCATAAAACATTTCTATTAACTGAATATTTAGTCTTATGGATATGTAGTGTTGATCTAGAATAGGTCATGCAATTCATATTTTCCTTCTTATATTCTTCTACCTTCATAATGCAAATCAATCCTGTCTAGTAACTGGTTTAATTTCCTCTGATCCATGAAACATAAATAGATGACTCCATGCCCAAATGGCCTTGATAACTAATCTACAATGATTTAAATGCATTTTTCTGATTTTCCCTTTTTCTTCAACCTCAAGCCACCCATTCCCAACTTTATAATCAATTTCAAGATGTTCTTGGCATACTTCTAATGCTGTCTTAGAACATCTCAAGTGATAACATCTTTTGGCACCCTCATCGAGGAGAAAAGGAACGAAGTATCTTCCCTCGGTGTACGACAACGAATAGATCTAATTCTTTATGGTGAACAAGGATCAACATTGAATATTGACTGAATATTATTCACCTAGTGACTCCATGGTCTGGAGAATCCACGTGATTCATTAGTGACTCCACTAGTTTCATTTTTTTAGATGCATTTGCAACTGTTTTAGCTCTAAGTTTTGCACCTTTTAATTTTTCAGTTGTTCCCCATTTTCCTAATGTTGTACCTACTATAGAAGAGTCGGGAGATTCTCTTCCCAGATTTAGAGAGAATAAGGATGACCATCATGCAGAACATTTTCTTGAATTCCATGAAATTATGCATCAACTAGTCATTTTTCATGAAGATGTGTTGATGAAAATGTTCATGTGTTCCCTAGAAGGATATGCTCGTGAATGGTACAGGTCCTTTCCTCCTTCTAGCATTTCTCCTTTAAAATAATTTCATACATCATTTCATCATCATTGTAAGATATATTTTCCTAAAGAGCTTCTTTTTTAGCATTGATGTGAATAATTTGAATCATACATTCAACATACAATAGGTGATTCTTCTAGTAGTGTGTGTTAGCACTCGAAGTCACCTTCAGATTGCATAGAAGGTAAGCCTAGTACCCATCAATTTATACAGTAAATGTAAATGAGTTTTAGTTGATCAAATGGAGAGGACTCAATGATAATAACGTTCTAACTCATAAATCTGGACTAGCATGCATAAGCAATTGAGGTCTGGAATCAATTTTAGTCAGTAAGTTGGAGTAAGGGTTAATAGAGGGAATACATTGGTGAGGAGAGTGTAGAGGTCTGTCATGGACATTGGGTCTTCCAGTAGCCTAAGGAGGAAAAACTTAAACACAAGATCCTCTTGAATTCAAATTTCAAAGAAACTGAAAGAAATTATAACAACACTATAATCAAACATTCATCATAATACAGTCACAACAATTCATGTGAATCAATCAATCATGAACTCTTTCAGTATCATAGGAAAACAAGATGGAGCAAGAAATCTGAATTAGATTAACCAATATGTCTAAAAAATATATACATAACCAGAGAACCAATGTTCTTCATAAAAATATTACAATAGGAGGGAGCCTATCTCAACCATTCGACCTTAACAAAATATTGAAACTTAGTATATATACTAAAATGCTGCAACCACCAATAATGTGATCAGATCATTTCCTTCAAATCCTTCATTCGGTGCCCTCTCTTTCAGGTTGTGTAGACCTCATTATGTCAGACACGCTCCAGGCATAGTTATGTGCTTTACAAGAAAAATTTCCCATAAGGAAGCCTCAGATCGTAAGTGTGCCTTCATGGATGCTCTCTGTAATGTTTTCCATTAATGGGATGAGGCGAGTTCTCAACTGCTACCCAAAATATTCAATAAATGTCTTTGTTTGGATTAGGACTAGGCCTGACACCCATAATTGTTCTCAGACAGTGCCAATGACTTCTGTGAGTCCATCCTGACACCTCCAGGCCATGAATGGTCTTTGTCTGTGACCAATGCGAGCTTTGCAGGTGCCAGTCTGATAGTGTATGCATAGGGGTGATGTGGAGCAAGGTTCTTGGTGAAAAATCGCATGGTCCAATGAGTGAGCAACGTCCATGTGGAAGGAATCGATTGGGGGAGTGGAGGCTCAAACAAGGTTGCGGTGGCAAGGGAAAGGAAGAGGTGGAAAAGGAATGAGGGAGGTGTGATAGGTGGGGAGGAGGTGACATGTAAGGGAGAGTGGAATGTGAGTGGGACACGTGTCGGGAGGTGAGAGGATGTATCGGAAAGGGAGATGTGATAGGTGGAGAGAGGGTGCTTGAGATTCTTAGGCCTCCAATCGTTTTCGTTTTCCCTGTGGAAATTGTGGGAAGAATTCCACATGACTTACACCATAATGCTCTTGAGGGTAAACCTCAATTTCTGTCTGATTCTTAAGAAACGGTTTGTAGATCCTTGTGTTAACATATAGGCTCCATGGGGGATAGATACCTCCCTGTGAGGATCTAAGAACTCCTTTTGCGGTTCCAGTGCCTTAGTATTGGTTTGTGGAGTCACTTATAAATACCAAAAAAAATAAAAATGATATTTACAATGACATGGGAAGCCACTCATGGCTTAAGTAAAAAAAAATTAGAAAATGTCCATTTACGGCTACCAAAAGCTTCAGCATCCTCCAAATCCTGCAACTTGTAAGTGTATTTGAAAAAACTTCAGAAATTTTAAAGGGGCGGATCCATAAGGCCTCAAATTTACCATGCTTGTGTTTATCTTGCCTAGGTGCATCCCATTTAAGTACTAGATTTCCCAGTTGGAAATCCTCTTTGTTGACCTTTTTTTCAAAAGCTTGCTTGATCTTCTATTGATGGTCATGTGCTTTGTCCAATAGTTTCTCCCTAGTCTACTACACTTCTACCAGTTGTTGTATTCTTCTAATCATATCATCTGGTTCTCCCTGGTAATATTGGAAGAATTTTCCACAGGCAAGGAAAGATGAGAAGGAAAGATGGCCTCAAATCCATACACAAGCTGGAAAGGAGAGACACCAAGAGATCTATTTGTTGTCACTTTGTCATCCCATAAAGAAAATTTAAGCCTTGAATCCCATGCCTTCTTGTTGTCCTCTAACAATATTTTGATGCTCTTAATAAGGTTCTTGTTAGAGGACTCTACCAGTCCATTACCTTGGGGGTAGTAAGAAGTAGAGTGAAGCAATGTGATTCCAAACTATTCACAAAACTTAATCAATGGTTCAGCCTTAAAAGCTAAATCATTATCAGTGATAATTCTGTTTGGACAACCAAATATTGCCACAATATCCTCAAGAAAACCAATTATTACTGTGTGGGAATAATTTCTTCTGGGCATAGCTTCTATCCACTTAGTAAAGTACTCTGTGGTAGTCAATATCCATCTATGCTAGCCACTTGAAGCAGGGTGTATTTCCCCAATAAAATCTAGACCCCATTGTTGAAAAGGTCTTGAAGCTACCACATGCTTCAATGGAAAATACTTGAACTGATGCTTTCCAGAGAACTTCTGACACTTAACGCAAGCCATGATTTTATAACAAACATCAGTGAAGAGGCTAGGCCAAAAATATCCAGCCCTAAGAATCTTGTAGGTTGTGGTTATCCAAAAGTGATGCCCCCCACATAAACTATCATGAAAATCATACATGATCTTTTGGGCTTACTGTGGGTCTAGGCATCTCAACAACACTCCTAAAGGGTCTTTCCAATATAATATTTGATCATCAGACAATACTTAATTGATTTGAGTTTCAAAAATCTTACCTTGCTCTTTTCCATGCCATTAAGAGGATGCAACTTCTGTAGGAAAAATATAATGTCTTTATCCAAATGCATCCTGCCAATGGGGGTGTGACTTGAGGATCTTTATCACACAAATCAGCTTGTTGATTCTTTGAAACAATGTTGATGAAATTGACCCCCAAAGATTTACAATTAGATTCAACCGACAACCTAGCTAAACCTTGACCTTTAACCAATTTGGTAGGCTTTTTTTCAAGATCAAATTCAAGGATCTTGGCAATCCACTTGCTCCTTCTTCCGTCTATGTCAGGATGAATGAGGATATCCTTCACAGAAGTTGAAGGGACATATGCAATGACTTTTGAATGTAGCACATAAACTCTGAAAGCTTTGAGAGATTTAACCAATTCATAGGATTTCTTTTCCATGATGTCATATTTTATTTCAGCATCTCTTAGTGCCCTACTGAAAAAGGAAATGGGTTGCTCTAACCCTTCAACATTATTTTGAAATAAAACAACCGCTACTATGTCAGATGAAGAAAACGAGAAAATCATAAACTCCTTGGAGTAGTCGGGACTGATAAGCACAGGGGATTTAGTCAAGGACTTCTTTATTTGGTTGAAAGAATTATGAGCTTCAGAAGTCCACTTGATCTCACTTCCATTCCTCAGCATGGATGTGATAAACTTTACCAACTTATCAAAATTCGAAACAAACCTTCTCAAAAAATTATTTTTTCCCAAGAAGGATTGAACTTCTTTCTTGGATCTAGGGGATGACAAAGTTTGGATAGCTTCTACTCTTCTTGGATCAATTCTTACCCCCTCAGCTGACATAATGTGCCCCACCAGTTTCCCTTCTTTCGTGGCAAATAATGACTTCTTTGTATTTAAAGATAGACCAAACTTTCTGCATTTCAAAAAGTCCCTTTTCAAATGGTCATGATGTTCTTTATCAGATTTTGAGAACACTGTTATGTCGTCCAAATAAATGACCACAAAATTTTCCCTTTCTCCAATAAAATCTATGTCCATGGCTCACTGAAAGGTTTCTCCTGCATTCATCAATCCAAAGGGCATCTTAGCATACATGAATGTACCCCAAGGAGTGGTGAAGGTTTTCTTCTCTCTGTCTTCAAGAAAGACAAAGACTTGATTGTAGCCAAAAAATTCATCAATCATAGACATTCTTGATGCCCCTGTCACCCTCTGTAATATGTGTTCCATCTTAGGCAAGGGGTAATTGTCTTTCTTAGAGATTCTGTTCAGATTTCAGAAATCCGCACAAAGTATGATTTCTCCATTTTTCTTTCTCACTGGGACCAAGTTGGCCACCCATTCAGAATACCTCAAAGGAATGATAATCTGGGCATCCAAAATCATTTTTACTTCTTTCTCCATAATGGGCAACAACATAGGATTTATTTGTCTCAACTTATGCCTAAATGGCTTGGACTCTTCCTTCAATGGGATCTTGTGCTCAATGATACTTGTTTCATATGTTCAGAGATCGTCATATTTCCAGGAAAACATATCAGCAAACTCTTTTAATAGCTCGACATATTTGTCTTCCTGCTCTCTTGACAATCTTCTTGACAACTAGACAAATTTGGGATCTTTCTCTGTACCAATATTGTACTCAGTTATATCAGCATCATTAGTTGGGCCTTTAAACTTTACTGCCACATCGTTCCCATCGAACAATCTTTATAAAGGAACTAGTCCCTTTGGAATGTGGTTGCTAGGCAGCTGAAAAATACGGTGATTAGAAATTTTATTTAAAAATACATCATCATGGGGGCTACTTTGGGAATCATGATCCTGATCTATGTGTAATTCATAGAACTCACTGAAAGACTCAAGAAAATTTATGATATTAAGATCATCCTCAAATACTTTCCAATGCTTGACACTGTCATGTATAGAGGGTCTATATTTCACCTCTATATCATACTTGAGTTTAGGTGGCAGTGGGATTATGAAATGGATTTTTGAAACAGCCAAAGAATTAGCCATGGTATTCTCCCTTCTTGGAATAAACAAAATTCTCAATTAGGTCCCACACCTCATTCCTATAACTCCTAAGCCTAGGGTGCTTAGCTTGATAAATATTTTTGATCTGATGAAAAATTATCTCTGCATCTCCAAATACTGATAGCTCTTCTATACCCATGTCCTTTGTAGCCCTTAAACCTAAAACAAGAGCTTCATACTCTACCACATGGTTGGTAGCTTCAAATTATAACTTGTAGGACAAGAGTATGGTCTCTTGACACAGTGAAACAAAGACTACTCCAACACCAACACCTTCCTTAGAGGAGGATCCATCAAGGAAAATCTTCCAAATATGGGTAGTTGGAGGTATTTCACAAAAAGAAATGGATTTTTTTTTCTGATTTCGAGAGGAGGTTCAGGAGTATCAGTCAGCTGCAATATGTTGGATCCCAAATCAGTGTCAAAATAAAAAATAGGATGGTTGGTGGGGTTTTCTCATCACTGATGATGCACGCGATATGTGCTTCCCTATAAAGTCTCCTTTGCTCACCCCCAAATATAGGAATTGTGGCATATGAAAGGTCCATCTGCAAGTTTCCCCCCAGTCTTTTTATCCAAGACATAGAAAGGATCATCCCAAACTTAGGGGGAACATTAGCCACTACGATATCCATGACTATGCTCTTCATCGGCAACTGGAACAAGGACACAACGAGGTCTTTGATAACCCCAAGACACTTCACCTTTTTTGATTCGAAGGAATACAGATTGTGATAGGTTTTTGTAACCTCCAACCCAAGCTCTTCCATGACAATCTTAAGCATAATATTGTGAGATGTCGTTGAATCCATCAAGAAGTTATGCAACACCTTATCATGGATGTTCAATGAAGTGTAGAAGGGTGGGGAGGAGTCATCTTTATGCTCTATCAAAGGTTAACCGAGTTTGTGGAGGGAGGTGCAGTTTCGGGCTGAATTTTTTTTTATAGGCACCTTTTTAAATCCTCATGCTTGGCTAACTCTGAGAGAGGTACGGGGATTATAATCATTTGAATCTCATTCTCAAGGCTAAAAGAGGAGGGAGGCTTCAAAATATCCTTCACCTCTAGGATAGGACCTTTGACCACTGGTGGGGGACTATGTGCTTTCCTCTCTTTGTTGTTGTCTGCCATATATTTAGAGGGTTTCTCGACTCTAGAAGGTCACTCAGGAATGTCATGCCTTTCTTATTTCTTCTTGGATTTGAGGTTATATGTATTCAGATCATTGTTGGTCTTTTCTCCTTTGCTCATTTCATTCAGTTGATCACTCATGAGAGCCTCTTCGTATGCAGACTGAGTGAAATGAAGGGACGAAGAGGTATCTCCAAGGAAATGGATCTCATGATCAATATATTCTTCCTATTCATCTTCATTAGTAACCACGTTATTTTGTGGAGGATTTTGGATTTTCTGATCATCTATGTCCTTGTTTCTCTGATCTCTTTGGATGATCTAAGGGGCGTTAGTTGGTCTTTTGAAAATACCCCTATTCTTAGTATTTTGGGAATTCCTATAGCTCTGCTTTCTTTCTAATTTGATCTTTTCCATTCTAGCAGAAAGTGATTTTAGCAGCTTGGTCACTTCATCCATTTGAGGGGGGGAAACAGAGGAACTGAAGTCAGAGTTTTAGACCTACCTTTTCCTCTATGTCTATCATCTTTACCCCTAATTTTGTCAGCTTCCGATATATTGGATTCTACTTCAAGGGTTGCATCTTGCATATGATCCAAGGAGGTAGTCCTTCTTTCTCTCAATAGGAGGAAAAAATTAGGGTTTAAATCACTAGCATAAGTCATCTTGGTAGAGGTTTCTGTAGGTTTAACTTCAGCAGGAATATTTTTATACATCTTATTAAATATCTTCAAGAAGTCTTAAACATATTCCCCCTCTTCTCTCTTAAGTGCCCTGAATTCTGTAATATAATAAAGGAGATATTTTTTATTCCCCCAATGTATTAAGAATGAATCATATAGAGAAGCAATCACGTCAATAGATCTAGGAGGCAAGTCCTTAAACCAATCCCTGGCATCACCATCGAGGCTCTGTACAAAAAATCTCATCCACACATATTCATTTTCGATGGCATGAATCTTTGCAAATCTATAAAAGGATGCAAGGTTCTCTTCTCCAGTCACATCTCCCTCCCCTGTGAATTGGGGCATGTAATTAAGGTAGTTCGTGGCTGGGAGAGAATTCATAGGTTGAGGTAAACCTAGAGGGGCGTATATGGCAGCCAATATCTCAGCCATCATGTTCCTAGGAGGATTATCACTTGCCATTTGGACGTGAACTGGAGGAGAACCCAGAGCATATGGAGTTCGGACAGGCGAGACTGGAGTTGTGCTTTTGGGAGAAAAAGGAAAAGGCTGAGTGTTAAGAGATAAAGATGAGGAGATAGAGGTAACAGAGGTTTCCCCTTATGTAACTGTAGCAACTCTAATAGGAGGAGGAGTAGGAAAGTCTTATAAGTTCAAATATCTCTCCTTCCACTTCACAACTTCAGGGGAGAAAGGGGTTTCAAATCTCTCTCCTTCCAAACCAAGATTAGGAGGGGAGAAATTGGCAGGAAAACTCCCAAAATTTAAATTTCTTGAAACTCCAGCAGTTTGTATAAGAGGAGAATCAGAAATAGTTACTGGAGTTTGTAAAGAGGGATTATGCAAATTATCAGAAAAACTTGGTACAACAGTGGAGGTGCCTTTTTGAGCGGTCTTTCCCTTTCTGATAATTTCCTCTGGGTCAACTTCATAAGTTGCTAGAGGAAGCAGTGAAGTGCACCTAATGTGTATGCCTTTAGGATCCAAAATTGAAGAAGTGGAGTCAAAATAGTGGAGTCACCAGGGGAAAGTTGCAATCTTCGATGATACTGATATTTGATGCACCTTCAGAATCAGAGCTTCTTTGTCATTCTATCCCAGGGAAATGTCTTCAATTCGTTCCCTGGCAACGACACTATAAATGTTAGGACTAGAAGTCACCTTCATATTGCATAGAAGGTAATCCCAATATCCATCAGTTTATACAGTAAATTTAAATGAGTTTTAGGTGATCAAATGGAGAGGAATCAATTATAATAACGTTCTAACTCAAAAATTTGGACTGGCATGCATAAGCAATTGAGGACTGGAATCAATTTCAGTCAGTAAGTTGGAGTAAGGGTGAATAGAGGGAAGACTTTGGTGAGGAGAGTGTAGAGGTTTTGTAACGGACTTTTATGATATTAAACCATTTTTCCTTAATTATGATGCATTATGATTGATGACATGATGTTTATTGCATTGACATAGACAGGTGCTATTGACTCGGTTTTACTGAGTGTGCAGGGTTTTGAACCTTGAGGATGCAGAGGCATCAATGGAACCCCTTGGACTCCGGATTGAGTCAGGGAGTGCGCTATTTGGGTTGATTGTTTTACTGTGATTTTAGTACATTTGATCAGATGTTATTAATGTGGACATGTTCTGACACGATTATTGATGATGCAAGCTGACGATAGCTTGCCGACCAGACTCACATATGGAGTAAAGGGGCTACACACGATTTCCATAGAGGTTGAGGGAGAGGGGTGGACAACATCCCTGCCACTGCCTACTAGCACTCCCGCTGTGGCTCAAACTGTAGGTTAACGATTACCTAGTTCGAGAGGATCCACGATGCCGTGAGGGCAGACTTGCGATAGTCGCTCACAATGATTCTAAGGGGCGTGCAATAAGGCAAGGGCCTTATTCCTTAGAGCCCTTAGTCTCCCACAAGTTCACCTGGCGGAGTGTTGACTCCAGGGGTTATAGATGTCTACCAATCAGTCACGTTGGCAAGTGGCACCCTTGGAGCACGTGGTGCATCCTGAAGGGCATGTCGCACAAAAGAAACATAAGTTGGCGAGTGACACCCTTGGAGCACGTGGTGCATCCTGAAGGGCACGTCGCGCAAAAGAAACACAAGAAGCGAGTGGCACCCTTGGAGCACATGGTGCATCCTGAAGGGCACGTGGCGCAAAAGAAACGAACGAGGCGAGTGGCACCCTTGGAGCACGTGGTGCATCCTGAAGGGCACGTCGTGTTGATGTTGATGAAGGAACAAACCTAGATGGCCCTAAGACATTTAACACATTAAGAAATTCTTAAGCTACTTCCCTAATTGAATGTCGCCTAGTTCAGAATCTAAGTCCTAAGTCTAAAACTTCTCAAGGTAAAATTTTGTCTAACCTTAAGAACAGATCCTATAAAAATAAAAATAAAAATTTAAACAAAAGAACCCCTTAGCTAATAGTTTTAGTATTCATAAATTTTTGGGGTAAAATGAAGAGAGTAATAATTTAATTAAAATACGTGGTTTTAAATTGTAAAGAAAAAATAAATTATTTAAATTGTGAAGGTGTGAAAAGATTTTAAATTAATAATAAAAGGAAAAGAGTAAAATGTGCAACTACCATTTTGGCTTTATTTAAAAGGGGAAAGAAGGGAAAAATAAAAATTTAGGAAACTAAGAATTGGAGGAAACATAATAAAGGAAAGTTGGGAACTTATGGTAAAAGGCGAGGTCAACATAGTAAGGAATCTGCAATTAAGAACCTTCTAATTTGAGCTAATATAGCAACTTCATTTTTAGGGAAATTATTTAAAACATGTAAGGGGATCTAGGAACACCTAGGAGGAAATTTAGGAGCAACTCTAGGTGGGTGAGGGAAATGAGTCAATTAATAATTTAAAGAAAATAATTATTAGAGGAAAGAGGGGGACAGACGACACTTGTGCAAAGGAGAATATTTATAATATTTTTATTAAAACTTAATTTAAAAGTGATTTAGGGAAAGTGTGAGGTTTGGACAACTCTATAAAAGAAAGGGAAGATGAGGAAGAAAGGGATCGACTGATAGTGTGACGTTACGCTGCCGGATTTACGACTTGATTGATTACTTGTGGGGAGTTGGGTTTTCTCAGCTCATAGCGGAGTGGTAGCTCAGCCTTGCGAGGCGAGCTGGGAAGCTAGACTTACCATATGGATTTTGTGTGGCCCCTTTGCGGCTCAGGGGGCTAAGGGGGAAGCAGAGTACCCCTAGAGATTAGCTGGGAGGTATCGGTGTAGTCTCGATGGTCGACGAGTGGGAGTGGCACGGAGCGCGTGGTCATCATTCGAGGCGGGAGTTAAGGCAACGATATGTTTTTCATTTGCATGATAGAAGGTATTAGGACCTTAGCCCTCTCTTATTGTTATCAACATTTTTGTATTGGCATTGTGAGATGAAAAATACTTAACTTCAAACGGCTTGGGTTCTTGTTGGATTAATTGGTTTCTTGCCTTGCTCTTCGACGATTGTAATTGTGGGACAGTTATAAAAATATTACTTCTTACGCTGTTGTTGCATGTCGGTATTAGATAAAATAATTTTATGATCTCAGCATTGCCGACCTTCCTTGGATCTGTGCGATCTCTCGTTGTGCCTTGCATTTTTTTTGTCTGCGTTTTTTTTGCTGGAAAGAGATAAAACTATCTTCGCGCTGGAAATATTTATGACCCGCGATTTTCTTGTCTTCTGATTTTTGTGGTGGCATGGTACCCTGCGTTATTTCACTGCCTGTGTAGGGGAGATGGAAAATTCTGATTTTAACAGTTTATAATTTCCTTACTCTACCACATTGCTCCACTGAAATTTTTTTGCGGTAGCAATTATCATACCGAGATGTTTTTTTTTTTTACTGCATTTTATTATTGAGTACTTGCCCCTCCTTTTTTTGAGAGAGACTTTTACTTTCCTGACCGACTCATTGGGCAAACTCATGAAGGCGTATATGGATTTTATTGTTAAGTATAGTTAGTCGTTTGGGTTCTGAGTGAGTTAAGTTTTTACATTTCTGTGGGTGTATTTACATTTCTGTGGGTGTTTAAATATCACAAAGGACGTTTTTACATTTCCGTGGATGTTTTTACATTTCTGTGGGTGTATTTACATTTCTGTGGGCGTTTAAATATCACAGTGGGTGTTTTTACATGGCCGTGGGCATTTTTACATTTATGTGGGCATATTTACATTACTGTGGGAGTTTAAATATCACAATGGGCATTTTTACATTGTTGTGGGCGTTTTTACATTTCTGTGGGCGTATTTACATCACTATGGGCATTTTTATATTGCTAAAACTGCGTTCCCTTAACTCTTCTTCTTTCCCTTGGCTAAAATTGCGTTCCCTCAACTCATACAGCGTTGATACCCTTATCTCAGCGAACTTTGTTGACATCAGTCAATTTACCGGGATACCAACGAGCTACTCATGCATGACGGTGAATTGTTGGGTAATGAGTTTAATTACAAGTATATTTTGGTATTTTTCCCTTCCGCGTTTTGCTTGATTTCTGCGCATTGAGGTATTTTCTTCAGACGATTTGGCCATATTGGTAGTTGCCAATTGATGGCCGCCGAGTTATCTATTGTTCTGATAATTTCCCTTTGAATGCTGCCCAAATTAAATTTGTTTCCTAAATTTTTTGTTTCCTGAAATTTTGTTGTCGGTTTCGCCAGTTGTTAGCCGCCGAAATAAAGTTATGTTGCCAATGGTGTAAGTCTATTGATATGGAACTGAATGACTTCATTTTTATTTAATGCTTTTTTTGGTATAGCAGAGCCAAATTCTAATGCACCTTTTGTATTTATGGAATAGTAATATTGTAGCTAGTGAGTATGGCAAGGAAAGAGAATAGTAAATGCTTTACCGTTATGAAATTTTAAATGTCATTGATGGATAATATTATTGCTAGTAAGTAGGGTAGCTCTAAAACCAAAAGACTTTATCATTATGGTTGTTAAGGTAGCATGATGTTTATGTTAATGCATTTGTTCATAGTAATGTTATTTGAGTATGTGGTTATCGTTGAGGTATTGATTAAGGTAGTTGTTATAGATAACATAAGGGTAAGGAGTTGGTCCTTATTTAGTTGTCATTATATAAAATGTAATGTGGTTATCATCTTATGGAAATGAAGATGAAAGTTATTATCCTTGATAACAGATAAATGTAATGTCCTGAACTAAGTGCATTAAGTTCTTATGGTTTGGTAAATGGGGATGTACACATCATCTGAAGATTGCTTTAGTAATGGAATTTCAGTTAATTTGGATTGCTATTAAATTAATTTACAATATATTTTCCATTTGATTTTAATTTATTAGGTTAATCGTTGATTATTCTATTTGCAATGTGGTGGTAATGAAAAGTCATTATTAGTTTAAAGAACAATGTTATTTTATTATAAGGTGAACAAAATATGATCATCAAGTGAAATTAAAAGAATATGGTTTCCAGCTGAATAAAGGATATGAGTTGCAATAAAAGAAAATCTTTACAATCCAATTTGCCATATGTTTCCCATTTGATTTTGAATTTAATAAGTTAATCACGATTATTTTATTTACAATGTTTTGTAATGAAAAGAAATCATTAGTTCAATTTACAATGCTATTCTATTATAAAGGTAAATACATGGTCATTCATGTTCAGGTTTTGGTAGATCCGTTGTTATTAATAACAAATAAAAGGTAAAGTCATCATTATTTTAATTGCAATGATATTGTGATATAGAAGAAGATGATAAGGTTGTGTTGGGTGATGTTATGGTAACTTCATCATGATCGATAACATGTAAATGTAGGGTCCTTAAATCTAAGGACATTCAATGATTATGATTCAGTAAGCGGGGATTTGCAATTAACTAAATGTACATTATTTAACGCTGGGTTGGTAACTCGTCATTTAATAGAAGTCAAATGGAGTAATTGGTTTGTAATTAATGTCATTGAGTCTCTATTGGGTGGGTCGACGTCGGAGTCATTCTGACTTGCGTCTTCCATAGAGGTAGGGGTTCCCCTTTGATTTTGTGGTACTTGGTTGTCTTGCAATACTTGGTCTGCTTGTGTCGGGAAGGATGTAGACACCTCCATGTTCCTCAGAACAGTCACCATCCCTAAGACCTTAAATGGTTAAAATCGATGGGAACCTAGGCTTGAGCGTTTCTTATGTGTCTTGGAGGTACTAACCATTGCAGGGTAGGACAAGTGAGTAGCCAGTCTTACTTATTGTCGTTTGATCGTCGTTAAATGAATGTTGTTACTTGTTGTGCGTCTTATGTCATTTGTTGTGTTCATCTTGGTTTGCATCTTGTACGTTGTCGGCTGGCGACGCAGAGTCGAATATGGTTGGTTCCCTTGTACACGTGTGCACACACTATTAACAAAAAAAAAAATTGCACTTGTTATAAGAGGTTGTCGTCATAGCAAGGAGGTTCGTTACAGGTTTTTCATGGACATCATGTCTTCTAGTAGCCTAAGGAGGAAAAAATTAAACATAAGATCCTCTTGAATTCAAATTTCAAAGAAACTGAAAGAAATTATAACAACGCTATAATCAAACATTCATCATAATACAATCACAACTATTCATGTGAATCATTCAATCATGAACTCTTTTAGTATCAGAGGGAAATAATATGGAGCAAGAAAGATGACTTAGATTAACCAATATGTCTAAAAAACAAATACATAACTAGAGAACCAGTGTTCTTCATAAAAATATTACAATAGGAGGGAGCCTAGCTCAACCATTCGACCTTAACAAAATATCAAAACTCAGTATATATACTCAAATGTTGCAACCACTAAGAATGTGATCAGATCATTGCCTTCAAATCCTTCATTCAGCACCCACTCTGTCAGGTTTTGTAGACCTCATTATGTCAGATGCGAGCCATGCATAGTTATGTGCTTTACAGGAAAAACTGCTCATAAGGAAGCTTCAAATCGTAAGTGTGCCTTCATGGCTTATCTCTACAATGTTTTCCATTTATGGGATGAGGCGAGGTATCAACTGCTGCCCACAATCTTCAATAATTTGCTTCATTGGGATTAGGACTGGGCCTGACACCCATAACTGTTCTCAAAAGGTGCCGATGACTTCTGCATGTCCATCCTGACGCCTTGAGGCCATGAATGGTCTTTGTCTGTGACCAATGTGAGCTTTGTAGGTGGAAATCTGATATCATATGTGTAGGGGTGATGTGGAGCAAGGTTCTTGGTGAACAATTGCATGTCTCAATGAATGAGCGACGATCATGTGGGAGGAAGTGATTGGGGGAGCAAAGGCTGCGATGAGGTTGCAGTGGCAAGGGAAAGGAAAAGGTGGTAGAGGAACGAGGGAGGTGTGATAGGCAGGGAGGAGGTGACGTGTAAGGGAGAGTAGAATGTGAGTGGTATAGGTATTGAGAGGTGAGAGGAGAATAATATTCAGTTGATTAGGGTAGGAGAATAATCTTGCATCCTGAGCATTTAGTTAGCAGTAGATTAGATGAATAAAACTCCATGGCCTAGTGGAGAAAAGCACTGGTGAAAAATAGTTTCAATTCCAGATTGGAGTATTGGTTTGCAGTGTGTGATTAGTAAGAATGGTTTCAAAGGATAACATGTTGTAGGGATTGAATGGACGAAGGCACAGGGTATGCAAGTTATTTGGTGCCTCGTAGGAAGGACACCATCCCCAATTGGAGATAGGTATTAGTACCTAAATTTAGAGTGTTGCTACAGGAAATTTAAACTTCCGATAGTGAAATGGGTGGATTCTTAAAGGAACTTATATGGGAATTTTTCAATTTTCAGTAGCAAGTATTTTGCAATTGAATATTGATCTACTACAGTAAATTTTGACTCTCATTTTGAAAAACAATTGAGGTTCGGTCATCAAGCCCGACATCCTAAGTCATCAACAATGTGACCACCAAACATCATATTCATATTATGAAATCCCAAACTCGAGTCCAAGTCACATGGAGCATCAGGGAGTGATCTAATGGAAGAGTATATTCATGTTTATGGGTCTCATACATGTTAATGAATTAATTGGATAGAGCACAAACTTGAGTGCACAAACAAAATAGTCAAAGTAAAGTGCTCGAGAATGCAAAGAACCAAATTCCAAAGAAATGATCCTCGTCCAAGTGTCATGATTAAACATGTAGAAAACACCAAACTCCAAGTTACCAAACCTATCCTAAGTGTCAAGTACACACTTAGGTGATAGTCCAAGTGTCCGAGGTAGAGCACATAAGTTCCAAACCCACTCAGAAAATTTTCCAGGTGGTGAGAACTCACAAAAGAATGCCAAATCCAAGAACCAACAATCACCTCATACAACACACAAACGGAAAGTGCACAGGTTAAAGAACCTATCTGGTTCTTTAATTTAGAGACTATGGATCATAATAATCATTGCATTTTAAGTTATCATTGGTGGAAGTCAAGTTATTGACATCCAATCCCTCGAATCATCGATTTCTTCTATATAAATTTGAAAATTAAATAAATAAGAAGTTCATCTTACATGCAGAGCTCATGTTTAGAAACTATTCTTTCTAGAAATTTGATAACTCCACCAGTTGTACACCCATGCTTTTATTAACAAAGTAATTCATGTCGCCCTTGAGTATAAACAACAGTGTGGCCAATGGCAAGCAATTATAGAGGGTTTTTTGTGTTCTAGTTTGGTATCATGTTCAGTTTTCTTGGAGGAAGTCTCAGACAGTTGAGAAAGAATCTCCAAGTGTCACTGGTCAATGCCAACAAGCACTAAAGGGAGTACTTTATAAGTTTCCTTCATGCACTGAATAGTTAACATCATATTGCAAAAACAATTATGTCATTTCTCATTTGTTATATGAGGACAGTGCTTCATTAAATAAGGAGCTCTTATTTGCAGTAATGGACCTCATCACGTCTGTAGTCATTTACCATCCTTCATTGTAGAGGTTATTCTATTTCCTCAAGAAAGCACTGCAAAACCTATAACTTCTATGCAAAATAATGAGTTGGATATCTTTGATTGAATGAATAACAATAGTGAAAGAGTACATAATGGATTATCAATTGAAAATAACGAGTTGGAGAAGCACATTGTTCAAATTCAAAATATGTAGAATGTTGATGAAGACTCCCTTGTAACTATAGGACATGATCCTAGCATGATCATTTTTCAAAATAGTTGATCATGTTTTACAGCTGGAAAATAAATGGCATATCAGGTGGTAGAGAATTTGGTGGAAGAGTATCCATAAATAAATTATTTGGATCATTCAAAATCTCCCCAAGTCTGAGTTGAAATCTTCTTCAATATCTATTTCTGGTCAAAGAAAATCAGGCAAGATTGGGTAGTTCGATATTTTTTGTTATGAATCGAAGATCTATTTTATATTTAGGATTGTTGATAGAATTGATTTTTCCTTAAAACTTGTAATAACTAGGATATTGGAGGGGGTTATATAGTTTATGTTTTGGAATAAGAGAGGAGGATTGGATCTTGAGCGGGGAATCTTTCATGTGAGGTCGAGAGGTTCAAGGGAGACTTTGGGGTATAAATTGTTATTTATTGTAAGCCTATGGACATTAGTTTATTTTATATTTGATTATAATAGATCCATATGAACTCTGCTACCAGTTTGTAAAACTCTTTGTTTTTCATTTATGGGTGAAATCATGAAGATGGGTGTCTATTTTGCTTGTTTTATGAGAAGAAAAAAAACTATATTTTAACAAGTTCTTGAACTTTCGACATACTAAAGTATATTTTTTATTTAGAATTTCGCTTTATAGTAAAAACAAAAACTCTGAAGAATTTTGTTATCTTTCCAATGACTATTTTTCAATTTTTTTTTATTAATATTTGATATGTCAAATTGACAATTGTTTAACAATATGTTACTTAAACATGAAAGGAATGATAATGCGTTATTTTTTCCCCGAACAATGTATCTATTATTAAACTTTTTTTTTAACAAACGAAATATACTGCAACAATTCACAGAGACTCTATTTTATTATGACTATAATTTTCAATCTAATAGATGAATATTATAGTTTCTAGAATTTTTTGAAGTTGACCAAGCTGGAAACATTGGAAATTTTAAACACATGTTTTCCCCCACCTTGTATCTATCTTAATTTTTACTTAAAAGTAAAATATAAAAATACCCTTTTGAAAAGAACAGTTTAAGGATTATGAATATAATTTTTTCTAAATTTTTCACTGTGTATTTTTAGAGATACAGATATTTGGTTTCACTGAATCACAATGCCAACTGAAAAATATTATGCATTGAATTTTTTTATAAATTAAATAAAATTAGATAAAAATAATGAAAATGAATTTTTTTAATAGGAATTGAAAGTAGATTCAATTTTGCAAATGTTGGTGTAATTTTCAAAACCAAATTCTAAGTATTTGCAGGAGTCTGCAACCTCCAAAGTTCAGGTAAGCTAGAGGGAATTCTCTGGTTGCTGCAAATAGTCCCATTCTCTGGTTTCCAGTCGAAAGAATATTTCGGCCAAAAAACATTTATTTCGGCTGACAAACATAATTCTAATGGAATCTGTCAAAATTAAATGGTTTCCAAGATTTTCGACCGAAAAAAGCCTTTTTTTTCAGCTGAAAGATGGGTGAGTGAATCCGTTGGATGGAAAAAATGAAAAGACGCATCATATCGTTTTATTTCACACCAAATCATATAAATATGCTTTCTTCCAAACACATTTAACACAATTCATCGCTTGTTTCATGGTTTTCTAGAGCACCTAAACAAAGTTTCGAATCATCTTTTTTATTTTTGTTGAACAAGGTAATTGATGTTTGTTCAAGTTTTTATTGGAATAATAATTTATATATTGAAAGATAAATGTTGAGAATTTTTTCAAGGTGAAGCCTTTTTTGAACATAAAATTATTGATATTATTTTTTAATAATTTTTCTGACAATGAAGTTTTTCTAAGACTATTCTGAAATGTTGATTTTGTTAAAAGCTTTTACAAATAACTATACTCATGGGAAACAAAATTTTGTGCAAGAGAAAATTTGATTGCACTTGAGACGAAACTCACCATAATGATCAAAGGAAAGAGCATTATTGGATAAATAAACGGGAACGTGAAAATATTGAAGAAAGAAATGATGATAATGTAAATAACGATTTTCAACAAGAAGATGTCCAACCAGGTATGCATGCACATATTGTCTACATTAAAAGTATAGAATTCAAATTTAAAATATTGTTTAATATAATTGATTGTAATTAAAATTTGATGTTTTTCAAAAAACATAAATAGATTTGTCTCATAACATCGATGAAGATGTTGAAACTGAAATTGAAGCAGCAGATGAATCACCCATAGGTATGTACATAAATTTAGATAATACAAGATGAACACTTGTATATAGTTTAGTGAATTTATGTTAGGGTTTTGTTTTTTAATATAAACTTTAAATTGAAATATGCAAGAGAATCTATCAACATTGATGATGAAATATTAGAAAATGTTGATACTGACAAATTTGGGAAGAAAGAAGCTAAGCATTATATAAGATATCGAACTAAGAATATGTATAATACTTTTTTCAAAGATGAATCAGTAACAATACAAGCTCAACTTTTACTCTGTATAATAAAGTCAAGAAAGTTAAAAGAAGCTACATCATTATTGGGTATTCAAAAGTCGACAAAAGATACAAAGGTGAAACATAATGCCTTTGACAATATAACTAATGTATTAAAATCTTTTGGAAAATCTCGAAAAAAAGATGTCAGTGTTGCATGTAGAGTGATACAAACAACAGTTGTTTCATCTAGCAATATAAAATATTGTTTGACATGACACATGGAAAAAATGATGGGAACGTCAAGAAAAACATTGTACAAACATAGAAAATTTTGATTGCAAATAGATGCAAATGATGAATTGGCTTGTTGGACAGTGATTTCTAGACAACCCTACAAAGATAAACTTGTAGAAAATGTTAAATAATTGGCCCGTAATTGTTGGTTGACAGAATCTCGTGTTTCACCACATACAAGGGATGTCTTGCGATGAATAATAGAACGAAAACAATATGAAGAACATCCAAAACATATATTTCCAATGACACAAATAGAATTGTTCAATAAGTTCAAAGAAGAGCACAAAGAAGTTAAAATTTTCATCAATACATTTGTGCAACAAAAACCATGGTGTGTTAGACCCATCATTGTTCGTGACACTTGTTGTTATCGTTATCATGTGGAATTTGAGTTATATTATGACACTTTTCTTGATTTTGGTAAAACGTTATGGCCAAGTTCACCTCCTCCTTCCACATTTCGTGCTTTTATATCTAAAATTCTATGTGAAAGAGAAGGTGATGAATTATTTTACCAAAACAAATGTGTTGGTGGAAAGAAATGTGATCGTTGTGGAAATATAAGTTTGTTTCACTCAATGTATCCTATTGATATGAATGATCAATCATTTTCTAATATAACAGTCAATTGGAAGAGATATGAATATATCAACAACTCAACTCCACATTCTTCAAATGTTATTTCCAAAAGGATTGATTTGAAAGTATATAAAATTTGTGTGATATATTTTTTGAGGTTTGAGGAAGAAATTTATAAACACAACAAGCATTCACATAGATCTCGATGTCAAGACCTACAATTCAAACAATCTTGTGAAGTGTTTCCACCAGGGACAATTTTATCTGTATTTGATTTTGCAGAGAATTACACATTACCTGTACAAAAAGAAATACAGAGTGAATATTATCATTCTGATCAAGTCACTATATTTGTCCACGTTCTATATAGACATGTTCAACAAAGTCTTGATAACATAGAAAGCACCAATGAAAATCAACATGTTATTAAAGAATATCACTTTTATATAAGTGACGATCGAGCACACAACACACATTATGGACAACATTGTTAGGATAAATTTTATGATTCATTGAAAGAGAGTGGAATTGGATTTGATCGACATTGGATATGGTTAGATTGGTGTGCGGGTCAATTAAAATGCTCATTATCATTCTATTGGTTGTATCGTCTTCATAAAAAATCAAACATTACACATTGCTGGAATATTTTTTAGACTAGTCATGGAAAAGGAGAGCACAATTGTGCAGGGGCATGTGTAAAATGAGCACTTCAAAGGTATCAAATGAACGCTCATGTCGATCTATTTGAATCCATTTATCAAGATGTTGAATGGTGAAAAATGTTTCTAAGCCATGAAAATAATTCATCAAGGGATGTGAGCAGGTGTGTCTATGTATACATGTACACATGATATTTTTATTCACGTGGCCAAATTTATATTCAATCTTTGATCATTTTATTGAGAGATTTCATGTTAACAAGTTCTTGTCTTGTGCAGGTTTTTTTGGTATGTTGGAATCCAAGATGTAAATATATCAATCCCATATGAAGTCGGTACAATACATGGGAGACGAAAAATGCATTTTGTTAAAAAAAACGCTATCAAAATGTGTGTGCATTTGATAGAAGAAATGAGTCTTGTTTTTGTTCAGTTTGCATAGAGGACAGAACATGCATAGAGATTTTTGAAAACAAAAATGTAGAATATGTTAAGGCTTTGAGACATATCGAACTTAATATAAAAGGGAAAATTCCACTTGCAAGCTCAGAGAAGATAGAATCAAATGAAACTATAGTGTCAGTTGATGGCAATAGAGTTTTTGATCTTGTTAGAGAAGGTAATTTTTATGTTTAAATATTTTCAAATAACTTGTAGATACATACTTGTAACGTCCTCCTCGTTACGACAACCATTCTAGTGACAGGTGCAATTTTTTTTTCTTTTTGTGTAAAGTGTGTGCGCGCGTGTAGAAGTAACAACACACCTAACTGTACGACGCCACTCGACAACCAACAAGACGCAACCACGCCAAGGAAAAACTGAAGGCACACAACGAGTAACTGCAACAATATACGATCACAGGCATAAGACACACAACACAACATTAAGACATACTGGGGGTGCACAGTAAGAACATAGAGGGAAGACTCCCGGGTGTTAGGGTTACTATTTCTGCACAAGAAAGCAGGGCGTTTAGTCTTATGTCTTCTCGAAAGAAGATTAGACAGGCTCCTGGCCGACTGTTCAGGCAGAAACTAGTAACCCAACCTAGAACAAGACGGAAGCAAGACGAACACAACCAGACGGCCCCGACAATCACAGTGACGACAAGTAATAATGCCCCCAGACATAAGGTGTACAACTATCAGCTGTAAGCAGTAAACGACACCAGGTGTTAAGTACAGTACGGTCACAGAAGGAAGAATCCATCAGTAGAGTTTACTATTTCTGCACAGAAAAGCAGGGCTTTTAGTCTTATGTCTTCTCGAAAGAAGATTAGATAGGCTCCTGGCCGACTGCTCAGGTAGAAACTAGTAACCTCCATCAAGTGTGTCGCAAGAGTGGAACCCTGCCTTTAAAGGGCCCAAGACTCTTGATACGGCACTGGATCCTTTACACAGAAAATACACACAGACCTATATGCTAAGGCTACATAAGGTGTCTATATCCCACCCAACACAAGCAGACCAATCGACAAATTTTTACAACCCAACACAACCATAGATGAAGAGCGACCACGAAGGCGCAAGACAAGGACTCTGACAATGAACACCCCAGTTCCACATTAATCAAATGAATCAACAACCCTCATTTACTAACTCCGAGTAGTTTATGGTACGTAAATCTAGGACATTCCACTAAGTATGTCTTATCAATATCAATAGAATACACTAACCTTACAATAAGATAACCATATCATTTCATCTCTAATCACAATAACATTGAAATAAAAATAAAGGTCATACATTCAACTCTAACCTTGCAATTGGTTTATATGGTACAACAACACAATTCATATTTCAACAATATATTACAATTACGAAATTTATAAACAAGTATTTAARGACACAGGTATGCCACAACATTCYCCCTCACCAATTGCAAGWCCATAAKCTTTAACAYCAGACATTACATCCATTAATCATTYYGAGCYCCCTAAGCCTTRGTCTTAGCTTGGMCAAAGMATTAACCTAACAATTCATTGCACTACATTATTCGATATTACCCTAACAATGCTACCTTATAAAGCTATGATTATTTATCAATACTCCTATCAACACCATATTACTTTTACAAAAATCACTTTAACAATTATTACAACTTTCAACGATATTACCTTGCATGACTAATATATCTAACATGCAACAATACTACTATTTAACAATATTTGACAATGCTACTATCAACACCATATTTAACCATTTTTAACAATATATTTGACAATATTAACAATACGTACCATATTTAACAATAACATCACATTTAAGGGTAACAACACCTTGAAAATTACAACATAACCCCATATTAAATTAGCATCCTATTTGAAGGTGTCATCATATTAAAATTTATAATATAACCCCATATTAAACTCACCTTATATTTAAAGGTGTCCTCACCTTAAAATTATGATATAATCCCATAGTAATAACATCCTATTTAATGGTACTTCACTTTGAAAATTACAATGTAACCTCCAATTTCACAAATGGCAATATATCCAACTAACCCTATTTTCAACTACAATTTTTAAGAATATTCAGAATTGACAAATATCAATGTTAAGGAAAACAATAAATAAAAATTTAACCCTAATTAACATGTCATTAAAGAGACGGCTTCTCAATACGGTCGTTGGTAACAAAATGGTCGATGTGTTATCAGGATAACTAAAATCAAGGAAAGCCCCTTCAACAGAGACCATTATGACAACAACCAGTAAACATTGAACGCAGACCATTATACTATTAAAAATGCAGACCAGTATATAGTGAAACGCTGACCAAAAACGCAGACCGGAGATAAATCGGAAGTGATGGGATTCAGATTTGTGTGCAGAGTGAAATTAGAGTTGCATTACCATTAAAACGCCAGGATACACCAGAGTAACATTTACCCAGAATGAATTATCATAAAACGCCAGGATACACTAGATCTTCCTTTAATTCGATTTGCATGTAATTTGGATTGCGTTAAATTCAGATTAGCATTTACCAGTAACACTCAGACCCCAAACACACGGTAATAATGCCAGATCTGGAGGAGTAACGTAGACCCCAAGACACATGGGTAATAAAGCCAAGTTGGAGGAGAAACGCAGGTCATTGAACATTTATTACTCAGGTCAAAATGCCCAAGGATGGCAGTGGCAACAACGCCCAACAACAGTGCAAAAACGAAGTAAAACAGTTGCAAAAAAAATGAAATATAACAGAGTACAAATATGCCCCACAACAGTGGAAAAAACGTCATTATATAGTTGCCCAAAAACGCCCAAATGACAGTAAAAACGCAGATCATTATGCAAACGCTGTTCAAACACCCAAGGGCCATTTAAGAGGGAAAAAAAACACAGATTATTAAGGATGTGCAACGCACTGTATGTGAACACCCAATATCATTTAAAAACGCAGACCCACATAAAAACGAATTGTAATGGAAGTCGGGCTGCATTCAGACTGTAATTCGATTATATTAACCATTAGCACGCAAACCTCAACAATAAAACGAGATGTAAAGTTATTTCCGATTGCCTTCAGAAATGCCATTCGAATTGCATTGACCATAAACACACAGACCCAATAAATTAAACGAATGTAAGGAAGTCGGATTGGCATTCAGTTGTAGTTGGATTGGTATTTCCCATTAAAACACAGACCCCAGGAGACAAAACGACATTAATGGGATTCAGACTGGAAGAGAACACCCATAGAACAAAAGCAAAAACACCCAATACAAAATGAATAACGCAGCTCATCGCTGTCCCACTATATAGTGGCAAGATGCCCCAAAAACAAATGGAAAACACGGCTCATTAAACCCTTTAAAACACAGACTCAAACGCCCCAAACACATTGCCAGAAGATAACGACTTGACAGAAGATAAATTGAAATGCTAGGTTAAATTGATTTGCCAGAAGATAAAAAATTTGCCAGAGGTAAAAATGAATTGATGGAGCTATTCCAGAGATAAAAAATTCTTTTTTTTTCCAGTAACCATTAATAAAGACGAATCGCCAGAACAATTTAACACTAACCATTTCTAAACAATTTTGCCAGAATTAAAATCATACCGTTGCCACTCGCCCGCTTCGGAAGACGTCCCGCGCTTCGTGCTGCGTTCGCTCTCCTTGCCGCTCCCACTCGCCGAGCGCAGAAATCTCATAGGTACCTCCCATCCAAACGCTAGGGGTACTCTGCTTCCCCCTTAGCCCCCTGAGCCGCAAAGGGGCCACACAAGATCCAAATATAAGACTAGCTTCTCAGCTTGCCTCCACGGCTGAGCTACCACTCCAACACAGCTGAGATAAACCCAACCCCTCACAAGCAATCCGTCAAGCCACAATCCAGCAGCATAACGTTACGCTAACCGTTCCCCCTCTTCCTTCTTTTCCCCTTCTTTTATATAAATTTGAGACCCACCTACTTTCCTAATTCATTAATAATTAGATTTTTATGACAAACCTCTAAAATTTTCACTGCCGTCCAAGTGTCACTAATCCCCACGGTTCTCCAAAAATTCATTTCTTTTTAATAATTAAAAGACTCAAATCCCTCACCCCCCAAAAATTGCTCCTTAAATTACTCCTAGAATTCCTAGATCCCCTCTCATGCTTTTAATAACTTTCCTAAATGAAGCTGTTGATTTTTAGTAACTCCTTAATTGCTGATTCCTTTTAGTTTTTTACCCTAGGTCCCCTACTTTCTATTATTAAGTTTCCTTTATTACAAGTTTCCTATTTCTATTAATTATTTCTCTCTTGTTTTATTTTTTTATTATATATATATATATATATATATATATTTTTTTTTTTAATTTTTAAAACCCAAAAGACAAAAGCACTCATTAAACCTTTAATTGTATTTCTAAAATCCTAACTTTTATACTCCCACACTTTAATTAGTTTATTTCTTCTTTATCGTTTAAAAACCATGGGTTTAAATTAATTTATCTCCCTCATTACTTTACCCCCCCTTAATTTAAGAAGACTTTAACTAACACATAGGAGGGTTTTAGTTTACGCCTTTGCGTTTATTTTTGCAGGGTCTATTCCTAAGGCTAGACCAAAATTTTATCTTAGAGATGTTTTTAAAATTAGGTTTAGATTTGAACTGGGCGACATTTTAATTAGGAGAGTCGTTTTGAGAATTTCTTCAGGCATTTAGGTCTTAGGGTCATCTAGGTGGTCTCATCATCATCACCAATGCGACGTGCCCTTCAGGACACACTACATGCTCCAAGGGTGCCACTCGCCTCGTTTGCCTCTGTGGCGCGACGTGCCCTTCAGGATGAGCCATGTGCTCCAAGGGTGCCACTCGCCCACTTGTGTTTCTTTTGCGTGACGTGCCCTTCAGGATGCACCACGTGCTCCAAGGGTGCCACTAGCTGACTTGACGGATTAGTAGACATCTATAATCCCTGGAGTCAACACTCCGCCAGGTGAACTTGTGGGAGACTAAGGGCTCTAAGGAATAAGGCCCCCTCCTTATTGCGGACCCCTTAGAATCATCGTGAGCGACTGTCGCAGTCTGCCCTCATGGCATCGTGGATCCTCTCAAACTAGGTAATCGTTAACCTACAGTTCGAGCCACGGCGGGAGTGCAAGTAAGTTGTGGCAGGGCTTTTGTCCACACCTCTCCCTCATCCTCTTTGGAAATCATGTGTGGCCCCTTTACTCCATATGTGAGTCTTGGTCAGCAAGCTATCGTCAGCCTACATCATCAACCATCATGTCAGATCGTGTCAACAACATATCGTAAAATCAATAGCATGTCATCAAAACAAAGCAATATCACCGTAAATGAAGAAACCCAAATAGCCCACTCCCTGACTCAATCCAGAGTCCAAGGGAGTTCCACCGATGCCTCTGCATCCTCATGGTCAAAACCCTGCACACTCAAATAAACTGAGTCAATAGCACATGTATACAACAATAGTAAAACATCATGTTCATCAATCATAACGCATAATCATCAAGGATAAGTGTTTTATCATCATAAAAATCCAGATCACTTGCGAGCAAGTGTCCTCAAAGAATAAGTTTTGTAAGTGCACCAGAGCGGGATGTTACAATACTTGTGTGATAATCTAACATGAACTATTTGTTGTCCAATATATAGAATTATATGCGGGAGATGTCTTTGTCATGGTTGCACCTGTAGACAACACTAAAAATGTGAAATATTATTTGATGTGATGCACCGAACAAAAGATGAGGTTATTAGACAATTTTGATGATAATCGTTTTATATATGAAAGATGATCCATCGTATTGAATGGATATATTTTTCAAGAAACCCATCAAACCGATACTCATGTTCACTTTCAAGACTACCAGTCAGATGTCATAAGTTGTCAATATAGTCATTTGGTATGTCTAGCGCACATAAAGTTAATAGAAGTTCAATCAAGAAAAAAAACAAAAGTTAGAAAATGGAAAATTTCCAAAGTCGATCATGAACGAATAATTGAAGATGGAATACCATTATGATTTTTTTAAACAAGTGACATGTACATTCCAGAATTTTATATTTTGCATTGAAAGTACATGTATTTATGAATATCTAGGATTCTAGAATCATTTCCAATTTAGTTTAATTTCATGGTCCATTAAATTTGTAATGACCCCCATCGTTACGACAACATACGATGCACAACAAGTGAATTTTTTTTTTTTAAACGGGGAGGTAATAACAACAACAGTCAATCAATGAAACTCGATGACGAACACATCACACACAATCCAGGTAACAAACAACAAAATTTTCCAGCATACTAGCACATCATGCAACTAGATGCAACATGCGAAAATCAAATAGACAAAATAAAAATGATTGCCCGCCCATCCTACCCTGCAAGGTTATGACCTCCAGGACACATAAGAAACGCTCAAGCCCAGGTTCCCATCGATTTTGACCATTCAAGGTCTCAAGGATGGTGATTGTTCTAAGGAACAAGGAGGTGTCTACATCCCACCCATCACAATCAATACCACACCTACTAGGCTAAATGAAACATTAATAATTCCAAACGCAACAACTTCAATGAAGGAGAAACATAAACTAGAACCTTCACGGCAAGAGAGAAACACATAAAATCATGTGATTACACAAAAATCACCATAAGTCAATTCCAAATCGTCATTATCAGGAAGCTCATGACCCAAGTCTAGGTCATCGTACACATCTCTTGATTAGAGAGCGCAATGATATAGTCACCAGAAATCATGCCGCCACCATATGATAAGCATGAAATGACCAAGGTGCAATATAACATATCTATAATTTCATCCCAAGCAAACTCCATTCTCAACCTAAAGTTAAGAGCATATAATAACACTTACCTACCTTCTTTTAAAATATATAAGGCTTATCCATGCTTACTTAAAGTATCACAATGCTTAACTTTAAATATAACAATGTCTTTCTTTAATATCACAAAGCTTAACTTAAATACGACAATGCTTTTCTTCAAAATAAAATACATTAGTGCTTTTCTTAAATTATAATATAAACAATGCTTTTCTTAATTTATAACAAGCATAACTTACTTAGTACCAATTGTAAAAACAATAAAAATTCATTAAAGGCAACTACACTCCCCACTACCATTATTGGCACAATTTATAATCCACCTAGCGTTGTTAAAACAATATCATTTTCCTGCCAATACAAGGCATTGTTCTAAAACAGTTAAACAAACATTGAAAGTGTACACTGCCATTATATGGCACATTCATAAGGCAACACATTATCACAACATTGTTATTACGGATTAGGATGAACATTAATCTAATAAAATAAATTCTAAAAATATTATATGATCTTTTTCCATATAACATAGAATAATACTATCATATAAGATAGAATAATTCTATAAAAACATTTTTAAATAAGACTGTAAAAATAAATTAATAAACCTCCACATTCTTAGTGATATAAAAAACATGAGTATTGAATATTAAGAGCCTACCCATTAAATAAATAAAAAAATTTACTATCAAAGATGTATATAAATTCATACATGTTAATAATCATTGTATTGGACAAATAACAACTTTGTCAATAATTTGTGATCCTTATACTCACAAAATATGCCAATAAGATCTTTAACACCCACTCATTACATTTTCTTTTACATTTTCTTTTTCACATTACAATAGAAGTCAATATGTTGTAATCATTTCATTCAAATAATTCTTTTGATATTGTTCAAATTTATTGGCTAGCTTTATTTGTACTCTTAAATGGCATATAGTTGCGATGTAAAAAAAACAATAAAATTTACCCGGCCATTATTAAAAACAATGAAACATGAAAACGGTTAAGTCACCAAGCTTACACACTCCAATTAAATCAGTAAAATGGGAATGAAACTAAAATTGGTAATACAACATTTACCAGTTGTCAGAGTTGATATTCTCAACAAGGAAAAGTTTTCAACAATTAAAATGATGGCTAGAATTAATAAATAGCCAACTGTCAGAACTTAAAGTTCATAAAAACCCCAGGAACCTCCATTTCCATTTATTGTCAAATCGGGCAACTGATGGGCAGTGAAACGAGGTGAAAGAGGGGGGAAAAAAATGAGATTCAAGGCTTCGCAGAGAGGTTGGGTTCATTTCCAACTTGGGAAAAAATGAATATACTGATGTGCCGAGATGCTGGGAAAGGAAAAAGGTCCGAGTTTCAATAGTGTTATACATTTGCTTGATCAGAACCTTGGCATCTCATGAACCTTTTATCTTTGTTATCGAATCATGGAACCTCCAAGATGGCGTGTAAGGACAGTTTAAGCCATGAACAAAATGAAAAACAAAGGAGAACTGATGTTTGTGGTGGAAATTTGATGCTCAGGTGAACCTTTTAACCTTATACAATTACTCCTCACAACTATCTCACTAATGTTGATGACAATCATTGTAATTAGTTAGTAGAAATAAATTATACAAGAATCTAATAATAAAGTTGAAAAATTGAAACTCTTCGAGCTATCAATTCTTAATGAGGATCTGACAGAACCAATGTTTCCAACAAGAACCGACTCGGTAGTATACCAACAAGAAGAGTTACTAGAAGGGACTATCTTGTAGAGGAAGGTTTGTGAAACCCAAAGAGGATCATGGCAACTAATGAATATTGAGTTAAAAGGGAAGTGCCAAGCAAGTGACTCAAAGTTGACTTGGGACTCATCCTTCGATTCAAATTCTATTCAAAAACAAAAATTACATAAAATATGACAATTTAATTTATATATTTATATATTTAGACCATCGATACATGATGCTCAAAACAACGTTTAGAACGTTTATAGCGAAAGGCAGTTTGATGCAGTCTGCTAGTTGTAAAATTTGTAAGGTTAAACTTAAAGGATTTGTAAGTTAATTATGAAGGTATCCTCTAGACAATTCGACCGCATCTGGAAACCAAATGCATACTGAGTCAACACAAAAACAAAGAAGATAAAAGGTGAGGCACAAAGATACAAATATCCAAGGCGCAGAGTTAAAAAAATACCAAGATGCAGATAAGGAGATAAGAAAACACGGTGAGCAAAAAGGAATCTAAACGCAAGCTGGTCACTGAGCGAAACAAGAAGGTGTGAGGAAATCAAGGGGGTTTTAGGAGATTTTGAAGGTGGTCTCACACTAACTGGGCAAGGCCAGGAAATGAATTAAAGAGCGAAGAACTTAAAAATTCACCCATAGATCCATAAATCATTTTCCATATTCCATCTAATATAAAACCACATAAAAATTAACTAATTACACTTGCAAAATTAGACATGTATACCTTAAGTGAAGGAGAAGGCTACGCTGCTATTGTCCTGAGATCGCGCTCTGTTCAGATCCTTATTTCCGACCGATGAGACCTCACCGGTACCTCCCAGCCAACGCTAGGGGTACTCGTCCGAATCCTTCTTGTCAATCGATGAGACCTCACCGGTACATCCCAACCAACGCTAGGGGTACTCTTCTCCCCCTAACCCCCCTGAGCCGCAAAGGGGCCATGCACACAATAACAGCCAGTGCTATCTCCTAGCTCGCCTCACAAGTTTGAGCTACCACTCATTACCCCAGCTAGGTATCCTAACTCCCACAAGAGAAATTCAGTCAAGATAAAATTTTGGAAACATAACCCTACACAAGCCAGATTTGATCCATACTCCTTCTCTGCCATCCTTTTTATAGAGTTTTCAAGTGATTAGTTTCCCAAAATCTCATTAGATTCCTTTTTCATTTAATTAATTAGGAAAAAACACCCCCGTACACATGTCCCTCGATCCCCTAGTTGCACCAAAAAATCAAATTTATTAATTAATTAAATTTTCCTATTTCCCTCATCCACCTAAAAGCATTCCTAAACACACTCCTCGATGTCCCTTTATTCCCTTACAATTCTTAAATGACTTACGCCTTACTTAAATACTAGTTGAGTTCATAATTAGAAAGTTCCAAAGGTTATATTCCTTGCTAAGTTAGACATTCCCCTTTTTCTTTAAGTTTCCCCTCTTCTTTAAGTTTCCATTTTTCTTTAAATAAGTTCAGAATTAGCAAGTTTAGACAAAAACAACCATTTTCCCTTTTAATAAATTTAATCCTCCATTAAAATTTGTACTTTAATAATTAATGTTTGAATTTCTTACCCCCCTTCTTGTTACATTTCTATTTAGTTTTTCTTTGTTCACATGTTCTTCTTAGACCTAGGTTTTAATTTCACTAGGTTGGGCGAGAGTTTTTAAGGGAACAAATAGTCATTAAACTTTACTCATACCATATTCTATTTTAAGGCCGATCAGGTTCGAAGGAGGCATAGTTTTCTAAGTACTAGGTTTATTAACTTACCCGAGCTAAAATCGTGACGTGCCCTTCGGGATGCACTACATGCTCCAAGGGTGCGACTCACCTCTTTCCATTTTATTTATGTGACGTTCCCTTCAATATGCACTATGTGATCCAAGGGTGCCACTCACCTCTTGATTGAATTTGGTAGACATTAAACCCCTGGAGTCAATACTTCGTCAGGTGATCTTGTGGGAGACTAAGGGCCTCTAAGGAATAATGACCATGCCTTATTGAACTCCCTTTAGAATCATCGTGAGTGAATGTCACAGTCTTCCCTCATGACATCGTGGGTCTTCTCGAACTAGGTAATCGTTAACCTACAGTTCGAGCCATGGCAGGAGTGCTAGTAGGCTATGTCAAGGCTACTGCCACACCTCTCCCTCAATGTCTCTAGTTTTCGTTCGTGACCCCTTTACTCCAAATGTGAGTTTGGATGGAAATATATCGTCGAACTGCATCCATCAACGAAACATGTCAGTGATAACAATCAACATCATAATATCTAATCATATGTACACATGTCACATCAAGAAAATTCAAACCCTAACAGTCCACTCCCTGAATCGATCCGGAGTCTAAGGAGTTTCATCGTTGTCTCGGCATCTTCTAACATCCATAGTCCTGCACACTCAGGAGAACCTAGTCAATAACACTTGTCGATGTAAATACAATAAAATAACATATCATCAAATCCACAATATCTCATAGTTATAATCAAAACAACCAATAGTATAATGTCCTGGATCACTTGCACGCAAGTGTCCTCAAAGAATAAGTTCGCTCAATGCATGCAAGAGAGAGATGTTACATACACCCCCTCTTGTTTTAAACTTTGTCCTGAAGTTTCATAGTATGTAAGTGCTGAAATAAAGTGTATGTATGATATGTCTAGCTATCAAACAAAAATGGAAATTGTTGACGCATATCATATGCATCCTCCCAGGTCGCCAAGTGTGGAATATAGTTGTCCCATTGGACCTTGACCTGATTTATTATTCGACGTTTTCATTGTCGAATGCGATGGTCCAGGATGAGGATTGGCTCCACCGTGAGCATACCCTCATCCGATACCTGCAAGGAACTCATGTCAATAACATGTGTAGGATCACTAATATGATGTCTCAAAAAAGATACGTGAAAAACATCGTGCATACGCCTCAAGAATCAGGAAAAGCTAGTCGATAGGCCACAAGCCCCTTCTTTTCCACAATATCGAAGGGTCCCATGAACCTAGGAGATATTTTATCACCCATCCCAAACTTTATATAACTCTTATGTAGTTTCACCCACAAGAAGACTCGATCGCCAACTTCATAACTACGGTCGACATGATGCACATCAACATAACGTTTCTGTTGATATTGATCTTCCTTGATCCTTTGTCTTATTATTTTCATTTGATCTTCCATTTCTTGGATCTCTTTTGGCCCCACCAGGACCCTATCCTCAAGCCGATCCTAGCTCAAAGGCATCTGACATGATCACCCGTAAAGAAACTCAAAATTTTCCATCTTAATGGTGCTTTGATAACTGTTGTTATATGCAAATTCTACTAGTGGAAATAATTATTCCCAATGCTTTTGTTGGTCCATCATGTACATACACAACATATCCTCAAAGATTTGGTTTGTTCGTTGAGTCTTCCCATCTGTATCTGGGTGATATGCGGTACTAAAGTTAAGTTGGGTTCCCAATGCCTCTTGGAAACTGTCCAAAATTGTCCTGTAAACGCAGATCCTCTATCGGATATAATCCTCCTAGGCACGCCATGCAGCCTCACAATCTCACTGACAAAAAATATAGCTATTTCAGGTGTCTGATACATCATACACATAGGAATAAAATGAGCACTCTTCATGAGAGTGTCGACTACGACGAAAATCAAGTCATGTCTCCTTGCCATCAGTGGTAATCCAACAATGAAATCCATCGAAATGACCTCCCATTTCGATTCTGGAATAGCGTGTGGTTGTAGTAATCCTGTCGGATGTCTATGTTCAACCTTCACCTATTGACATTATAGACATATTTCCACGTAGTTGACTATGTATTCATTCATTCCTTTCCATACGAATAAGGGTTTAAGATCTACCCTCATCTTCACGACTCCAGGATGAGCCATCTACACTTCTCTATGAGCCGCGTTTAGGATAAAAGTCCTCAACTCGTCATTGGGAGGTACATGAATTCGACTTTTAAATCTCAATAATCCGTCGTTTTCCACAGTAAATCCCTCAAATTTTGGCACCATCATTGTGTTTTGTCCGATAAAATCCTTAACCTCTTTTTACTAGTCATCATCGCACTGTAAAGTTAGAATATTTTTACATAGATTCGTCTGAAGAGGAATCACCAAAAATATGTGTGGTCTTTGAAATCTCAAGGAATAAAAAATGCCTAACAACTCCAAATCATGTGTCACATAGTTCTCCTCATGCCTTCTCAACTTTCTCAATATGTAAGCAATCACTCAACCATCTTGCATAAAGACACCGCCTAAGCCTTCTTGGGATGTGTCATTGCATACCAAGAAGTCTGTGTCCATGTCAGGGACCTGTAGTATTGGTGTTGTCGTCAACAACTTCTTGAGCTTCTGAAATGCCTCCACACATTTCTTGGTCCAAACTAACTTCTTGTTCTTCTTCTACAATTCTGTAATCAGATTTGTTATCTTCAAAAATCCTTCGATGAACTGTCAATAGTATCCCGCTGAACCCATGAAGCTACGCACTTCTGGGACATTCGTCGAAGTAGTCCATTCCATAATAGCCTCGATATTTTCTGTATCTAAAGCGATACCTTCACCGGAGATGACATGCCCTAAGTAGTGAGTCCTTGATTGATAAAACGAGCATTTATATAGTTTCCCGAACAATTTGTTCTCTTGTAGACACTATAGTACCAAATGCAAGAGCTCGTCATGCTCCTCCATCGTCCAAGAATATATCAAAATATTGTCAATGAATACTTGGATGAACTTGTCCAAGTATTCATATTATACCTCGTTCATCAAGCTCATAAATACCCCTGGGGAATTCGTCAATCCAAACAGTAAAACAGTAAACTTGTAATGTCCAAACATCGTCTTAAAGGTAGTCTTAGGAATTTTGTCCTCCTTGATCCATAACTGGTGGTACCCTGATCTCAAGTCGATCTTTGAAAACACCGTCGCACCTTTCATCTGATCAAAAAAATCATCATTCCTTGGCAACGGATACCGATTCTTGATAATTGCCTTGTTCAATTGACGGTAGTCAATGCAGATTCTCCATGACCCATCCTTCTTCCATATGAAAATAACAGGTGCACCCTATGATGACACACTGGCTTGTATAAGTCCTAGGTCCAGCAACTCCTTCAGTTTCATTTTCAACTCCTGTAATTCCGAGGTCAACATCCGATAAGGCGTTCTCACTATCGGTTCAGTTACTGGTTTTAGGTCGATGGTAAATTCCAATTCCCTCTCCGATGGCATCCCAGGTAACTCCTCAGGGAAGACGTCTGCAAACTCTCGCACTACCGAAAGGTTTTCTAGACCTTCCACTACGCCCTTCTCATTTAAAGAAAGGATTTCATATATCTTACATACCTTGTGCATGCTCTTCTGTAGCTGCAAGGAAGAGATGAAACTTAGGGAAAATCCTTGGTTCTGACATACAATCACACACCTTTGTCCCTTGTCATCAACAAATATCAACCATTTTTTCTTACAGTTGAGTATTGCCTCATGCGATTCCAACCAGTCCATACCGATCACGACATCATAAGATCCTAAGATTGTGACATACAATTTTTTCCTTGTGACAAACTCTCCTAGGTTAAGGCTACAACCCGTAACCTTCCCTCCAACCTTCTGTGTGGCTCCTGAAGCCATTTCTACAATTATAAACGCGTCATGTTCGACTGCCTTTACCTTAATTCATTTTAGCACTGTATCAGAAATAAAACTCTCTATAGCACCTAGATCTATCAAAATACTAAGGGTTTGGTCAGTGACGGTACCTAACGTCTCAAGCACATTCGAATGGTGCTCTTCCTGGTGGTTATTCATCGTTGTATGAATCCGATGGGCCTTTCCCAAATCTCCCATGGTAGTTGGTCTAGCTAATACATATGTGGTGCAACCGCTCTACACTCCCCAGAGAAATGGTTGCTCGCACCGGGACCTTCTCTTCACTCGGCCCGAAGAGTACAATACTCTCCTATCTTCCTATTGGAATATCTGCACCCATAGTTTTCTTTACGCAATCCTCCTTCCTATTATTCGGAGGATCGGAACTTCGCTACTCGCGAGTTGAACCGTTATGCATTACCTCCTCGGATCCTCGAGACCCGAGATGTGTCATTCAACGCTGACTTTCTGCCTCCGCTATCGGGACCTCGCTATATCGCGACTTCGCACTTCGCGACAATCAACACTTATGGATCCAACCGCCGATACGCGATGTGTCGAGATGCCGACCTCGCGACCTCGCTCTTTCGCGTCCTCGCTACTCACGAGACTAATCTCTTAGTCCTTCAACTCCTGAGACCCGATGTCCCAAGATCACCTGTCATGTCACCTCGCTGTGATCTACGCTGTCTATGTGATCGTCGGAATATCGCTTCTCGTCCCTTCGTGATTTCCGTGGCCAAGCCTTCCGTCCCTTTCACGCGAAACCCCGAAACGTCCAAATCCACGAGTAGAGTTACACTCCTCGTGATTTCACTTTACGCCCTGCTCTCTTGGACTTCGAAATTCTTCACCTCGACTGTAGACTTCATGTCCACTTTGTTCCTTGATCAATCCCTGAACAAGAAGTGTCTCACAAGACTTGTTCGTCAACCTGCGTCTAGCCTATGCAACCTTCTCACATAAAACTCTTCTCCACTGTCCTTTGATAACTTCGAAGACCTATCTCTTCTGAGCTTCCATGGCTTCAATTCCCTCAGGAAGAAGCTCTTGCACTCACTCCTTGTGGAAAATCTTCAACAACGCCTAAGTGTTGAAGTCTTCTCGACTCTGCGTGCTCACCTGCAGTCACTGTCCAAATTCCATTTTCTCATAATCGCGACCCTGAGTCTTCGTCCAGCCTGCGCACGCCTTGCATGGCTCTGGTGCCAAATTTACACCTCTGAGATGAATAGAACAAAAGCTATCTCTAAGTAAACCCTGCAGTCACGCACTCCTTGCGGACAATTCAACTGCACCCCTTGCAGTAATTCTCTGGTTCACTTAGAGAAACAATTGAAACTCATTCACTCATTCTCTCATATTTCAATTCAACTCTGAAATCACATACACAACATATCAAAGCAAGTGCATAACCAGAAGCACACAATCATGAGCATATCAACATAAATACACAGAGAGTAACACAGCCATGGAATTGAATCAAAGCTTTTCTTATTAATTCAATGTCTATACATGGAGGTTCTTCAAACGCTTCTCTGCGTGCTCTTCTGTTCAGAATGCTTGATCATATTACAATGTACAAAGGAGGGTGTGTATATCCTGTTTCCCTCTCGAGATATAAAGCTATCAAATCTAAAATAAATGTTCTATCTACCTGCATTAAATCTAATAAATGCCTCAGCTACCTAATGACGTGAGCTATCCGCTCAAGGTCCATTTACATATATAAGTGCGCTTCATCAAATCAATACATTAATGTTTTGCGCAACAGTATCAAGGTGCAGTAAAAAAAGAATTTTATGCTGGCTTGTCCAGCTGTCTTCCGCTCGATGTGTTGGCTCGCTTCACGTGTTGTATATGCTCCTGCATCATACTCCCTCGCTTGAAAATTTTCATGGGCTCCTTTCCATGAGCTCCTGCACAGTCTATCCATGCTTCTGGATAACTACTTCTGTCTCCCAACTGGCATCCTCCACTGGGTGGTTTTTCCACTTCACCAGGTATTCAAAGTACTGCTTTCGTCTGGTTTTCTTACCTGCTCGCTTGTCCAGTATACACTCCATCTGTGGCTTCTCTGCTACTGGTAATTGCTTTTGCCACTGGATCACTGGTTCCTCATCTGCTTCTCTAGCCCTGTATGGGTATAAATATGAAACGTTAAATATCAGAGATATCCCGATGCCATCCGACAACTCAATTTCATCTGCGTTTTCTCTTAATTTCTTTAGGACTCTGCACGACCCGATTTTCTTCATCTTCAATTTGTTATATGTCCCCCTTGGGAACCTTTCCTTCCTCAAATGTGCCAGAACAAGATCTCCAACTTCAAACTGAATTTGTCTCCGATGTTGATCTGCTCTGCACTTATACTCTTGATTTGAACCAATCAATCTTTGCTTCACCTGACTGTGAAGTTCCTGCATCGCTTCAGTGAATTTCTCTGCACTAGCGCTGCTAGTCGCAGTCTGTTCTGACTCCCTGAGTTCAGAAACTCCCCTCGGTTGTGTCCCATACACAATCTGAAATGGGCTTCTTCCTATACTTCGATTCACAGAATCATTGTACGCGAACTCTGTCTGTGGTAATATGTTGTCCCAGCTACCATGGTTCTCTGTCACCAGGCTCCTCAGCAAGTCCCCAAGACTTCTGTTGACCACCTCAGTCTACCCGTCTGTCTGTGGATGATAAGTTGAACTAAACGCCAAGTTAGTTCTGATCTTCTTCCATAGCGTCCTCCAAAAATGACCTATGAATTTCGTATCCCTATCCGAGACTATGCTTCTCGGTAATCCATGAAGTCTAACAATCTCTTTAAAAAACAAGTTTGCGATGTGTGTCGCATCGCTGGTATTCTGACATCGATGCCATCTTCGAAAACCTGTCCACCACCATAAAGATGGAATCAACCCCTCTCTGCGTTCTCGGTAGTCCCAATACAAAATCCATGCTTATCGCCTCCCATGGCTTCTCAGGTATGGGAAATGGATGATAAAACTCGGCATTCTGCTTCCAGCCCTTCGAATGCTGACAAATTCAGCATCTGTCAACAAATCGTTTTACATCTGCTCACATGCCTGGCCAAAAATACGATTCACTCAGCTTTGCGAATGTTTTGTCGTGTCCAAAATGACCTGCTAAGCCTCCATTGTGTTTTTCCTTTAGCATATTCTCCCTCATAGAGCAATTTGGAATACACAACTGATTTCCTCAAAACAAAAATCCCTCCCGGATCATGTAGTCTATCCACAGACTCTGATCTCTGAGAACTAGATTCCCAGCTTCTTCGTATGCTTCTCCAAAGTCTGTATCTCCTGCGTACATGTCCTTCAGATTTTCAAAACCCAAGGTCTTGACTTTGAACTCCTGCAACAGCAAACATTTCCTGCTCAAAGCATCAGCCACTTTGTTAGCAGTTCCTGAAATGTGTTTGATCACAAATGTGAAATTCTGCATGTACTCTACCCATTTTGCATGCTTCTAGTTCAACTTATCCCGTTGACTCACGAAATGCAATGCATGATTATCACTGTACAATACAAATTCCTTGGGTATCAAGTAATGCCTCCACTTTTTCAATGCCTGTATAATGGCATAAAACTCTTTATCATATGTGGAGTATTTCAGCTTTGCTTCATCCAGCTTCTCGCTGAAATATGCCACTGGTCTGTCATCCTGACTCAAGACCCCTCCTATGGCATATCCACTCACATCACATTTCACCTGGAATGTCTTATGAAAATCATGCAACACCAGAATTGGTTGCTCTGTGATCTTTCGCTTCAACAGGTTGAAGCTTTTCTTAGCCTCTGTTGTCCAGTGAAAAACCCTATGACACTTCTTCATTGTGTCCATCATCACGGCGCTAATTCCACTGAAATTCCGAATGAAATTTCTGTAGAAACTAGCCAAACCATGGAAACTTCTCACCTCGAAAACATTTCTCGATGATGGCCAATTCTTAATTACCTCCACCTTCTCGGGATCCATCTTCAATTCATTTGCTGATATAACAAAACCCAAGTAAATGAGCTCTTTCTTCATGAAGGAACACTTCTTCATGTTGATCAATAGCTTCTCCTGTTGCAGTATTCTCATCACAATGGCCAAATGTTTCAAGTGCTCAGCCTTCGTCTTACTGAAAATCAGTCTGTCGTCCAGATATACGACAACAAATTTCTCGATGAATTCCCTCAGGACTTCATTCATCAGTCTCATGAATGTGCTCGGCGCATTTGTCAACCCAAACGGCATGACCAACCATTCGTACAAACCTTCGTTTGTCTTGAATGTTGTTTTCCATTCATCACCCTCTTTCATGCGAATCTGGTGATATCCTCTCTTGAGATCAATCTTCGAAAAATAATTTGCCCCACTCAGGCAATCCATCAGATCATCCATTCTCGGCAGTGGAAATTTGTACCTGATGGTTATCTTGTTGATTTCTCTGGAGTCTGTACACATTCTCCAGCCTCCATCCTTCTTCGGACTTAGCACTGTTGGAACAGTACATGGACTCAGACTCTCCCTGACCAGCCCTTTATCCAATAAATCTTGGACCTGGTTCTTAACCTCCTCATTCTCTTGAGGTGTCAACCTGTACGCTTCTTTATTCGACAAACTTGCTCCAGGTATGAGGTCGATATGGTGACTCACACTCCTCATCGGTGGCAACGAACGAGGTAATTCGTCCACGATGATATTAGCGAACTCATCCAGCAGTTCCTGAATCTCATCTGGAAAGTCGTCCACTCTTGTGCTAGTCAGGACAATTCTCGGTTTCCTGACCACAAAGAATTGTGGATCTTCCTTCTTCTCCATTTCTGTGAGAAGATCCTTCCCACTCATGAAAAGTATGGTATTTCTCACTTCCGGCTTCACTTCTTTATCCTTTATTGGAAGCAACCTGTGTGTTCTCCCATCCTTCTCCAAAGTGTATGTGTTCATTCTTCCGTCATGAACCACATTTCTGTCATATTGCCATGGTCTACCCAGCAATATATGACATACATCCATGGGAATGACATCACATAGAATCTGATCATAATAATTCCCAATTTTGAACTCGACTAAACACTGTTTAGTGACACTTACCCGATGTCCTTTTTGCAGCCACGAGACTTTATATGGACTCGGGTGCTTAGACGTCTTCAGCTCCAATTTCTCCACAATCTCGGTTGAAATGAGATTATCGGTGCTTCCGCTGTCAACTATGACCTTGAATTTTTTGTCCTTGGCTGTGCAAGCCGTCCTGAACAGTCTGCTCCTCTGTACTAAGCTTTCCACCTCTTTCTCAGGTGTCAAAAGGACCTTATGCATTCCAAGCGACCTCCCATTGTCTGCATCTTCGTTCTCAGCATCACGCCTCTGAGCTTCAGTGATGTGAGTTTCTCCTGCATCTTTCTTCTTCTCTGGACACTCAAATGACTTGTGCCCATTTTTCCCATATGTAAAACATGTGATCACTCCTCCTCTTCCTCTACCTCGACCTCTAGTACGAGGAAGTGTGTTTGCATCAGCATAATCCCCTCGCTGATCATTCTGCTGTCCTCTCGGCTCAACATATGGTTGCCTCTGCGAGGTTCCGCCTCTTTCAATCTTACCTTGAGGTTTCTTCCACTCCTCTGTGGGATTCTAGAATTTCTCCTGGGCAACTGCCTTGCCTTTGGGCTGACTCCTACCTCGCCCTCGCTGTCCTTTCTTTCGGCTCAACTTCTCTTCGGCTTTTAGAGCCATCTGGTACGCATCCTCAATTGTTCGGATGGTAACCATGCTTAATTCATCCTGAATGTCATACCTCAACCCATTCAGGTACCTTGCTACCTTCTCATCATCGCTCTCTCGATGACCTGCTCTGATATTGAGCTTGTAAAACTCTTCGGTGTATTCCTTCACCGTCATCAACTTTTGTCTCAGGTTCTGCATTCGCCTGAACAGTGTGATCTGGTAATCTCTGGGGATGAACTTCGCTTTCATATTCGCGATCATCCTATCCCATCTTTTAATCTTCTGTTTTCCTTTGGAACGTCTATCTTCCTGTAGCTCATCCCACCATAAGGCTGCATGTCCTTTCAACTTTGTGACAGCATGCCTTACCTTCTTATCCTCTTCGATATCCTCATAATTGAAGTAAGTGTCAAGAGCTCGGATCCAGTCCAGTAACTCTTCTGCATCCAGGCTTCCTTCATAGACTGGAATGTCCATTTTGGTCTTGGAACTCATCCTGGAAATGGCTTTGATCAATCGCTCGGTTGATGCATCCTCTGCTGTGACTTCTTCTCCATGTCCAGCTTCTTCTTCGACCTCGGAATCACTAAGATCCCCTGCACCGACTCTGCGTCTTTGTGCAGTCTCCATCTCCTCAAGCCTTTCTCGGAGCTCTCTCATCTGGCGCTCCATTTCTGGATTCCCTGTCGGCCTGCCTCTTCTTCTCACCTCCCTGTCCTCTGGGTCTGGTGATTGTCTCTCCCTTCTGGGCGGCATGATGTTTTCTCTTCTCCGCTATAGAAAGAAAAGAACTATTCCCTCTCTGATACCACTCTGGTGCAACTTCTCTACACTCCCCGGAGAAACGGTCACTCGCACCAGGACCTTCTCTTCACTCGGACCAAAGAGTACAATACTCTCCTATCTTCCTATCGGAAGATCTGCACCCACAGTTTTCTTTACGCAATCCTCCTTCCTATTATTCAGAGGATCGGAACTTCGCTACTCGCGAGTTGAAACGTTATGCATTACCTCCTCGGATCCTCGAGACCCGAGATGTGTCAGTCAACGCTGACTTTCTACCTCCTCTATCGGGACCTCGCTATATCGTGACTTCGCACTTCGCGACAATCAACACTTATGGCTCCAACCGCCGATACGCGATGTGTCGAGATGCCGACCTCGCGACCTCGCTCTTTCGCGTCCTCGCTACTCATGAGACTAATATCTTAGTCCTTCAACTCCCGAGACCTGATGTTCTGAGATCACCTGTCATGTCACCTCGCTGTGATCTACGCTGTCTATGTGATCGTCAGAATATCGCTTCTCGTCCCTTCGTGATTTCCGTGGCCAAGCCTTCCGTCCCTTTCACGCGAAACCCCGAAACGTCCAAATCCACGAGTAGAGTTACGATCCTCGTGATTTCACTTTACGCCCTGCTCTCCTGGACTTCGAAATTCTTCACCTCGACTGTAGACTTCATGTCCACTTTGTTCCTTGATCAATCCCTGAACAAGAAGTGTCTCACAAGACTTGTTCGTCAACCTGCGTCTAGCCTATGCAACCTGCTCACGCACAACTCTTCTCCACTGTCCTTTGATAACTTCGAAGACCTATCTCTTCTGAGCTTCCATGGCTTCAATTCCCTCAGGAAGAAGCTCTTGCACTCACTCCTTGTGGAAAATCTTCAACAACGCCTAAGTGTTGAAGTCTTCTCGACTCTGCGTGCTCACCTGCAGTCACTGTCCAAATTCCATTTTCTCATAATCGCGACCCTGAGTCTTCGTCCAGCCTGCGCACGCCTTGCATGGCTCTGGTGCCAAATTTACACCTCTGAGATGAATAGAACAAAAGCTATCTCTAAGTAAACCCTGCAGTCACGCACTCCTTGCGGACAATTCAACTGCACCCCTTGCAGTAATTCTCTGGTTCACTTAGAGAAACAATTGAAACTCATTGACTCATTCTCTCATATTTCAATTCAACTCTGAAATCACATACACAGCATATCAAAGCAAGTGCATAACCAGAAGCACACAATCATGAGCATATCAACATAAATACACAGAGAGTAACACAGCCATGGAATTGAATCAAAGCTTTTCTTATTAATTCAATGTCTATACATGGAGGTTCTTCAAACGCTTCTCTGCGTGCTCTTCTCTTCAGAATGCTTGATCATATTACAATGTACAAAAGAGGGTGTCTATATCTCGTTTCCCTCTCGAGATCTAAAGCTATCAAATCTAAAATAAATGTTCTATCTACCTGCATTAAATCTAATAAATGCCTCAGCTACCTAAGGACGTGAGCTATCTGCTCAAGGTCCATTTACATATACAAGTGCGCTTCATCAAATCAATACATTAATGTTTTGCACAACAGTATCAAGGTGCAATCAAAAAAGAAGTTTATGTTGGCTTGTCCAGCTGTCTTCCGCTCGATGTGCTGGCTCGCTTGACGTGTTGTAGATGCTCCTGCATCAAGATGCTCTGGTCCTCTCCACTAGGTAGTCACACTGGTAATGTGTCTCTCCACATGTCCAACACCCTTTCTTCGATCTAGTACTCCTGGTACCTGAAGTAGAATCTGACGACCCACTGGCTTGGAACCCTGGTCTGTTATGTTAAACAAACCTAAACTATTATTGTTGCGGTCGACATTGCTGATGGTTTTGTGGTCTTCGATAAGGATCAACTGTTGAGGTGTTGGTCATCAGGGTGTAGTGAAGGTGGATCCTCTCGAAGTGCCTTGATACCCTGGTGCATGCCTAGCTAGTGTCTGATGTTGTTGCACCCCAGAGGATGCATGTCCCACTGGTCTCACTGGATTCCTTCTATGACCCCCACTAATAAGATCCTCCTCTACTATGAGGGCCTTCTGGACAACATCATGCAAGATTTGAGGCATCAGAATCCTCACCTTTGCACAAATGCTCACATTAAGTCCGAACATGAACTTTTTGACCTTAAGTTTCTCGGTATTTAGGTGAGGAGCATACCAAAGAAGATCCATAAAATGGGCCTCGTGCTCGAGCACCATACGGTCACCCTATTGCAAGGCGTTGAACTCGTTGATTTGATTCTCAATGAATTCCTCAAATAGATACCTCTCCCAGAACTGTTCCTTGAACAGTTCCCATGACACGTCTTCGACGACCATGCTCAATTGTGGCAGGAGTGTCTTCCACCATAGAAGAGTTCTCCCCTTTAGTTCAAAGGCCACCATGCAAACCTTCATTTTAGAGGTATAGTTGTATAATGCAAATCACATCGCCATATTCTCCAACCATGCCTCGACGGCTATGCCATCTGGGGCACCAAATAACTCAGGAAATTTGACCTTCTCAAGTTCGTGGTGAATGCTACCAGTATCGACCGGAGCACACGGTGGACCCTCAGAAGATGTCGGTGCCCTAGCCTCATCTCTATCTAAACAACTGTTCAGAGCCTTAGACATCCTCTGAAAGGACCTCATCATCCCAACCACATCACCCATAGCTATTTGTTCCTTCCTGACAACTTGTTCGTCTCCCTGGGGCTTAGACCCCTTAGGCATGGATGCTACTATGGGTATCACACCTCCTCCCCTAGCACCCCATTGTCTACCTGCGCACCATCCTCTAACCATTATTACTGTAACGTCCCGCTCTGGTGCACTGAGCGAACTTATTCTTTGAGGACACTTGCTCGCAAGTAATCTGGATTATTATGCTATTAAAAATTTTGATTTTGATTATGAGGTTTTATGGGATGATGACATGTTGTTTTACCACCTCGACATAGACAGGTGCTATTGACTCGGTTTTACTAAGTGTGCAGTATTTTGGACCTCGAGGATGCAGAGGCATTGATGGAACCCCTTGGACTCTAGATAGAGTCAGTGATTGTACCATTGGGGTTTGATTGTTTTACTGTGATATTAGTGCATCTGATTAGATGATATGATATGGATATGTTCTGACATGATTTGTCGATGATGCAGGATGACAATAGCTTGCCGACTAGACTCACATGTGGAGTAAAGGGGTCACGCACGACTACCAGAGATGTTGAGGGAGCGGTGTGGACAATAGCCCTACCACAACCTACTAACACTCTCGTCGTGGCTCAAACTGTAGGTTAACGTTTACATAGTTCGAGAGGACCCACGATGTTGTGAGGGAAGATTGCGACAGTCTCTCACGATGATTCTAAGGGGCGCGCAATAAGGCAGGGGCCTTATTCCTGTTAATGCCCACGTTTTTGCTTTTCAATTCATCAAATTTCCTGCTGTGAAAGACCATGATTTGAAAATTAAAAACAGATTGTGTTGCATGCTGAAATCACCCACAATTTTATCCATTTAAATCACAACTTTACTTGCCGGAATGACCACGTTTTTGATAATCAGAAATTGACTGTGTTGCTATAGAAATCATCCACGATTTTATCCATTTAAATCACAACTTTACTTGTTGGAATGACCACGTTTTTTATAATCAGAAGTTGATTGTGTTGTTGTAGAAATCATCCACTATTTTATCCATTTAAATAACAACTTTACTTGTCGGAATGACCACGTTTTTGATAATCAGAAGTTGATTGTGTTGCTGTAGAAATCACCCACGATTTTATCCATTTAACTCACAACTTTACTTGTTGGAGTGACCACGTTTTTTATAATTATAAATTGACTGTGTTGTCGTCTTAATTGTCCATGACTTGCCTTAATCATTGCTTGAGTTGTTGTTGACTGACCACGAGTTGGTCCTTCTATAGTTTTGTTTGTCCCTTTTATCCTCCACATTGAACGCATACCCAGCATTCTCTCTGCCAAGCTTTAATTACCACAACAATGTTACTAGCCATGTTGATTATCATGTTAACTGCAATAATAAATGTTATTTTGTTGCCTTATTAATTACTAGAATAATTGTTGTAGCAATGTTAATGGTTAGCAGCCTCCCTTTTTCTGTTAAAGGCCATGTTAATTGCAATATGAAATTTTATATTTTTGCCTTATTAATTGCCAGAACAATTGCTACAACAATGTTATTGGTCAGTAGATTCCTTCTATTGATTAAATGCCACAACGAGTTAAATAGTTAACAGTTATATAAATTGCCTAGTTATTGCGCTATGAATGGTTATGTTAACAATCATACAAATTGCCTTGTTAATGTTATGTGAATTGTATGTTAACTAGAATGTTCAATGCCTTGTTATTGCTATATTACTTATTATGAAAACAGTCATGTAAACTATCTTGTTAATTCTATATTAATTGTCATGTAACTACTATGATATTCACCTAGTTAAATTGCTACAACATTGTTAATAGTTAGTAGTTCCCTTCTCTATGATAGTAGACCGCTAGCATTGTTAGTTCGATCAATATAGCTAGACTAAATGTTGAGATTTGATTTCTTATAAGTGCTAATGGTAGCATTCCACTTTAAGAATGTTAATGTTGTTATTCAAGTTTATGGCTAGTTGGATGGAGATTCAGATTAATATAGAATTGTCCATTTAGGTTGTAATAAATATTAAAATTTGTATGGTGAGTAAAGACTAGATTGCAAATTTTAGGCTTGCTAATTTTGATATGTAATTGATGTTAGTTGGATTTATATATATCACCTAATTGGTACTCAGACACACTAAATTGAGTCATAATTCATGTTAAGTTCGGTTGGTAACTCGTTGACTAATGGAATTTAGAATGGTTAATTGATCTGTAACTAACGCCAATTTAAATCATAGATATTGAACTTTTAGCCTTGATTAATGGTTGGGTTGTTGAAGAAGTCGTTTTTAGCTTGCGCTTCCTATTGAGGGTGTTGTTGTTCATTTTAATTAATGTTTGTACTTGGTTTTGTAAACATTTAATGTGTTTGGTTTCTCACTATAAGGGTTCTAGTTACTTGTGTAATTAATTTTGGGTGTGTGGGGTTGTTAGGATGATTGTCCTTAGCTTAGTAGGTTGTGTCTGCTTGTGTCGGGCGGGATGTAGACACCTCCTTTTTCCTTGGAACAGTCGTCAGCCTTGAGACCTTAAATGGTCAAAATCGATGGGAACCTGGGCTTGAGCGTTGCTTATGTGTCCTGGAGGTCCTAACCATTGCAGGGTAGGATGAGCGAGTAGTCCTTCTTATTCTTCATCGGTTGAATGTCATACATTGCTTCCAGGTGCTTGATGTGATTTTATGTTAGGTCGTTATGTTTGTTGTGGCGTGAGTTGCATGCATTTTGTTCGTCATCATGTTGCGATGTTGAGTATAATGTCATTATAACCTTCCTACATCCACACACAAAAAAAAAAAAAAATTACACTTGTTATGTGAGGCTTGTTGTCATAACGAAATGGGAGGTTCTTTACATATGGTATTAGAGCGGGTTCAACCTGCGACTTGGGATCACTACGACTTTCGTTGATATGATTTGATTATAATGTTGTTAATTGAGTTGACTTGTATTCATGCAAGTAATCATGGTTAGAAGACACTATGGAGGAAGATGACGGGGCGCTAGGGGAGGATGCGTGACGCCTCCAGTAGCATCCACGCCTGAGGGGTCTAACCCCCAAGGAGATGAACAGGTTGTGAGGTAGGAGCAGATAGAATTTGGTGATGTGGTCGGAATGATGAGATATTTTCAGCGCATGTTTGAGGCACTAATCATCCTTTTGGACAGAGATGAGACCAGGGCGCTGGCACCCCCTGAGGTTCCACCATGCGCTCTGGTCGGTACTGGTAGCATTCACCATGAACTAGAGAAGGTCAAATTTCCTGAGTTCTTTGGTGCCCCGGATGGCGCAGCCACTGAGGCATGGTTGGAGAATATGGCGATGTGCTTTTCACTTCGCGACTATAACTCCAACATGAAGGTCCGCATGGCAGTCTTCCAACTGAAAGGAAGCACTCTTTTATGGTGAAAGATGCTCCTACCGCAGTTGAACATGGCCGTCGAAGACGTGTCATGGGAACTGTTCGAGGAACAGTTTCCAGAGAGGTACCTTTCAGAGGAATTCATTGAGTGTCATCTCAATGAGTTCAACGCCTCACAATAGAGTGGTTGTATGGTGCCCGAGTACGAGGCCCATTTTATGGAGTTGCTCCAGTATTCTCTGCACCTTAACACTGATAAACTTAAGGTCAACAGGTTTTTTTTCGACCTTAACATAATCATACGTGCAAAGGTCAGGTTTTTGATGCCTCAAACCTTGCATGTTGTCGTCCAGAAGGCCCTCATAGCAGAGGAGGAGCTTATCAGTAGGGGTCAGACCAGGACTCGAGTGAGACCAGCAGGGCAGGTGTCTTTTGGAGCACAACAGCATCAGACACCAGCCAGACATACACTGGGAAAGATCTTAGGATCTTATGATGTCATAATTGGTATGGACTAGTTGGAATCGCATGAGGCGATACTCAACTGTAAAACAAAATGGTTGAGCTTGGTTGATGATGAGGGATAGAGACGTGTCATTGTAGGACAAAACTAGGGAGTTTCATTGAGGTTCATCTCTTCCTTATAGCTACGGAAGAGCATGCGCAAGGGGTGCAAGCTTTATGCGATCCTTGTGTTAAACGAGAAGGGATGAGCGGAAGGTTTAGAACACCTTCCAGTGGCGAGAGAGTTTGCGGACGTATTTCTGGAGGAGTTACCTGGGATTTCGCCGGAGAGGGAATTGGAGTTTACTATAGACCTAAAACTGGGAACAAAACCGATAGCTAGAACGCCTTATCGGATGTCAACCCCGGAATTACAAGAGTTAAGAATGAAACTGAAGGATTTGTTGGACCTGGGACTGATACATCCTAGTGTGTCACCATGGGGTGCACTTATTATTTTCATACGAAAGAAGGATGGGTCATGGAGGCTCTGCATTGACTACCGTCAATTGAAGAAGGCCACGATCAATAATCAATATCCGTTGCCGAGGATTGATGATCTATTCGATCAAATGAAGGGCACGACGGTGTTCTCAAATATCGATTTGTGATCAGGGTATCACCAGTTATACATTAAGGAATATGACGTCCCTAAGACCTCCTTTAAGATGAGGTTTGGACATTACGAGTTTACTGTTTTACCGTTTGGACTGACAAACTCCCTAGGGGTATTTATGAGTTTGATGAATGGGGTGTTCCGTGAGTACTTGGATAAGTTCGTCCAAGTATTCATTGATGATATTTTGATTTACTCTCGGACGACAGAGGAGCATGACAAGTACTTGCGCTTGGTACTACAGTGTCTAGGAGAAAAAAATTGTATGGGAAGTTATCCAAATGCTCATTTTATCAATAGAAGATCCACTACTTAGGGCACGTCATCTTCGGTGAAGGTATCACTGTGGATCCAGCAAAGTTCAAGGCCATTATCGAATGGTCTGCGCTGACGAATGTCCCAGAAGTGCATAACTTCATGGGTTTAGTAGGATACTATTGACGGTTCGTCGAGGGGTTTTCAAAGATAGAAAATCTGATCACAGAATTGCAGAAGAAAAACCAGAAGTTTGTTCGGACCGAGAAATGCGCGGAATCATTTTGGAGGCTCAAGGAGTTGTTGACAACAACACCAATACTAAAGGTCCCGGACATGGACACAGACTTCTTGGTATTCACTGACACATCCAAGGAAGGCTTAGGCGGAGTCTTGATGCAAGACGGACGAGTAATCATTTACATTTCGAGGAAATTGAGAAGGCATGAGGAGAACTATGCGACACACGATTTGGAGTTGTTAGCCATCGTATATGCCTTGAAGTTTTGGATACACTACCTTGTTGGATGAAAATTTGAACTAAAGACTGACCATTGTGGACTACAACACATCTTTACGCAAAGTGACTTGAATGCGTGCCAACGACGTTGGTCAGAAATGTTTAGTGAGTATGAATTCAAGATTACTTACATAAAAGGAACAGTGAATCGAGTGGCAGACGCATTGAGTCTGAGACCACACATATTTTTGGTGCTACCTCTTCAGACGAATCTACGTGAAAATATTCTAACCTTACAGCGTGACGATGACTGGTACAAAGAGGTCGAGGGTTTTATCGGACAAAACACAATGATGGTACCACAATTTGAAGGATTTTCAGTTGATAGCAATGGTTTATTGAGGTTTAAAAATTGGATCTACATACCACTGAATGATAAGTTGAGGATGTTGATCCTAAGCGAGGCTCATAGAGAAGTTTACATGGCTCACCTGGGAGTCACGAAGATGAGGACAGACCTTAAACCCTTATTCTTTTGGAAGGGAATGAAGACAGACATAGTCAACTATGTGGCCAGATGTCTAGAATGTTAGCAGCTAAAGGCTGAACATAGACACCCAACAGGATTACTACAACCACACATTATTCCGGAATCGAAATGGGAGGTTATTTCGATGGATTTTATTGTTGGATTTCCATTGACGACAAGGAGACATGACTCGATTTTCGTAGTAGTAGACACTCTGACGATGAGTGCTCACTGTATTCCTGTGCATATGACGTATCAGGCACCTAACATAGCTAGAGTTTTCATCAGTGATATTGTGAGGCTACATGGCGTGCCTAAGAGGATTATATTCGATCGAGGATCAGTGTTTACTAGACGATTTTTGACAAGTTTCCAAGAGGCCTTGGGAACCCAACTTAACTTTAGTAATGCGTATCACCCGGAGACTGACGGGAAGACCGAACGAACAAACCAGACCTTGAAGGACATGTTGTGCATGTACGTGATGGACCAACAAAAGTGTTGGGAAGAATGATTTCCACTAGTGGAGTTCACTTACAAGAACAGTTACCAGAGCACCATTAAGATGGTGCATTTCGAGTTTCCTTATGGGTGACCATGTCAGATGCCTTTGAGTTGGGATTGGCTTAAGGATAGGGTGCTGGTAGGCCCAGAAGCGATCCAAGAAATGGAAGATAAAATGAAAACAATAAGAAAAAGGATTAAAGAAGTGCAGGATCGACAAAAGAGTTATGTCGATGCGCACCGTGTCGACCGTAGTTACGAGGTCGACGATCGAGTCTTCTTGTGGGTTAAACCGCGTAAAAGTTTGATCAAGTTTGGGAAGGGAGCTAAACACTCTCCTAGGTTCATGGGACCTTTCAAGATTTTGGAGAGAAAGGGGTCCGTGGCCTATCAACTAGCCTTGCCTGATTCTTTGAGGCATATGCACGACGTTTTTCATCTATCTGTTTTGAGACATTATATTAGTGATCCTATGCATGTTATTGACATGAGTTCCTTGAAAGTATCGGATGAGGGGGTGCTCACAGCCAAGTCGATCCATATCTTGGATCATTGCGTTCAACAGCTACAACGTCAAACGATAGAGCAGGTCAAGTTCTAGTGGGACAATTATAGTCCGCACTTGACGACCTGGGAGGATGCATATGATATGCGCTAGCAGTTTCCATTTTTGTTTGATAGATAGACATATGATACTGTGATACACTTTATTTTGGCATATATACTGTGAAACTTCAGGATGAAGTTTGGACCAAGAGGGGGTGTATGTAACATCTCACTCTGGTGCACTGAGCGAACTTATTCTTTGAGGACACTTTCTCGCAAGTGATCCAGATTATTATTCCATTAAAACTTTTGATTTTGATTATGAGGCATTATGGGATGATGACATGTTGTTTTACCACCTCGACATAGACAGGTTCTATTGACTCAGTTTTACTAAGTGTGCAGGATTTTGGACCTCGAGGATGCAGAGAAATCAATGGAACCCCCTTGGACTACGGATCGAGTCGGGGAGTGTACCATTGGGGTTTGATTGTTTTATTGTGATATTAGTGCATATGATTAGATGATATGATATGGATATGTTCTGACATGATTTGTCAATGATGCAGGCTAATTGTCGACCTATGGATCTCAACACCCTTCTTTTCTGTGCGAGGATGATGAGCGAAGGATGAACCTATTAGCCGTCTACCCTTGATGTTTTTCCCTGCTTGATTGTTGATTCCGCCATCTGGAAACGACCTCTGCATGTGGATTATCTTGTGTCCTGGTTGGTTTTCTCTATGCCTTGATTGATAGAACCCCTGCAATCATTCCATGACCGTTCCCATTGGACCCTTGCGTTCTCTTACTATTTTTTGCGCTGTAGTGGGGTATTCTAGCAATGAAAAATGAAATGAATTCATCTCTGCATTTTACATTGGGTATTCTAGCAATGAAAAACGAAATGATTTCTGGTCTGCATTTTTATTTTCGGTATTCTGGCAATGAGAAACGAAATGAATTCATCTCTACATTTTACATTGGGTATTCTGGCAATGAAAAACGAAACGAATTCATCTCTACATTTTACATTGGGTATTCTGGCAATGAAAAACGAAATGATTTCTGGTCTGCATATTTCTTTTGTATTCTGGCGATGGAAAAGAGGAATTATTCTTGTCTGGATTTCGTTTTACCTTTGTGGAAATTTTTCCCTTGATGAAGACTATGTTTTTCTTTAAAAGTTTGCTGCCATTTGATTCTTGTTAATGCCCATGTTTTTGATTTTCAATTCATCAAATTTCTTGCTATGAAAGACCACGATTTGGAAATTAAAAACGGACTGTGTTGCATGCTGAAATCACCCACAATTTTATCCATTTAAATCACAACTTTACTTGCTGAAATGACCACATTTTTGATAATCAGAAGTTGACCGTGTTGATGTAGAAATCATCCACGATTTTATCCATTTAAATCACAACTTTGCTTGCCGGAATGACCATGTTTTTGATAATTAGAAGTTGATTGTGTTGCTGTAGAAATCATCCATGATTTTATCCATTTAAATCACAACTTTACTTGCTGGAATGACCACGTTTTTTATAATCAGAAGTTGACTCTGTTGTTGTAGAAATCACCCACGATTTTATTGATTTAAATCACAACTTTACTTGTTGGAGTGACTACGTTTTTTATAATTAGAAATTGACTGTGTTTTCATCTTAATTGACCACGGCTTGCCTTAATCATTTCTTGAGTTGTTATTGACTGACCACGAGTTGGTCCTTCTGCAGTTTTGTTTGTCCCTTTTATCCTCCTTAACATTGAACACATACCTAGTGTTCTCTCTGCCAAGATTTAATTACCACAACAATGTTACTAGCCATGTTGATTATCATGTTAACTGCAATAATAAATGTTATTTTGTTGCCTTATTAATTACTAGAATAATTGCTGCAACAAGGTTAATGGTTAGCATCCTCCTTTTTTCTGTTAAAGGCCATGTTAATTGCAATATGAAATGCTATATTTTTGCCTTATTAATTGCCAAAACAATTGCTACAACAATGTTATTGGTCAACAGATTCCTTCTATTGATTAAATGCCACAACGAGTTAAATAGTTAACAGTTATATAAATCGCYTGGTTATTGYGCTATGAATGGTTATGTTAACARTCATACAAATTKCCTTGTTAATGTTATGTTAATTGTATGTTAACTAGAATGTTAAATGCCTTGTTATTGCTATATTACTTATTATGAAAAYARTCATGTAAACTATCTYGTTMATGCTATATTAATTGTCATGTAACTGCTATGATAATCACCTTGTTAAATTGCTACAACACTGTTAATAGTTAGCAGTTCCCTTCTCTATGATAGTAGATCGCTAGCATTGTTATTTCGATCAATATAGCTAGACTGCATGTTGATATTTGATTTCTTATAAGTGCTAATGGTAGCATTCCACTTTAATAATGTTAATGTTGTTATTCAAGTTTATGGCTAGTTGGATGGGGATTCAGATTAATATAGAATTGTCCATTTAGGTTGTAATAAATATTAAAATTTGTATGGTGAGTAAAGACTAGATTGCAAATTTTAGACTTGCTAATTTAGATATGTAATTGATGTTATTTGGATTTATAAATATCGCCTAATTGGTAACTCAGAAACACTTAATTGAGTAGTAATTCATGTTAAGTTCAGTTGGTAACTCGTTGACTAATGGAATTTAGACTGGTTAATTGATCTGTAACTAACACCAATTTAAATCATAGATATTGACCTTTTAGCCTTGATTAATGGTTGGGTTGTTGACAAATTCATTTTTAGCTTGCGCTTCTTGTTGAGGGTGTTGTTGTTCATTTTAATTAATGTTTTTACTTGGTTTTGTAAACATTTAATGTGCTTGGCTGCTCACTGTAAGGGTTCTAGTTAGTTGTGTAATTAATTTTGGGTGCGTGGGGTTGTTAGGATGATTGTCCTTAGCTTAGTAGGCTTGGTCTGCTTGTGTCAAGAGGGATGTAGACACCTTCGTATTCCTCAGAACAGTTGTCAGCCTTGACACCCTAAATGGTCAAAATTGATGGGAACCTGGGCTTGAGCGTTGCTTATGTGTCCTGGAGATCCTAACCATTACAGGGTAGGATGGGCGGGTAGTCATTCTTATTCTTCATCGATTGAATGTCGTACATTTCTTCCAGGTGCTTGATGTGCTTTTATGTTATGTCATTATGTTTTTTGTGGCGTGAGTTTCATGTGTTGTGTTCGTCGTGGTGTTGTGATGTTGAGTATAATGTCATTATTACCTTCCTACATACACACACAAAATAAAAAAAATAAAAAATGCACTTGTTATGTGAGGCTTGTTGTCGTAACGAAATGGGAGGTTCTTTACAATTACCTGCACAATTACACATCAATTTAATTAGTGACATTATAATCAAATATCTAATCAAGTAAGTTGTAGTGAACCCAAGTTGTGGTTCGAACTAGCTCTGATACCATATGTAATGACCCCTGTCTTTATGACAACATACGACGCATAACAAGTGCAATTTTTTTTTTTTTAAACGGGGAGGTAATAACAACAACAGTCAATCAACGCAACTCGATGAAAAACACATCACATGCAATCTAGGAAATAAACAACAAAACCACCCAGCATACTATCACATCATGCAATTGGATGCAACATGCAAAAATCAAATAGAAAAAATAAAAATGACTACCCGCTCATCCTACCCTGCAAGGTTATGACCTCTAGGACACATAAGCAATGCTCAAGCCCAGGTTCCCATCGATTTTGACCATTGAAGGTCTCAAGACTGGCGACTATTCTGAGGAACAAGGAGGTGTCTACATCCTGCCTATCTCAAGCAAGACCACACCTACTAAGATCAAGGAAACATCAATCATTCCAAATGCAACAACTTTAATCAAGGCGAAACATAAACTAGAACCTTGATGAAAAGAGAGAAACACATCAAATCATGCGATTTCATAACAATCACCATACGTCAATTCCAAATCGTCATCATCAGGAAGTTCATGACCCAAGGCCAGGTCATTGTACGCATCTCTTGATTAGAGGGCACAATGATCCTTTCATCAGAGATCATGGCACTGCCATGCGATAGGAGTGATAGTGACCAAGGTGCAACATAACATATCTAGACCTTCATCCCAAGAAAAATCCAATCTCAACCTAAAGTTAAGAGAATATAATAACACTTACCTACCTTATTTTAAAATATACTAAGGCTTATCCATGCTTACTTAAAGTATCACAATACTTAACTTTAAATATAACAATGCCTTTGTTTAATATCACAAAGCTTAACTTAAATACAACAATGCTTTTCTTCAAAATAAAATACATTAGTGCTTTTCTTAAATTATAATATAAACAATGTTTTTCTTAATTTATAAAAAGCATAACTTACTTAGTACCAATTGTAAAAACAATACAAATCCATTAAAGGAAACTACACTCCCCACTGCCATTATTGGCACAGTTTATAATCCACCTAGCGTTGTTAAAACAATATCATTTTCCTGCCAATACAAGGCGTTGTTCTAAAACAATTAAATAAACATTAAAAGTGTACATTGTCATTATATGGCGCAGTCGTAAGGAAACATGTTATCACAACAATGTTATTATGGATTAGGACTAACATTAATCTAATAAAATAAATTCTAAAAATATTATACGATCTTTTTGCATATAACATAGAATAATACTATCATATAAGATAGAATAATTCTATAAAAACATTTTTAAATAAAGCTGTAAAAATAAATTAATAAACTTGGACATTCCCAATGATATAAAAAACTTGAGTATTGAATATTAAGAGCCTACCCATTAAATAAAAAAAAACATTTTACTATCAAAGATGTATACCAATTCATACATGTTAATAATCATTGTATTGGATAAATAACAAGTTTGTCAATAATTTGTGATCCTTATACCCATAAAATCCGTCAATAAGATCTTTAAAACCCACTCATTACATTTTCTTATTCACATTATAATAGAAGTCAATATGTTGTAATCATTTCATTCAAATAATTCTTTTGATATTGTTCAGATTTATTGGCTAGCTTTATTTGTACTCTTAAATGGCATATAGTCGTGCTATAAAAAAAACAATAAAATTTACTCAGCCATTATTAAAAAAAATGAAACAAGAAAACGGTTAAGTCTCCAGGCTTGCACACTCCAATTAAATCAGTAAAATGGGAATGAAACTAAAACTGGTAATACAACATTTACCAGCTCTCAGAGTTGAGATTCTCATAAGGAAACGTTTTCAACAATTAAAATGATGGCTAGAATTAATGAATGGCCAACTGTCAGAACTTAAATTTCATAAAACCCAAGGAACAACCACTTCCATTTACTGTCAAATCGGGAAACCGTTGGGTAGAGAAACGAGGTGAAAGAGGAAAAAAAATGAGATTAAAGTCTGCACAGAGAGGTTGGGCATACTTCCATCTTGGGAAAAAATGAATTTATTGTTGCGCTGAGATGTTGGGAAAGGTAAAAGGTCTGAGTTCTGGAAGTGCTATATATTTTCTTGATCAGAACCTTCGCATCTGATGAAACTTTTATCTCTGTTATTGAATCGTGGAAGCTCCAATATGGCATGTAAGGACAGGTTAAGCTAGGAACAAAATGGAAAACAAAGGAGAATTGATGTTGGTAGTGGAAATTCGATCCTTAGGTGAACATTTTAACTGTATAAAATTACTCCTCACAACTGTCTCGCTAATGGTGATGATAATCATTGTAATTAGTTGGTAGAAATAAATTATACAAGAATCTAATAATAAAGTTGACAAATTGAAACTGTTCGAGCCATCGATGCTTAATGAGGATCCAACAGAACCAATGTTTCCAACAAGAACTGACTCGATAGTACACTAACATGAAGAGTTACTAGAAGGCACTATCTTGCAGAGGAAGGTTTGCAAAACCAAAAGAGGATCACAGGAACTATTGCATATCGGGTTAAGAGGGAAGTGCAAGGCAACTGACTCAAAGTCGACTTGGGACTCAACCTTTGATTCAAAGACTGTTCAAAAATGAAAATTACATAAAATATGACAATTTAATTTAATTTATATATTTATATCTTTATACCATCGATACCTAGTGCTGAAAAGAACGTTTAGAATTCTTATAGCGAGAGGCAGTTTGATGTAGTCCGCTAGTTGTAAAATTTGTAAGATTAAAATTAAAGGCTTTGTAGGTTAATTATGCAGGCATCCTCCAGACAATTCAACCATGTTTGGAAACCAAATGCATACTGAGTCAACAAAAAAACAAAGAAGATAAAAGGGGAGGCACAGAGATACAAATATCGAAGGCGCGGAGTTTTAAAAACATACCAACACACATATAAGGAGATAAGTAATCACAGCGAGAAAAAAGGCATCTAAACAAAAGTTGGTCACTAAGTAGAACAAGAAGGCATTAGGAAATCAAGGGGGTTTCAGGAGATTTCAAAGGTGGTCTCACACTGACTGGGCAAGGTCATGTAGCGAATTAAAGAGAGAAGAACATAAAAATTCACCCATAGATCCAGAAATCATTTTCCATATTCCATCTAATATAAAACCACATAAAACTTAACTAATTACACTTGTGAAATTAGACATGCATACCTTAATTAAAGGTGAAGGGTACATTGTTGTTGTCCCATGCTCACGCTCCATCTAGATCCTGCTTACCGATCGATGAGACCTCACTGGTACTTCCCAGCTAATGCTAGGGGTACTCTTCTTTCCCCTGAGCCCCTCGAGTCACAAAGGGGTCACACACACAATACCAGTGAGTGTTATCTCCCATCTCACCTCGCAAGGTCAAGATACCACTTGTTACCCGAGCTAGGTATCTGAACTCCCACAAGAGAAATTAAGTCAAGATAAAATTTCGGCAGCATAACCCTACGCAAGCCAGATCTGATCCATACTCCTCCTCCGCCATCATTTTTATAGATTTTTCAAGTGACTAGTTTCCCAAACCCTCATTATATTCCTTTTTCATTTAATTAATTAGGAAAAGCCTCCCTCGTACACATGTCGCCCGATCCCCTAGTTGCACCAGAAAATAAAATTTATTAATTAATTAAATTTTCCTATTTCCCTCACCCACCTAAAAACGCTCCTCAGTGTCCCTTTATTCCCTTTCAATTCTTAAATTACTTACGCCTTACTTAAATCCTAGTTGATTTCATAATTAGAAAGTTCCAAATGTTAGATTCCTTGCTAAGTTAGACATTCCCCTTTTTATTTAAGTTTCCCCTTTTATTTAAGTTTCCCTTTTTCTTTAACTAAGTTCAAAATTAGAAAGTTTACACAAAAACAACCATTTACCCTTTTAAGAAATTTAATCCTCCATTAAAATTTTTACTTTAATAATTAATGTTTGAATTTATTATCCCCCTTCTTGTTACATGTCTATTTAGTTTTTCTTTGTTCACATGTTCTACTTAGACCTAGGTTTTAATTTCACTAGGTTGGGTGACAGTTTTTAAGGGAAAAAATAGTCATTAAACTTTACTCATACCATCATCTATTTTAAGGTTGACCATGTCCTAAGGAGGCATAGTTTTCTAAGTACTAGGTTTATTAACTTACCTGAGTTAAAACCACAACATTCGCTTCAGGATGCACTATGTGCTCCAACGGTGCCACTTGTCTCTTTCCATTTTATTTGCGCGATGTGCCCTTCAAGACACACTACGTGCTCCAAGGGTTCCACTCGCCTCTTGACTGAATTTGGTAGATGTCAAACCCCTGGAGTCAATACTTCATCAGGTGATCTTGTGGGAGACTAAGGACCTCTAAGGAATAAGGACCTTGCCTTATTGCGTGCCCCTTAGAATCATCGTGAGCGACTGTCACGGTCTGCCCTCACGACATCATGGGTCTTCTCAAACTAGGTAATCGTTAACCTATAGTTCGGGCCACAACGAGAGTGTTAGTAGGCTGTGGCAGGGCTACTGCCACACCTCTCCCTCAATGTCTCTAGTTTTCATGCATGAACCCTTTACTCCATATGTGAGTCTGGTTGCCAAGCTATCATCAGCCTACATCCATAAATGAAACATGTCAACGATAACAATCAACATCATAATATCTAATCATATGTACATATGTCACATCAACAACATTCAAACCTTAACATTCCACGCACTGACTCGATACAGATTCCAAGGAGTTTCATCAACGTCTCGACATCCTCTAACGTCCAGAGTCCTGCACACTTAGGATAACCCAGTTAATAACACTTGTCGATGTAAATATAACAAAATACCATATCATCAAATCCACAATATATCATAGTCATAATCAAAACAACCAATAGTATAATGACCCAGGTCACTTGCACAGAAGTGTCCTCAAAGAATAAGTCTTCTCAGTGTGTGCAAGAGAGGGATGTTACACAATTAAGAAAATTTGTATTTTTGATTAATTATGGGGGGTTTAAAGTTTACCAATCCTTATTTACAATTTTAGAGAAGAACCTATAGATTGTATCTAGAGAACCTAAATTGGCCTATACTTTGGATGATTATACTTTAATCCTACAAATTATTCAAATCGTATACACAAATCCTTTAATGCATGTAACCAATTTACTACATATAGGATTTGCATTCATTATTTGCAATTTGATTGTTCAATGCTTTTTCATTTGAAGAGGATAACTTCATATCAAAACTATGACCCATTTCCATGTCATTATAAGGGACTATTGATGGCTTAGAAAAACCTTAAAGACATCTTAACGTGTATGATTAACATCCTAATTAAAAAAATTCAAGGTAATACATGTATGATTATCATCCTAATTTAAAAAATTAAAGTCATCTTAAAGTATCAATTTTAATTATGAAATTGTGAATTTTGATTTCAAAAGTGTTGATATTATATTAAATCGTTAAATTTCTGCATTTAGATTTCAATATCTTGAAGCAAATTTGAAATAAAAATGTGTATGATGAACATATAACAAGTTGCTTATATTCTACACATTAAACATAATTTTCATTGAGTTTGATTGAAAAAAACTTTGGTTGAAAATATATTTGATTTTGTGGTCTGATAACAAAAAATAAAAAATAAGAGGTGATCTACTAAGGCTTGGTTTGTTGCATTTAGATTTTCATAATTTAAATTGAATTAATTATAGGTGTCATATTAATGGCAATAGTGAATACTTCCAATGTGCAAATGATTGATAATTTCCATCAACCATTTTGATACAAAAACAATTTATATCAATATAAATTTTAATGAAAATCGCGTACTTATATTAAAGTATATTTTAATTTTACATATTAAAATGGTTTTTAATACTTCCAATGTGAAGAGGATTGATAATTCCAGATCAACCATTTTCTACCATTTTCGATACATAAGAATTTATATCAATATAAATTTTAATGAAAATCGCTTACTTATATTAAAGTAGATTTTAATTTTACATTCTAAATCATGTTTTTATTTCAATTTTTATTGCTAATTACACATTTTTATTTCACATTTTCTTGAATAAATGTATTGAAAGCTCGAAAAGAAACCAAAGACTAACATAACCAATTTAGTGTTGGTCTGTCATTTCATTGTGAAATTTCATAAGAAACTATAAAATTTGATGACTTGTTTTGACTATTTTCAACCATATTTCCAAATCAAACAAAATTTAAATTATAAGTTAGAAACTATAATTTGTATTTCACATTTTCTTGAATAAATATATTGAAAGCTCGAAAAGAAACCAAAGACTAACATAACCATTTTAGTGTTGGATTTCATAAGAAGCTATAAAATTTGATGGTCCTTGTTTTGACTATTTTCAACCATATTTCCAAATCAAACAAAATTTAAATTATAAGTTAGAAATTATAATTTGATAACTACCCAGATCTCCCATCACTACACAATCAACTCTACTTCACATAATACAACGATGTTTATACAATAATGTTTATAAATAAAATGAAATAAAACACTTTTAATTTTAGCACACTATCGTAAAACATAAATTAACCTTTTGAGAAATCAAATATGAGACAATAAATTGATATTTTGAGTTCCAAAAACATCACACACACACACACACACACACACACACACACACACACACACATATAATCAAAGTTTGAATAGTTACACCGCCAAATACATAGGTTCCACATTCATTTTAGGATGATAATAAAAATTAAGACATTTAACTCCAAAATTATGGACTCTAAGTCATCGCTTTAAGATAGATCACTTCATACCTGCAATTCAAACCTGCAAAATAAAACATAATTCAAAAATTAAAAATTTACAATAAAATATATGTACAAATTTAAAATAAAATGTACACATGTACCATTTTAGATAAATAAAACAAGTTGTGATTAAAGAAAAATTGACATACATACCAAAATATTTAAGTTTTATCCTCCAACATACTTTTTTCCACCAAATATAATGTAAACATATTTTCCGCCAAATATAATTTAAACATCTGTAACAATAAAAAACAATAATAATAAAAACAAATAACACATATTAGCATATATATTTTAACTAAATATTAAATAAACAATAAGAAATAATAACATACCCAAGTTAAAAAAATTTAAGATTTTCCCTCTCTTTTTATTACACTTTTTTGACACTTTTTTTAAACCAAACTTCCATCACAAAGTTCCAAAACTTCCAAAATAGTTACTCTTTACATTAAGCATACATGATTTAAACAATTTGTAAAATCTTACAAAAAATTAAAGAGAAAAATTGTGTTCTTGGTAAGAAATTTTTGTGTTCATAGTTAGATAATAATCTGAAAATAAATATAGAACTGAGTATGCAGAAAGTTCACAAATCTCCATATTAAGTCATTCTTCCAATAAAATACTTATCTCCTTGTGGATAAATTCCAAAATCTTTTAGGTGAAATTCTCATCCTAGGTGATCTTATTTACTCAACAGTAAAATACTAATCTCCTCAGTAGTAAAATACTTCTCTCCTCTTCTCCAGTGGAATAGATGTTCTCATATAATCAAATTCCATAATGTCCTTTCAAATTAAAAGACTTATAAATCTCCATATTAAGAAATTACTTATATCTATGAAAGTTCACAAATCTCCATTTGTAAAACGATTCTTCTAGACAATACTTATCTCCTCTTTCTACAGTGGAATAAATGTTCTCATATAATATTTCATGTACATCAAGAAAACACAAATCTTCACATATATTAATTCATTCTTCAAAAACCATTTAAATATTTCATCTTTGGGATGTATTCATATTACATATAATCAAATGCTCTTTGAAATTATATGTGAGCTAGCTCACATGTAGTATATGTGAGTTCCAAAAAATACTTATCTCCTCTTATCTCATCTTTCTACGGTGGAATAGATGTTCTCATATAATCTTTTATGTACATGAAGAAAACACAAATATGTACATATATTAAGCCATTCTTCAAAACCATTTAAATCTTTCATCTTTGGGATGTATTCATATTAGATATAATCAAATTCTCTTTGAAATATGTCTTTGTCATAATCTAAACATAAGTGAGATCATGCACATGCATAGCTTATTTGTAAATCTACTTGAATGTTGGTTTTTTGTGGTTAGTAACCAATTTAGTTAAGAGTTTGAAAATACCTTGGCAAGAAGGAATTCACTTCGTTGTATGCATAAAACATAAATGTCCATACTACACCATTCTTGGACAAGTATTCAAGGAATGCAATCGAAGAAAATTTAGAAACTTCCCCTTTTCTGATGTGGGATAGAGTCTGTTCTCAAATAATCAAATGTTCAAGTTGAAAATTTGGTCTTCATTATGATCTACATATAAATAAGCTTGAATGTGTCATTTAATACAACGATAATCTTATATAGGGGTTCTATATATTTCAAAATAATTGATCAAGCATTGAAAAGTTATATAGACACTAGTTTAGTAACCCTATGAATAGCAAAGGCTAAACAAAAAATTTGAGAAAACAAAATTTTTGAAAAAAACAAAAAATATAAGTTTATTCAACAAAAATAAGCTTGAACACTTTTATATAAAACCTCAACATAAAATCAAATTAAAACTCACTAATGTGAAATAAACATACATTTATGAATCATCATGAATAGACGCGTCCTTCCCAGGTATGGATGCTTCGTCCTCAATCCCAATCTCTCGCACTCTCTTCTCCACATTTTGTTCAAGAAGACTCTCAAGTACTCTCTTCTCCACGTTACCCTATATAACACATTTCATATTTTAAAATTTGAAAATTAAATTTAAATGATTTTAACACATTAAATTGTAGTGTTAAATTTTCAAAACATGTAATGCCTATGATGTGTCAACCTATGATTCAATAAATTAAATCTTGTTTAAGAAATTATTCTTTTAAATTAATAATTTAAATGACAATTTGCAATTTTAATATATAACTAAATTTATTTTCAACATGCAATGATACATGTGAACTCTCACCCTCTTCAAACTCTCCCAATGAGAATTGAAACAAGTCTGCCCAAGTAGTAGGAGATGGAATATGGAGCTGTGAACAACACAACTAAGAACTAAATCTAGGATTCAATGTGTTCAAATTTATACAAAATTATAAATGTCATGTTGTTGATCTTATTCAAAATATTGAAGATTGGACAACTAAAGTGCTCATCTGTGGATATTAGAAAACACATACTTGATTCAATCCATCCAAATTTAAACTTGTGGAATCAAGTCCCCTATTTACTGGAGATTCATTTCACATATCTCCAAACTGCAATTAATGACAATAACAACTCAATTATTTCTATAGATACGATGATACATATCTAGATTTAGAATTAGAAGTAAACTACCCTAAAATGCGTCAAAAATTTACTAATTAGAACACATACCAATCTGTTGTTTGGTTCATCATTATGAATGACCTCCTTCCAACCATCGTGGAAAAAAATTCATACTCCTTAAGATATTCTATTGACATAGTATCTAACTCTGCATCTATTTTATAAATAAAAATTGCTCGAGAATTTGATTCCAATCGCTGACGGTTCAAACCAACATCAACACCATAAAAAATTGATTCCAAGTTTTTTTTTATTGCATTCCTAGCCTCTTTTCCAACCTCTGATGAAGCTCGCGACTCTTAATGTGAAGAAAATGCCCCTGTTGGGCGAGATACTAAAGATCGTGGAGGCCTCTGCAATGTCGCATTTCGATATGCCCATTTTCAATCATATGTTCGTCCTTTACCAGCCCCAGAATAATTGGATGGTAAACTAGTACAATCAGGGTGCATGTCCAAGAAAAACTCTACATAAAAGTGTCTAGAAAAATAATTTGGAACCTCATCATTCCATGAAAATTTGCCATATACTGCAAAAAATCTATTATATAGATGTCCTATTATGTTGGGGTGCTTAAAATATTGCACCTTCAACATATTTTTCTTTGGCCCATATTTGAAATTGAACATCGAAATTGCATTTTATTTTGAAACTTTATTTTTTAATACGTCCCATTTATCAGGGCCCATCACCTCTGGCTTTCGTCGCCTCATCAAATCGATAAAAATGTCAGTGGTTGACCCCAGATTTTGATATGCATCCATAAAGTTTTTTAATGAAAGCAAAACAATCTACAAGCTTTGTTTACTCTCCCGAGGGAGATCCAAGCTCCTCAAATCATTTTCCAACCTGCTTTTAATACCTGAGCATCGCTCAAGGGTCATTTCTTCAGTAATCTCTTCCTATGGAAGTTCTTCACCAACATCTGAAGGATAGGTGGACGTAGGCATGTAATATTTTGTTTCTTGATAACATTGTCTCCTAAATCCACATTCACCCTCTTCACCAAAATTAAAATCTTTGTGACACCCACTTTCTCTTTCATTGTCTTACATCGCAATAAACTCATTGTCTACACACACATTTGAAAGTAATTACAACATTTAACTTGACATAAATATAAATACACAAAAATACAACAAAAATAAACAAAATCAAAGAAAATTACCAAAACTATTTTCTTGTTCTGTTGTATTCCCTACATTCTCATGTGTAGGAGTATCAATGCACAACCTATATAATAAAGTTGCATCCATAAAAATTTCTTGAGCACATTATCGAGTTCATATATTCATAGACTCATTTGATAATCTCCTCTGACAAGATTGTCATTGATCACTCGAAATCTTAGTCGAAGAAGGGGTTCCTCTTCTTCCTTATTGGGATAGCCTAGATCATTTGCGAAGAATGTTTGGAGACTCCTGTCTCGACATCTTGCCTCAATATATATCCTTTGGAAATTCATGAATATGAAATTTCATAAGTTTTAGAAACATTAAATGGAAATACTAAATTTATAACACAAGCATTTAAGAACATATATTGAAAAAACTAGAACAACTGTGTTTTTTACAATCATTGACAAAAACAATCATTGACAAAACATTTACTTAAAACTAAAACAAGAAACAATATCACATGATACATGTTTCTATTATCCTCTTAGATATATGATCATAAAAAGCTTCAAGGGATCATTTATCAAACCCTCAGGGCAGATCTCATCATGACACATGGAACAAATTGCCAAGGAGAAATTTTAGGGTAAAATATCAATAGAATAACCAACAATATACACATGTTTCACCAACAATAGAAGATAATGACAACATACTCAAGGTGGCATTATCAAGGATATAAAGAGGACGAGACCAAAAAAAAATGAGGAAGGCGACACCAACAAGTAGAACCAAAATACCCAAACATTAACCAAGAAGAGATTTCTAGCAATATGGAAAAGAACAAGAAGAGGGGTCATAGCCACACAATTAAATAATTAAATAAGTCAATAGAAGGGATCCAAAGTCAAGGAAGCTTACTTTCTTTCGGAAAAAGAAAAGAACAAAACCAAAAACCCACACAACAATTAAGGGGGGCCTAATTCAGGCAAGGGTGATTTCAACACAAAGTCAACAATTAAATTCTTCCAAAGTCAAGAAGACTAACTTTCTTTAGGTAAATCACAAAAACAAAAACCCACACAACAATTAAAGGGAGCGTAAGTCAAACAAGGGCGATTCTAAGACAAAGTCAACAATTAAGTTCTTCTTGAATGGAAAAATATCCACATGATTCTCATGATATTTACTTATAAGCTTTTATCATCCCGGCATACAAGGAAGATCAATAATTTGATCATTCTCTTCTTAAATACTCTGAGGTCTCATGGACCATCCTGAGAGAGAAAAGAATCACACATTATCTCAACTTGGTACTTAACAAGAAATAAAATAAACAAAAAAAACAAAGGAAGATCAATAATGTGATCACACTCTTCTTTGGATGTTATTTAGTTTATACATCTGGTGTTCTTCAATAATAGGAAAATCTCGAATTCAATCTCATCCATTCACATGTAAAATTCCAAATTTGGATCTGTCATCCCATCTGATAAACATAAATTATACCTCTACTTGTATGTGCCCGATATGGTCTAGGTGTTGTTGTGTCTTTGTTTTTACTCTATTGTATCTGCATCCTATTGTGTTCATAAATTATTAATTTATAGGAGGTTTGGGCATGTCCCTATACATGGATAGGGACATATTCAGCCATGTCCATGTATAGGGACAGACCTGAATTCAAGCCTATCCATGCCCATGGACATGTCAAATGGACTTATCTATGCTTACTATTATAGATGTTGAGGCCAAGGCTAATAACAATCTTGAAATGGTTAGGTGGTCCTGTCAATTTAATCTCCAGGTAAATCTCTAGAAGTTGACTAAGTAGCATCCTAGATAATAATAATTCCACTAGGTCAAGAGATAAATACTACAACAACACTAGTAGAAGATACAGTTCCTAGGAATTCTATATGCTTACTAACACCATAATCACATTCTTCTTTAGATAAAGGTAATCACATAACTAACACCATATGCTTACTTACAGTTGTTGGAACCATTACATGATGGGTAACTATGAAGTAAGCTCTACTTTAAGCTCGATATATACATGTTGCTACTTATACCATATGTAATAGCACAGAATAAGCAATACTCGTAACGTAATTAACACAAAGCTAATGTTCATTAAACTAATAGTAATACGAGATCACTACTACTATTCAGATCACCTATCCATCACATAGAGCAAGTGCATTAGTACTACTTATGATAGTGATTAGTTTATTACCATTGATTTTCATTACTTGAATATGGATTAGTACAAAACTAACTATGAGTAAAACTTCCTGATATGAGTCTAAATCTGATTATGAACTATTGATTACACTAGTTTGAATATCTCATTGTGTAGTAGCCAGTGATATTTCTTCCAATTAATTCCATAACATTCCATACTATGAATCTCATCCTGGTACCAAAGAAATGATCACTATAAGTAATTCCATTGAATAGGGACACTACTAACCTCTTCCCTATTTGTCAAGTTACAGTTAAAGGTTGTTGAATGAGTTATAACATAGGGTCATGAAGCAATCGACATGACTGTTAACTAAAAAGGGAAATATATAATAACAACTAAAGGAAATAGTTTAACCTGTAATACAAGGGGAATAGAGCCATTCCATTACTATGATATCAGTAATACAAGAACAACTTATCTTAAGGTTCAACAAGGTCATGTTACCTATTTACCATAATTAATACTTATTGTGATATTAATTTTGTCTCTTATTAACTACATGGGATATCACTAGAAAGCAATGGCACTAAGTATCAACACATATATTACACTTGTATGTGATTCCAATGCTTGTGTCATAAGCTATTACCCTTATTTTCACCTATCACCATTATCAAGTAGTGTGTATATTCCCCTTATTTCCCTAATCAACACTATGTAATAGTGATAAGTAATATGTGTTCATTACAGATAGCTTAGGTATTACTTCAATATCAGCGTGGTTATTGTATACAATAAGCGTTACTTAGTTTTATATATGGTTTATATGTAATTTCAAGCTCAAAGCTATGATACTATCTCTATGGGTATAATCAATAAGGATCCATATATTATGCATATTACTTAGTTGTATCAATACAATTAAACGTTCTATCTCAAAAATAGAGGCTCTATCTAAGCTATTCACATACATCACATGTGTTCACTTTCAATACTATGATTCCAGTCAAAGTTGATCAACACTAATATAGAAGTAATACTAGTATTATGCATACTAGTATTACCCTTTAAGGAATACTAGTATTATGCATACTAGTATTACCCTTTAAGGAATACTAGTATTATGCATAGTTAATACTATTCAATGGTAATAGTTATGGAAACAAGATTCACCCTTGTCACAACAGAGCTCATATCTCTAATCCTTGTTTATCTCTTTGATTTTCCTCACATCTACACTATTCATTTCCTTATATTCCCATATCTATGGTATGCTCATATAGTAAAGCTTCGCATAGTATGGAGAAAATAAAGAAGAGAGAATACCATGCAGTTTGTAACTAGTATATGTGCCATATTAGTGTAAATACAAAGAATAATATATCACCAAAGCTAATGTATGAGGTCTCATAGAGGGATTTTTGTGGTCTCATATTATATTAGCTCATTACTTCATCATGTTCAACCCTATACAGTTAGCTGGTATGATTACAACAAGTTTGATTCATGTTTTTGTACACTTACTTTATCCCTATTGTTTCCATGATATTGAGTTTGTTAGACTAGCTAATACACTAATCACTATGTTGTAATTAATGGGAAACATACACTTATAGGGAGAATACATGGTATTGTAACTCGACTTAAAGATGGTATTCTAATCACATCTATTACTAAAATCTTAGATATGGTATGTGTCATGATATATTAGTAATAACACATATGATAAGATGTATACCATTTCCTATATATGTAATATGGATCTGTATTAACTAATGGTAATGATTCTATGATTCAGGTAGTCTATGATTATTGTATGTTCACTAGTATGTACACTATAACTAAGAGTGATGCCCAACTTAGATACGAGATATGTCATGATATATTAGTAATAACATGTATAATAAGATGTATACCATTGCCTATATATGTAATATGGATCTGTATTAACTAATGGTAATGCTTCTATGATTCATGTAGTCTATGATTATTGTATGTTCACTAGTATGTACACTATAACTAGGAGTGATGCCCAACTTAGATCTAAGTAATACAAATGATTCGGGGAATTACAATGGAATCAGATTAGGCATAGGATAGTTAAATCTCATAAGCTAACAGAGGAAGATACCTATCATATTTACGTACAATATAAGCACAATCATGGTCACATTGTATTACTATCGATCCTAGTTATATGAGCATAGTGACCAGTACTCTTATATATCAATTCCACATGTTATAGCTATCATATATTATGGGATTCCTTATCCTTATTACTCATATTGAATAGTGTAAATAGAACTATTACTATAATAAACACTATAACTATACTAGTAGCATCATTAACAAGGGTCTTACAAAGGGTATACTCTTATCCAATATAGATGAGTTTTACTTACTCTAATTAAGAGGGAGCTAAAGAAATGGAATCAACTTCATATCTTACCCGTATGAGTTATGTGAATATTATGATATAGTTAAGAGTGTAGAGTCTGAATCTAAGGTATAGTCCACTAATCTCTGTATGATCTTCATGGAACACTATGGATATTATCTCTACCACCTTGTATCAGAGTATACATATTGATTCCCCTTGTTCATATGTTACCATATTCATCGGTAAATCTCAGACAACTCCTCAGGTTTGGTATTACTAGTATATATACCATATAAGCAGTATGTTCATGTTAGTTGTAATAGGATTAGTTCATGTCTATGACCTATACCTGCCAAATTAAATCATATTATGTGATAGATGTTACTGTGTTCACTAGAATAAAGGTCAATGGCAGTAATACTAACATAGAATTATAAGTCACACTACAACTCGTACCTTGAATTACAACAAGAGAGCATAGATCTATACATGGTGTGTTTCATATTAGTTGAGATCAATTTTTTATTACGATAGCTTACATGCTTTGATTATTATCAGTATTAGTATTGATTTAAGTTATATTACCTTTATTAGGGAAACTACATATATCGTGTGTACAACTTATTCAGATAAAACACAGATAGTTGTGGGTTTCAATAAGGACATAAAATGTGAAGCTTAAACATATCATATTATATTATATGTGAGCTCTCTCTCTCTCTCTCTCTCTCTCTCTCTCTCTCTCTCACACACACACACACACATATGTGAGCTAGCTCACATATTATAAATGAGCTAGCTCACATATAATATATGTGAGCTAGATCACATATAATATATGTGATCTAGCTCACATATAATATATATGTGAGTTTAATTAACCCAAATATAAATTTTATTTGAAATCATAATTTCCCAATAAAAAAAATTAAATTTCAGATAAAAAAATGTTATAAATTTATTTTTATTGAGAAATTAAGATTTCAAATAAAATGTATATTTGGGTTAATTAAACATTTAGCTCACACACACACACACACACATATATATGAGCTAAATGTTTAATTAACCCAAATTTAAATTTTATTTGAAATCTTAATTTCTCAATATAAATAAATAAATTTCAGATTAAAAAAATGTTATAAACCATAATTGTGCATTGACTATAAACAACAATTCAAAAATAATATAGTAAAAATCTATTCTAACATTTATAAGAATTTAGTAAACATTGCACCAAAAGATTGGTGTCAATTTCACCATGTAATAATCTTCTACTTTTGTGTTATATTTCAACAAATAATAACAAAATAAAAAAATGTTTTAACATTTATCAGAATTTATTAAACATTGCACCACATAATTGATTTTAATTTCACCCTGTAATAATTATTTAGTTCTATATTATATTTCCAATAAAAATAAAATAAAATATGAAAATCCATCCAATACAAATAATACAATCTCAATATAAAATTGTAAAATTACTAACTGGATATTTAAATAAGTATCACACAATCTCGATATTTAAATCATTATAACACAATATCAATGTAAAAAATAAAAAATATTCACTAAATATTAATCAACACAGCTTTGAGATTTGCAAATCACAACATGTCTAAGGTACTACTGCCACCATTTCACCTTATTTTTACTAATTTTCAGTGGTCAACAGTGGCCTAGGAATGAGGTCAGGGAGCTAGAAATTTTAGTGCATAGGAATGAGCCTACAGAATTTGCGAGCAATATACCTTCCTAATATATTGGCACTTAAACTTTTAGGGAACAAGTTGGTTCTCTATGCTTGGTGGTATATGTTTTAATTGTCTTACGCTTTCTTTTGAACCTAAGTACTTGTCTTCTGCTTTGTTTTTGCATCTCAACCTAAATGTTGCCTTAGCAGAGACCTTAAATTTGTGATATTGGAGAGCACCACAATAATTTTATCCTTTGTATATTTCTTCATTCTAAATAAGCAGCAGCAGTAGCCATGCATTTCAAATATTTTCATCAAAATGGAAGCACTTGTTGGCTTGAAATAAGTAATAATAAATATTAGTAGGAAAAGTACTTTAAGGGAAGAATATGGGGTTTTCTTCTATGATCTATGTGATCCAGTTGAGAAATTAACTTTTATTTAGGGATTTGGATGACATAAAAGAAAGGAATGTGTTTAATACGAGACTAAATCGTTCTTCAAAAGTTATGTTTCCAACTAGTTCGGTGGAACCGAATCTGCCCACCCCTCCCCTGAACACTCATAGGATAGATAGGTTCATTGGGTCCGAGGAATACCTTGAGGATATTTCCACTTATGTGACTCAGCGAGATTCATTGATTAGGGACATTCCAACAAGGGATAATCAGTCAGGTATTAGTCTTTCTCTTTTTATTGAACTAATAGTAAGTTTAGGTAGAAGCAATAGTCATCACAATTCGGTGGGAACCGTAAGGGATCGTAAGTGGAAGGTAACTAGACAACTAAGGGAGTGCAAATACGTGAAATCCAGAAACTATGGGGAAATCTTTTGATTAAGCAAAAATATCATCAATAGACTTAGTGAATGATTTTTAACAGAAAGTTAAACCCATTTAAAATCTAAACACAGATCAATTTATTTATTTTGAATACTATGGTCATGGAACTATGGATCTTAAAATTCATCCACATGGGTTTCCCACTTTATGGTTTGACAGTGTATTTGAGAAGTTAAGAGTTAATTTACATTTTAACTAATAATATTGTTGTGTCTAATGTTTCTAATGGTAAATATTTACAGTTAATTAAATCAACATTCTTTTTATCGAAGCCAAAACTGTTAAATTACCGTGTCGAAACTATTTTAATAAAAGACATAAATTTACCTGGACTAGATGCCCGCAACTCTAAGACCTACCTATTCGCAGCTCCAACATCCACCTGATCGCCTGTCTGCCCGCCCACAGCGACGACATGCAACACTACCACAACGATCGTGTTATCACAGATCCACCCGATCATCCGACCACGCTATCACCAACAAAATCAACTATCGCCAACACTATCGACTAACCACGACTGTGCTATCACCAAGACTATCAACTAACCAACAAATCAAAAAAACTGTAACATTCACGATGTGCGGGTAATATATAAACCTCTTTTCAGCCGGAATATCTTTCGTCCGAAAAGATGTTACCGGATGAAAAAAAACCATCTGGCTAAAATTGTATAATAAAATCGAGGGCGTCATCATGGTGCCGTTCGATTTGACGTTTGAAGGTTCGACCAAAACATATTTTGGCCGAAAAAATAGAACTTTCGGTCGAAAAAAGGTCTTTCAAAATTTTGGAGATCCGATTCTCACGAAAGTGTTACCCGCCTTCATGAATTTACCCAGATGTTAGAAACCACATGCTAGTAAGAGTATGCAGACCTTGAATACACAATTTAGAAAAATGATTAATAAAAAAAATCAAACTTATTCAAGACATGCACTAGACATCAAACCCTACACCTAGATTAGATCATCAAGCACTTTGGATTCTGTAAAAGGTATGAATATGATGTTTCAATTCCATCACACAAATGTCAACGAAACATCATAGGTGAACTAAGCCTCGTGAATACATTTGAAATCATGAGATAAAAAGAGATAATAAACCTCCATCAAGACAAACATAAATAAATACCAAACTTCAACTCCCTCATGGTGGAAAAGAAACTAGCATTAGGCTCAAACAATAGAGGACTAGGCATTAGGTTTGAAATTTTAGTAGGTGGGGGCCTTTCCTTTTTTTTTCTAAAAGAAAAAGTAAAGGTAAGTTGTTATTGACACAACACTAGGGTTCCAGGTTGGGTCTTCCAAGTAATTGCTCAGAAATGTTTTTCCTCCCTTATGTTGTTTCAAAAATTTATCATCTTCCTCGCTCTTGAATCACATAGTTGGTGCAGGGAGTTGTATCATTTTAGAGAATGTTGAAGGAGCTAGAGAAATTGGTTGACGACCTTGAATTTGACTGATTCTTCATTCAGAGATGAATTTATCTGTGCACCATTGAACCATCTCTTTCATGTCAGTCACCTCTAGAACACAACCCGCTAATGTTATTACTCATGTCCAGATTAAGTTTGTTTTATTTTTGGTCAGAGAAAGAGACTTGTAGTAATTATATGCCCTGGGCCACTGGAACTCTTGATCTTCATGACCCAATGTGTTCAATGTATCTCCACAAAACATTTCCTTCTTCTTACTTGACATCCTTTTCTTCTTTTTTTATAAAGGTTGCACTATTGTCGATACTTACAGGTGAGCATTTTTATTTTATTGAATTCTACCATGTACTGCCTTAGTAACTCAATTAGTTGTAGATCATGCTTTAAATGTCATCAGTTGTCATGATATTTGGATTTATTGCGACCTATAATCGATGTATTATGCATTTAATAATGGAATTATGCTTTAACGAGTGGCGGATGATGTGGAGGGGGTAATAAATGTGATGGAAAGTGGTGATGTGATATTATGATGGATGGAAAATGTTAAATATGAAGGTGAAAAATGATGTATGGGAAGTGTGAAATGTGTAACATGGAAATGCAGAGCTGTGGAATTGAAAACCTAAATGATTTTGAACATGATTTCAGGAAAGGGTGAAGAGGTCCGCATTGGGATTGCAAATATGGTTAAGTAATAGGAGAGAAGCAGACTTGTGGAGTTACGGAGCCAAGTATTCAAGTGAAGGAATAAAGGGAAGCATGTGGATCCACATCCTCTTTTGTGGAAAATTTGACTAAGTATCAAAATAAAAAGAAAAGGACAAAGGAGCGATGTGTTTTGGTGAATGTAAGGTTGTGGAACTGGACATTTAAAAAAGGTTTGACAATTGCTATGTAGCGTTGAATTCACATTGTCGAAAAGCGACTAAGTATAAAAGATGAAAGTGAATTAAAAGGAGATAAAAGATAAGAAATTTCAATAATGGGAATTAAGACATGGTACAATGCGATTACGGACCTATGAATTTGAGAATTGTGATGGTCTTCTTCACATCATTAGAAAAAATGACTATGTTCTTGGAAAATTTTGATATGGGAGAATAAAAGTAAATAAAATAAGCAAGGAAAAGTGTAAGAGAAATCCTAAGAGTGGCTAAAATGAAAATCATTAAACTTATCAAAAATATGGATGAAAAAATTCCCAACATGACAAGTGTCAAGTTGGGAACATGCACATACGTTTGGGGACTTTAGTTCATTCTCTATCATTCCTTCATCAGTCTACCATGATTACTACCATTATCCTCCTCTACCATCTATACACTACTTCTACCATAACCTATACCTGCACAATGGAAATGTTTGGAGTTGTGGGAAAGCGATAACCCGAGAATTAGGGTAAAGAGGCGGGTTGTCAGGTCCATGATTTATTGAAGAAGCGGGTTTTCAGGCCCATGAGAATTATCTCTGGGTGAGAGAATAGTTGAGAATTGATTCCCAAGGTGCCAAGATGTAGCTACATGGATCTGAGACTACCTGTCTGACCTATTGTTGAAGCCCCAGAAGGGAAGTTGGGAAGTTGAAGGGTTGTTGAGAAGAGAAGGGGAACACTTCCTGGGGTGGGACATGCATGTGGGGAATGAGGGACTATATGTTGTCTTCTAGAGTTGGCAGTTGATTCTAATTTTTTCTTCTCTGTGAGATACCTTATCCTGGTTTATGATTCATTTTCCCAAGTGGTGTTTTAGCCCCAGCTCAGGGGTGACCTGTTGCAAAGATTAAGAGTAACAAAATCTAAGGATGGGAGGAAATTAGAAGGTATGCATGCATTTGGTGTTCATTTTCTCCAAATATAAGTGTCTATTGTGTTTTTTATTTATGTGTTGTGTAATACTCATGTATTTTCTACATGGGTTTTCTTGTATAATACTATTTATGCTCATTTATTATTATTATCCTGCATAGTTGTGTGCATATGCAGAGGATTTTTGTGAATTAAATCGGTATCAGAGTTTGGAAAATTCATGTGTCATTTCCCAGCTTGGGATTGCGGATGCTACAAGCATAGTGGGTATGTCAAGGGAAAATAATGATCCAAGTAAATATGATAGCCATGTGGATGTAGAACCATGAAAATGCACAAAAGAGTATCATGTTGAGGATGTATACTTTACTCTTGAATTCTTCACAGCAATGAAATGTTTATGCATGAGATGACTAATATGCATATTTCTTGATGTATATTGTAGGGATTTTCTGAAACGCCATTCTAAGTGAATATTAGTCTATGAGGAAAAAGAAGATAAATGCATGATAGGTGTTGTTGAGAATAACACCGAGGATGATGTTTATTTTGAAGGGGGGGAATTGTGAAACCCATTTTCTAAACCTATGATTATATGTAATTAATAATAATTAATGATTGTCATGAATTAGATGCGGGTTCTGACTCTGAGTTAGAACTAGAAAAGGGGAGAAAAATAATTGACACAGAACCCAATGCTACCATTGCTACTACCAACATCCATCTCGATGAACCTGATGAGCCAGAGGAAGGTGAGTTCTTCTTTCATTCATAGATGTGGGTGAAAGGCACCCCACTACATTTCATCATTGATAAAAGTAGCCAAAAGAACCTCATCTCAACAGAATTCGTCAAGCGGTTGTCCCTATCGACAATGCCGCAACCACATTCCTACACCATCGGATGGCTTTGCCAAGGAAGTAATATTCATGTCAACCAACAATGTCGCCTGTCCTACAACATCAATACCTTCAAAGATGAGGTATTGTGTGATGTTTCTTCCCTTGAAGTTTGTGATGTTCTTTTGGGCCAACCTTATTTATGGAAACTTCATGTTGTATATGAGTCCATGCCTCGTCGTTTTATTATCACTTTGGACAGGAAATTGTATAGGATACCTGAGGTAGTCCCACCTAGTTCCATTTCCTTGATCACTGATAAGAAATGTTGGAAGGTCATCTCTCAGACTGGAAAGTTTGTCTTCTTTGTGATTCTCTCTCAAAGTGATCAAAATATTGTAGCCACATCCATGGCCTTCACTGTTATTGGACTAATCGGTAGGTGCAGACACTAACTGATCTCCCTAGATCCACCTAGATCTAGAACAAAACACACCAGAACATGACGCTTTCCTTAAGTTTTAGATATTGAATTTATTAACTAAAGAGGGATAGGTGACATACCATTTAAACTCCACTTCCTCTCGCCATCACCATCCTAGCTCCATTCCAATGCTCATACAATGATGAACCTGCAAAAGAACGCAACCAACCAAAGTGATAGTAATAGCGTAAAATCAATATAAACCTATGTATGTGATCAAGGAATCATACAATAAAACACAACAAGCTTTATAGGAAATAATCATAATACTGTATCATATTAAATGTGAAAGAGAAATTACAACCATGGTCTTGATGTCGTAAGGTCCCTTCCAACTATCCTTCGTTCCCCACACACTTTCACTCCAAGAATTTTGAGAGCATAGATTTGATGATATTCACAATCTATCTTGACAAAGCAAATATCAAAGCCACTCCAACCCAGCTAATAATTCCAAGCCAATCAAAGCTAACAAGCTCAAGAACCCCTTCTCCATGAGAGCTCCTCTCCTTTTATAAGTTGAAGAGGATAAGGAGAGGAGGTTAGGATGATCCCACTAAATCATGAAAGCAAGTAAGATCCAAACCATTCGGATGCCACCTCACCATGGAAGTTTCTCCTTCTAGAAGATTCGAGAAAATGCTCATTTTTCCATGTGTAAGCATTCTCGCACCCTGCTTATAGTGCAAACTGTGAACTGTTCGCACCCTAGCTATGATGAAACCTACGAGAATCGGGCATTCTCGCACCCTAATACATAGGCAGCCTACAAAATTCCTTTTTTATAAGATTTTTACACAGGAAACTGCAACTTCTTTTCTCAGGAAAAGTTCTTCTCCCTCCTCTCTTCAGGAACTCAGGCCACTAACCCCTCTGAAGGAAACATATAGGTTTACATCATTAACGGTCGTAGGGATGATGAAAATAATGTGTAACAGAGAGCCCCCCAAAGTATGAAGTTAGAACAAAGTGATAGCTGAAATACTTTGTCGAGTGTGTGTAGGGAACAAGGAATAGTCGGTCGGAAACCTGCCAACAAATAAGGAAATATAGTACAATAATATATCATCACTGAGGTAGGCATTCCCATACTTAGAATACAAATGACTCAAAGCATAAATGCCGACATGCAAAGATCCATGTCAAGTAAGACAGGTCATGGCCACCAAACATACACTGTGGATCCATGCCAAT